>OZ022590.1:1790435-1985435 GCA_963669155.1 Arbacia lixula | reverse complement strand
GGCACCTACACAGACCAGTGCCACTAGCTCATCTAAGACAATGGAACCATCGTTGGCTGACGTCACTGAACTCTATACAGAGATCATCACTGTGCTCATTATTGACAAAGAGGGCTCACTACCAAACAACTCCCTGG
The DNA here is from genome assembly GCA_963669155.1 of Arbacia lixula. Classification (NCBI taxonomy): domain Eukaryota; kingdom Metazoa; phylum Echinodermata; class Echinoidea; order Arbacioida; family Arbaciidae; genus Arbacia; species Arbacia lixula. The sequence continues at coordinate 1,985,298 of OZ022590.1, read as the reverse complement.
GGCGTATGGAGTCTGCTGAGGTGATGCAAGTAAGTTTGCAAGTTTTTACTCTTGATTTTAACTGGTCACTGAAAAATGACTTGGTAATATATTAGTGTATTTTTGACATGGAAAAAGTTGACTTTTCACTTTTTCCTAGTGCAGCAACATTTTAAGGAAAATTGTGCTGCTGCATTATGATCCAGAGCCTAGATAAGGGCTGGTTACAATATAGTTCACAGAGCAGTTGACACTGTGAATCAAGTGCATATTTCTTTGCCTGAAGGGAAACAGATGTATTCAAAATAAAATCACAAAAACAAAATACCCCTCTCATGAAAAATTAGTACAAAGGTATGCATGCACATTACTAGACTAGATGTTTGGGTGACCCATGAACAACATTATTTGAAATAAATTAATTACCATAATTCAATTAAAAAGAGTTTTTGTTATCTCTTTTTCTGAGAGAATGTCTAAAATAGTGCTTTCTTTGCCCTGCATCTTGAATGTTAAACTTAATACCATACTTCACTTCATCAAGTGGAGTTCTCAAATTTGCCTTAATGTATACCACAGTATTCACACTATGTCATACTTTAAGCCTGTAATTACTACCTTTATTTGCTGGAGTTATGTTTGTATTTCATATTTCATATTTCACTTCCTCCCCTTTTTCTCACCTTTCCTTACTGCTCTCACTCTGTCTCTCTCTGTCTCTAAACTTCAATTTCTCACTACTGCCAGAGATCTCCTAGCACTCGTGAGGCTGTACACCATAGTGTTACACCTAGTGACACCATTCCAGACACTTTTTCCACTGTGCAACCTGCAAGAACCATTGCCAGATCTTCAGAGACTGCACACCAGCGTATGACACCCAACACCAACCAACATAGCACTGCTTCTACATCCACCAATGCTGGCACCTCTGAGATGATACACTCTAGTGTTACACCAAGTGATCTCGCACCTCCGATGTCTCGCCATCCCGATACCAGCAACACACCTGATGCCTTTCCAGGAGCACTGCATAACACTAGTGCTCCAGCTCATAACACAGGATCTTCTAATGATGATATAAATGTTACTGACACTGAAGTAACACCGAATAACGCTGCTGACACAGGTGATGCTCTGCAACACATACCAAATGTATCCGGTGTTGAGCACATAGAATCGGACAATGATCAAAGGTCAAATGACACTGTATCTGCAGATTCTATGTCACACGTCTCTGATCTGTCACAGGTTCCATCAAGCTCGATTGAGGAATCACTTTTCACAGAAACTTACACCCAAATTATAGAGATTGAAGAAATGGAAGAAATAGATGATGGTAACCTAGGGAACGGAAACGTGTCCAGACATAATGACGCTGACAGTACACCCAGAGCACCTGTCCCTGGTGTTAAGTCCACACATTCAGACACACATCCTATTGCAAACAACACCCTATCTGCAAGGGATGAGACAGCCCATACAGCAAGTTACACTGATTTGACACAGGCTAACACTGACACTCTTTCTGTCAACACCCAATTTACACCACACGAAGAAAGTGTACAAGAAAACACAGATCGTTCACCAACTACTAGTCGATCTGCTCCAAAAACATCTAACCCAACCACCAAAAGCTCTATCAGGGAAACACTCAGCGCTTCTTTTGACACCCTTTTCACAGAAACTTACACTGAAGTTATAGAAATCATGGAAATGGAAGAAAACGCTGGCAATTCTTGATTCAATCAATGTATGAGCTAAGTCTATGATTGATATTTCAGATGGACTGAGCCTTACACCAAAACCTACACTCAATATTAGTGTACATTCTAGGAACACTCCGACAACACCAACTTTGTTCAATGACAAACAAAAGCATTCACTTATACTCTCTCCCCCAACTCAGAGATGGCCTAAAAGCACTACCGTTAAGTCTAAATGGAAACACATTTTAAACAAGTTACTAAGAAATTTTATTCCTTGCATCTTGATTTCTCATTTGTTGAAATCAATTAGAATTGTTGATGTGATTACTATTGAATGCAGTGATACCAAAATTCAAAAGGCGCGGCACACAACCCGCAATCTCTATCTGACATGTGGGGTTTCTACCACACAGTTTCTACACTGGGGACCACCCTGTGTGCATAAGCATTTAACCCTTCAAGTACTAAGGGTGCATTTTGGCACCAATAATACACACAAATCCCATAGAGCAGCATTTTATCTGGCACTCAAAAGGTTAAAGATGGAATATTAGTAAGCAACAAGTACTACAGAAGGTGGAGTATATAATGTAAATATATGTAGTGACAGAGAAATTATGTAGATTAACAATAGCATAATAGTAAAGACACTTCAAATTGTGCATACATTTCTGTAACTGTACAATGTAGATATATAGAAATCAGTATCCCTTGATAGATATATGCACCAGGCATGAGTTTTTTGCTGCCGGAAACACCATGAATTACTGATGACATTGAGATGACAGTTGCTAGCGGGTCGACAGGTGTGATGCGCCATGCTTATTGTTCTGTTCTGAATTACTTAATCTGGGGGGTGTTTCACCAAGCTGTTCGTAAGTTACGAACGACTTTACGAACGACTGGTGATCCCTTCTTGTGCTAAATGCGGTACCACACTTTGTTCATTGAGAATCTGATTTAGCACAAGAAGGGATCACCAGCCGTTCGTAAAGTCGTTCGTAACTTACGAACAGCTTGGTGAAACACCGCCCTGATATTTGGTCCTGATTTGTCAGCAAATGCAATCTAACCGAATATCCAAACAATTATACCAAAATATTCATTGATGAAATGTTAAAAAACCTGCTAAAAAAATTTTGACACCTTGCAACATGATGACGTGTCCAATTCAGCTCGATTCAAATTGTCATTTTGGGGGGTATTATTTTCCCAAAATGCCAAATGTTGTTTTTTAACATGTAGTAAACTGGTGGCAATGCTACATAGTGAGCAACGCTATATTGAATCATTGTGTGAACAGCAGATAACAAGCACACATGTAGAGCCACCATGACCAGGGGGATGTTTCACCAAGCTGTTCTTAAGCTACAAACGACTCTACGCACGACTGGTGACCCTTTCTTGTGCTGAAACAGATTCTCAATGATATTGATTCTCATCAGTTTAAGTTGAACTCTGATCATACTTAATTAAAATTCTTATTGTTAACAAGTGTCTGAATATTTATGATTGGTCAAATTTGAATAGGATTGCTGGAAATTAACTCCCACTATATCAAAACAGGAACAAATTGAAGTATCTAAAGCAGCACAAGAACGGTTTACCAGTCGTGTGTATAGTCGTTCTTAGCTTACGAACAGCTTGGTGAAACACCCCCCAGCAGTCACTGTCACCCTTTTTACATTGGGTTTTCTTAGCCCCGGACTATCCTTAGCCCCGGACTATTTTTTGAAGCTTTTTACACCAGCATTTCTTAGCCCCGTACTAGTTCTTAAACCGGCTAAGGAAATCCACAATGTTCCCACTCATAATCGTTAGCCCCAGATTTCTCAACAGCTTATGAATATTTATGAGTGTACGTCTTGCATATGTGCTCTTTACCACTCTGCATCAAGGTCACTTGCCCGTCAGGCATTATCTGATTGGTCACTGCGTTTCGCCCTTAGCCCCATACTATTTTTGTTTCTGTTTACACCGGAGCTCTTAGCCCCAGACTTTATGGCTTGTCTCTGCAATTGCAGGGTTAGCCCTGGTTTTTTCCTTAGCCCCACCTATAGTACGGGGCTAAGGACATTTTTGCCTATTTAAAAAGCATAAAAAGCATGCTTACCGTAGTGATGTATCTGGAGTGAAATTCTGGCGCGTCTTGTAGGAAGGTCAGACCAGGATGGGAGTCGACTATATCCTGTGAGGAGAAGAGTTGCAAACATTTCCATTTATCATATGTGTACTAGCATGACTTTATGGCAGCTGTGGCTAAATTTGTGTAGCAGTAATCATTTACATGTACAGATTAAATACACTACAAATATTACATACAGAAAAAAAATGAATGTAACAATAATCATCTAAAAAGCAGGGAAGGGTGGGAAGTTAATAAAAAAGATCTTCTTAAAGAAGTGCTATTAGAAGTGGCATTTTGGATGGGGGATCATATTGAGTCATTTAGAGTTAATATCGTTTTTGATAAAACAAGATTTTTTTTTACCTTAAATTTATTGAGCAAAGTTACGGGACTAATGACAATAGATTTTCAAACAACATCTTTTTATTAATTCTATGTGATTTCTTTGCTACCGATCTATTTTTAACATTTTTCTCCTCTTATTTGATTCAAATTTTTTACAAAGTTGCATTTATTTGCCACTTGAACTCTTTGCATGCCAGGGGGTTGTTTCACCAAGTATCTCTTAGGTTTAGAAGAACTTCATGCATGACTGGTGACCCTTTCTTGTGCTTAATGAGATACCACACTTTGTTCCTGTTTTAACATAGTGGGAATTAATTCCCAGCAATCCTAATCAAATTTGACAAATCATAACTTCGTATCCAGATGTTTGTTAGCAACAAGAATTTTGATTTACTGAGATCAAGGCCCCGTTGCATAAAATTTACCATTAATGGTAACTCTGTCATCAATGATAACTACTCTGGTAATATCGCTCAACAGCCAATCAAACTCAAGGTTTTCATAGAAGTTGCCATTGATAGCAAAGTTACCATCAATGGTAAGTTTTATGCAGCAGGGCCCAGATTCCAACTTTTCCTGATAGGAGTCAAAATCATTGAGAATCTGATTTAGCACAAGAAAAGGTCACCAGTCGTTTGTAGCTTAAGAACAGCTTGGTGAAACACCCCCTCACCCCAGTGGTGTGCATTTTGTCACCAATACTGACCACAATTCCCATTCAGCAGTGTTTCATCTGTCACAAGAAGGGTTTCAAGTACCACCTCACATTTCACTGGGTACTTACTTGTACTAAAGGATTGAGGTCTTCTGGTGCTAGGTAGGTGTTACCTGGTGTGCAGAGTAACCGGAAGAACCTAGACACATCATCGTGGCATTCTTTGGTTATTCTGAAGTCAAAAAGTGAAAAAAATATGGAGGAATCACAATCAAATTTGAATAATCAACATTCCATGTTTCCATGTGATGTTTAACAGATTCAGTTGTGTACATTTTACACGTAATTGTAATCCATCCAATTTTGTATTTTGTGAAATCACTACATACTGTATATGCCATATATTTCGCTGGTTTTTTATTTTTGCGAATTTTGTGAGTCGGATGCTATTCATGAATTTAACAACACACGAAAACATAAATATGACGTGCACGAGCACATGTAGTAACAATGCAAGTACTCCCCGATCGCGAATTTTAAACACTCGCAAAATTGTCGAGAAGTCCTCATTCGCAAAAAATTAGACTCGCGAAATATATTGCGTACACAGTATTTGAGCAGTGTTTGCAGAAGTTCATATACATATAATGCATGCATACAAGAACTAAATAGTTTTGATTTTAATATTAGAGTTTGTTTTTTACTTGCCCTTTTTTGATGAATAAATTAGTAATTTCTAAGCTGTGTAGATGGTGCAGAATGTTAGTGTGAATGTGAAGTGTTTTATTTCTTTGTATTTGCTCTTTCCTCTTCTCTCTTTCTTCCTCCTCAGTTTTCCTTCTTCTCTTCATTCATTTCCATCTATGTTGGTATCAAAGTATCAGCGTAAAGAAGGAAAAACAGAAGGACGTGAAAGAGAAAAAGGAAGGACAAAGTGAAAAAGACGAATGAAGGAGAACAGAAGAAACAAGGAAAAGGAAGTAAAGGAGAGATTAAAGGATAGGAGGAAGAGGAGAAAAAGGATAACTGGTAAAGACAGAAAGAAAGACGAAAGGAGGAACAGGTAGAAAAGATGAAGAAGAGCCAAACTGAAAAGAGAATGACATATGAGAATGACAAAATGGAACTTAAAAAGAGGAGGGGGAAAGAGAAAGAAAATCTGGGCCCTATTTCATAAAAATAACTTTAATGGTAATTCTGCCATCGATGGTAACTACCATGGTAACAACACATGACAACCAATCAAATTCAACGTTTCCATACAAGTTGCCATTGAAAGCAAATTTACCATCAATGGTTAGATTTATGCAACGAGGCCCAGATGAAGGGAGATGACGACGGCTGAGAAATATGACAAGATGAGAGCTGAAAATCAATATGGACGAGCAGGGAAAAGTGACGAGAAGGTGGCACAGGGAATCACTAGGGACATCCCCTAAATGAGGAGAAACCTGACTTCACCAGTGGGACATGGAAAACTCATCTACACTCTAACAGTCACTCAAAATATCACTTTGGAAAAATCATGATTTTTCATCCCACTATTTACTCTTGTCTAAAAAAAGTGCGATGTTTGACTGCCGATGGGACTCTAGGGCTTTTATTCGTTGGCTAGAAGCATGCAGGCGCCACATGTCCGTGAGGCCATTCCAACATGTATAATGGCACACATGAGTCACTTGCCCAAAAATCACTGAGCAAATATTTGTTTACACTGGCAAAAAATTGCAACGTTTCAACAAAATTTGTGAAAAATCACACTCAAAAGCAGGTTTCAGAAAGAGCTTTTGGGCTGTGTTTGGGAGAAGTTGCCTAGCAACTTTCACTCTCACTGGAGATGCCTAAATCTTTCTCAGGCATTAGTGATTTGTCACAATTTTTGAATAATCATGATATAAATCACCAACCCTGACTATTTAATGGAAACAGAATACAAAAATGTGAATAAATCAATCAATTTATACTACTAAATGGCAGAAAGATGAGATGTTGAACAACAGATAAATCAGATTAAACTTTGTTTCATCAAAATTTCTTTGAACCAAAATATAAGTCTACACTAAAACAATTGTCAATTTAGAGTATGTTTTGAGTATTTTGTGGTATATTAGAGTATATTCAGAGTATACATATGTGTAACCAGGTGACTGGAGTGAAGACTAGTCACTTGGTAGAGGCATGCCACACCCTGAGTCACGTGCAAAACTAGCCCCTACCCCCACCGGTCAGAACATTCTAGAAGGGTAGCCACGTGACCAAATATGTATATTAATCAATGCCTTTTATTTTATAAATGTACAACCCATCGTATATCGCCTTTTAAATAATATGTCCAGGAAGAAATAAAATATTGTTCCCTTCATATAAATAACTAGCGAGGAAACAATCAAAAGTCATCGTTTATAAGCAGCTTGGATTAAAATATTTCCACCGGATGTTCAGAAATCCTGTCGGTCGGACTACTCATCGCAGTCCGTCCACGATTTCTGACATCTCAACACCATCTTCTTTGCCTCCTCCTTTTACAGACTCAGCTCTTGTATCCCCTACATATTTGATGTAAGCACCCACCACGAAAACGGGTTACATTATTGGCGTACTCGGCAGGATTCGGACGGACTGTCAAGAGTCTGTTAAAGCAGGAAGGCGAACGAGAAGGAAGAAGGACACACGACCGTGTTCCACCACTGACAGGCAGCCCCAGACCAGGTGATTTCCGTGACGAATTAGAGCAGGCTTCGCTGGATGCAGTATTATATGTATTTATGTTAATTAATCTAGTACAAGAGTGGTAGGAAGCTTGCGTATTCGTGTTATATGTTATGATTTATGTGTAAGCTGTTAATCGACAAGCAAGGTTATTGGTTTGGATTGCGCTCAGTATTTTGATAATACGTGATATAGCAATAATCAATTTGTACTTTGTACTGGTAGCACCGTTGTTCACGACAAGAATCGCCTGTTTTGTCTCATTGTTTATATAATACCGTTACTTCCTTAAACCATACTCCCATACAGTGCCCCTTGGTATATCCCCCTATTTATAAATCTACATAGATATATATATATATATATATATACCACATATTGTCAAAAATGTCGACCCATGAAGGAGCGCAGATAGATATTGAGGGGGGACCGGTCGATTCGTCGGGATCCCAGGGAGGCCCCTACCCTACACCCCCACCCCCACCCCCACCCCACGCCCCCACCTCTTTTACCCAAGTTAGGGGGGTCCAGGTTTTCAATGGGAGGGACTCCAAAGTTGGCGTCGAGGACTGGGTCAGGGATTTGGAGTTCTTCCTGGCCGCGACGAACACCCCGAGCCACATGCGCTTCCCCACCGTGGTGAGGAACCTGAGCGGAGAGGCGCGCCGGCTGGTCCTCAATATCGCCTCGGAGGACCAGACGGTAGAGGAGGCATTCAAGGAGTTGCGGGCGGAGTACGGGGATGCGGAGAGCGTGGACCCCTTCGCCACATTCTATGAGAGAACCCAACGGGCGGGGGAGAGCGCCCAATCGTTTGGAATCTCGCTGGAGGCGCTGTTCCAGCGAATTCACCAAGAGCACCCGACGGCGGTACCCGAAGGCCATCGGGACACGGTACTGTGTACTCAATTCATGAGGGGCCTGAGGGACGAGGAGCTGAGGTGTCGTCTGGCACCGATGCGCCCTCACCTCATGTCCTTTAAGGACCTGAGGGCAGAAGTGCGGCTGTTCGCCCGGGAACGACCATCACGCCCCCGGAGACAGGCCAACCTCCACTCGCAAGGTGCTGCTGTGCCCTCGTCGACAACATCGGATGATGAGAACGCGCTTCTCATGGTGAGCAGGTCACAGGAGGAGGTTGTGCAGGTGCTAAAGGGGCTCACCAGGCAGCAGGAGGAGACAAGCAGCAGGTTGCTGTCGCTGGAGGCACGTTTGGCGGCGCTAGAGGCCCGGCCACCTCCAAGGACATCCCGCGCGCCTCAACCCCCTATTGGAGACTGCTGGGAGTGCGGCCAACTTGGGCATTGGAGGAGGGACTGCCCAACTCGAAGACCCCGTCCCCGCAACGTAGCTGCAAGTCAAGATGACGCCCTCCATCACGCCCACCATTTAAACGGGCAAGGCCCGCGCCGGATGTAGAGCGGCATGATGCGGGCATATCAAAAGATAAATCCGACCCCCCTCCCAATCCCCCGCCCCTCCCTGTCATCGGTCCGGTAAATGTTGACACCGTCATGGTCAACAGTAGGCCATGTGTAACATTAATAGACTCGGGGTCGCAAGTCACTACCATAGCTGCCTCTTTTGTCATGTCCCACCCCGAGCTGAAGGATATCACCCCTTCCGACTCCAGTGTAGGAATCAGTGGCGCCGGAGGTCATTTGCTCCCTCATCAAGGGGTAATACACATCACCATTGAGTGCCTCGGCCGCACGTATCATCGCGTACCAGCCCTGATCGTCCCAGCGGGAAGCTACGGCCCGGGAATCGAAGGACTCATCGGGACAAACGTGATACGTGTGGCACAACGAGATGAGAGGTGCGCACACGGGTCCACGTACCTCTCTCAGCTCAGGACGGCGCACAAGGCCTGGTTTGCGGCATGTAGTGCAATGGAGCAGGCGCTCCCGGGTGATGCCCAAGGCTTCCTAGCTTCAGTGTCCTACCAAGGAAAGACACAGATAGTACGACCAGGCGAACGGCTGGAGTTGCATTGCAGCGCGCTTGACCTCCCCAGGTGTACAGCGTTGGTGGAGGAAGTCCACAACCCGCAGTTGCGCTCGAAGCTCATCGTCACCCGCACCTTGGTGGACGTGGGCCAGGGCAAGAGTGTGCCAATCCAGGTAAGCAACCCCTCCAACCACGACCTGACTATTCGTCGAGGTACGACCCTTGCACACCTCTACGTGGCTTGTGCCACAGAGCGTCGCCCTACATCGTTAAATGGTACCCAGGCTGCTATGGCAGCGACCCAAGTAGGCACCCCTTCCCCAATCCCCGACCTTGATATCTCTTCCTCCTCGTTTAAGGATGAGTCGGAACAGATCGAGTTGAACCGGCTGTTGAACGAATATGCTGACGTGTTCTCCAAGCACGACTTTGATTATGGTTGCGCCTCTGGAGTCGACCATGAAATCCCTCTCGTCGATGAAGAGCCCTTCCGCCTCCCCTACAGACGCATCCCACCCGCCCAGTTCCAGGAGGTCCGCCGTCACCTACAAGAGATGGAGGCAGCGGGTGTGATCCAAAAGAGCAGCAGCCCGTATGCGTCTCCCATCGTCGTGGTCCACAAGAAGGATGGCACCATCCGGTTGTGTGTGGACTACAGACGCCTGAACAGTAAGACCCGACGCGACGCATTCCCTCTGCCAAGACTCGACGACGCCCTGGATGCCCTCGGGAAAGCCAAGTACTTCACCACACTTGATCTTACCAGTGGCTACTGGCAGGTCAAAGTGAAGGAAGAGGACCGTCAGAAGACAGCCTTTACGACCCCGATGGGCCTCTACGAATGCGTCCGGATGCCGTTTGGTCTGCAGAACGCTCCGGCTACCTTCCAACGTCTGATGACGGCGTGTCTGGGTGACCAAAACTTTGAGTCTCTATTGATCTACCTCGACGACATCGTTGTGTTCTCGTCCACATTTGAGGAGCACCTGGAGAGGCTCGAACTCGTCCTCAAGCGTCTCCGGTCTCATGGACTCAAGTTAAAGCCCAGGAAGTGTCACCTCCTCCAGGAGAGAGTCAAGTACCTCGGTCACATCATCAGTGTGGATGGCATCGAGACAGACCCGGAAAAGACTAGGGCAGTTGAGGAGTGGCCACGACCCCGAAACATCAAGGAGGTTCGTCAGTTCCTCGGGTTCACGGGGTATTACCGGCGCTTTGTGCCAGGCTATGCCAAAATAGCTGGTCCTCTGTTCCACCTAACTGAAGGTGGCCCAAGAAGGAGATCTCGGAAGCCTCCCCCTCCCTTCATTTGGACAGACGAGTGCGAACTGGCTTTCACAACACTTAAAGCTCGTCTGACCAGTCCCCCTCTCCTCGGCTTCCCAGACTTCGAACAACCCTTCCAGCTCGAGGTAGACGCGTCTGGTTTGGGGCTAGGTGCAGTACTTAGCCAGACACAAGACGGGACCAAGCGGGTCATCGCGTACGGCAGCAAGAGTCTCACAAAGTCGGAGATGAAATACCCTGCTCATAAGCTCGAGTTCCTCGGGCTGAAGTGGGCTGTGGTGGATAAGTTCCGGGAATACCTGCTGGGCCGCCGGTTTCACGTCCTGACAGACAGCAACCCCCTGCTGTATGTGACCAGCTCGGCGAAGCTGGATGCCACGGGACAACGATGGGTATCTGCGCTGGCGGACTTCGACTTCAGTGTCGAATATCGAAGTGGCCGGACAAATGCTGCTGCAGATGCGCTCTCTAGGTACCCACCCCCGGAACAAGACCAAGAGCACGACGGAGGACATCACCTGCAGTCCGAAGTAGTAGTGAACGCCGTTTTCCAAGGTGCTCAGATTGTAGAAGACCCCACCTCTCCCACTGGCCCACAGCTAACTGCGACCCTTGTTGCTGACAGCTACAGCACATCCTCCATCGACACCATGTCAAGTGAAACCCTGGCACGCCAGCAGCGTTCAGACCCCGACATTGCAGAAGTAATCTCTTTTGTTGAGCGTGGGGAAAAGCCTGGAAGGAATGACCTCGTTGACTGCACTCCCCTGACTCGACTCCTTGCCCGACAATACCACAGGCTGACGATGAAGAATGGCGTGTTGCACCGGCGGAGCCAAGAACCAGGAGGGAAAACAAGACTCCAACTAGTCCTCCCACGCAAACACCATAAACTCGTCCTGCAACACCTCCATGACGATATCGGGCATCCAGGATTTGAGCGGACGCTGGACACCGTCAGGCAGCGGTTCTTCTGGACGAAGATGGCTAGTGACATTCGAGCATGGTGCGTGACGTGCAGAAGATGTTGTCTCAGGAAGACGCCGACTTCTGGGAACCGTGCGCCCCTCTCCAGCATCCACACAACAGAGCCACTTGAGATGGTGTGCATCGATTTCTTGAAGCTTGATAAGTCGAAGGGTGGGGTTGAGAACGTCTTGGTGGTGACTGATCACTTCACACGGTATGCGCAGGCCTATCCTACGAGAGATCAGCATGCCACCACTGTGGCCAGGACTCTTTGGAAGCATTTCTTTGTGCACTATGGGTTCCCCAGACGGATCCATGCGGATCAGGGCCGGAACTTTGAGAGTCGGCTGATTGCCGAACTCTGCAAAGTGGCAGGGATCCAAAAGAGTCGGACCACCCCCTACCACCCGCAAGGGAATGGCACCACAGAGCGTTTCAATCGCACTCTGATTGACATGATCGGAACCCTCGAACCGTCGGAGAAGGTGGACTGGAAAGAACACTTGGGTCACCTGACCCACGCCTACAACGCCACCACTCACGAATCGACGGGGTTTGCGCCCTTCCATCTGATGTTCGGGAGACACCCAAACCTGCCTGTCGATGTCATTTTCGGACTGGGAGCGCCGACAGAAGAAGAGCAGGGGTACGATGACTACGTGGCTAAGTTCCGTTCGGACCTGCGGGCGGCATATGATTTGGCAGCGGGCCAATCCGCGGCGGCGAAGCAGCGCCAGAAAGCCCAATTCGACAAGAAGGCGAAGGTTGCCCCACTGCAACCGGGAGACAGGGTACTAGTTATGGACAAGACCACGGGCGGGCGTAAGCTGGCCGATAAATGGGAGTCAACACCCTACGTCGTCCTTAGTAAGCACCCTAACCTCCCGGTGTATGTCATCCAGCGCCCGGATACAAAGAAGGAGCGGACTGTACACCGCAATCTGCTTGCCCCCTGCATGTTCCTTCCCATGCCGTCAGACGAAGAACCCACACCCTCCGTCATACCTCAACCCAGTGACACAACCCCTCCAGGTAATACCCCCGCACCTCTACGAGATGATTTAACGACCGGCGATGATTTAGTACTCATCCCAGAGGACCACAACATCTTTCGGCAGAACCCGGAAGGAGCTCGGGAGCGAGTCGTCTTCAGGAGTGAGGATGAATCACTATCTGACGTTGGTCCAGCCACACCCACACGATCAGCTAACTCTCCCTCGGTAACCCCACCCAATGACCCCACCAGGACAGAAGGCCCGATCGACGCGCCCCACCAATCGGACGACGAGCTACAGGCCCTGGAACCGCGTGTTGCCCAGGATGACCCCGTCTCTGACCCTACCTCTGCCCATGTCCCTACCCATGTCCCCGACCCGACCCCGGGAAGTGTCCCAGACCCCGTCCCAGTCGAGACCCCAAATAGTCTCGATGATGAACCCCCGCCACGTAGGAGCTACCGGACGCGACCCCCAGTCGATAGGCTGAACTATGGGTCTATGGGTAATATAAATGCGTTAACGGTATACCAGCGTAAGCTCGCTGCCGGAAAAAGGTTATGGGCGCGGTGGAAGAGTCCTGCGATGGCAGCGGCCAGAGCGAGGTTAGGCATGGTGTAGAGGGTTCGATCTATATGTATATGTAAACATGGTAGTCTAATGATGAAAATATTAAGTATGGTGATTATGAGTATTGAATATTCGATATTCCAATATGTTCATTTGTATATTATTACATTATTATGTTGTTTTAATGTGGTGTTATGCCGGGACGGCATAGTTTCAAAGGAGGGGAGGGTGTAACCAGGTGACTGGAGTGAAGACTAGTCACTTGGTAGAGGCATGCCACACCCTGAGTCACGTGCAAAACTAGCCCCTACCCCCACCGGTCAGAACATTCTAGAAGGGTAGCCACGTGACCAAATATGTAGATTAATCAATGCCTTTTATTTTATAAATGTACAACCCATCGTATATCGCCTTTTAAATAATATGTCCAGGAAGAAATAAAATATTGTTCCCTTCATATAAATAACTAGCGAGGAAACAATCAAAAGTCATCGTTTATAAGCAGCTTGGATTAAAATATTTCCACCGGATGTTCAGAAATCCTGTCGGTCGGACTACTCATCGCAGTCCGTCCACGATTTCTGACATCTCAACACCATCTTCTTTGCCTCCTCCTTTTACAGACTCAGCTCTTGTATCCCCTACATATTTGATGTAAGCACCCACCACGAAAACGGGTTACATATGGTTAATTTAGAGTATAAATACACATGAAAGTAGTTTATAACCAGCTGAGGAAGAGGACATTATATAGGGAGCTACATGTAATGACAGAGTGGAGGATATAAATGCAGCTCTCTCATCAATCTTGTCGCAAATATAACTCTGGGTCCTTGCCAATTATTACTGGCAGAAGTGTGGTGGCATTGCACAATAAATCTCATCTTACAAGGGAACTACAGCTTTCAGAAAGGTCCTTCTCCTGCCTCTATTCATGGACCCCCCCTCTCTCTCTCTCTCTCCCTCTCTCTCTCTATCTCTCTCTCTCTCTCTCTCTCTCACTCCATCTCTCTCTCTCCATCTCTCTCTCTCTCTTTCTCTCTCTCTCCATCTCTCTCTCTCTCTCTCTTTCTCTCGCTCTCTCTCTCCATCTCTCTCTCTCTCTCTTTCTCTCTCTCTCTCCATCTCTCTCTCTCTCTTTCTCTCGCTCTCCCCCCCTCTCTCTCTCTCTCTCTCTCCCTCTCTCTCTCTCTCTCTCTCTCTCTCATTATCCTTTCCCCTCTCTCTTTCATCCAAACATTCTATCAATCCTCCTCTCTCTTCCCTCATATCAATCTCTCTCTAAATCTTTGACCGTTCTGTCTGTCCCCCTTCATTTCTCTCCTTTCCTTCTCTCTTTCACCTGCTCCGCTCTCTTCTCCTGCTCCCTCTCTCTCTTCATCAACATCTTCTTTCCTCCCTTCCTCCTTCTCCAACCCTTCCTCCATTCAGAATGCATTTAAAGGGATAGTTCAACCTGAAGTTAGTTGGTTTCATTAAAGCAGCCACATGAAATAAAGATTTGAGTCAAGGTTGATGAAAATCCGTCAAAGGATAAGACAGATATGATCTTTTAAAATGTTGATTTTGTGATGTCACACGCAAGGGGGTCTTCCAAATGTTGCATGCATTATTTTAACTATGCAGTTGATACAGCATTAGAAACACATTTTCCCACACATACCTCTAGAAACAAATATATTCCTCTATAAAAAAAAAAAAAAAATAGAGCAATTTCTCAAATCATACAGCAAACAACATACGGGAGAGAATCTCGCATATGATGTCACGAACTTGAAATTTCAAAAGATCATAACTTTCTTGTCCTATGGCGGATTTTCGTCAAACCTTCACTAATATGTTTCTTTCATGTTTCTGCTTTTATTGAAACCAACTTAATTTCATTGTGAACTATCCCTTTACGTACACTTTAAGTTCAGAATATCCATGAATTTTGCATATTTTACATGGTGGGGGAATAGGAGGAATTTATGTTCATAGATGAGATAGGAAGACCATGAGAAGAAGAATGATTCCCCTACATTCAGAATGGTTGGCATAACTTGGCAAGTTTGCATACATGTTCAATACACATATCATTATCAAACTTCCTAGTTATCGTGCTCTTCTTGACCTAAGGTGGTAAGCGCAATTCACTTTTATCTGCTATCTAGCATTGCAGAGAGAGAGAGATACAAACATGGTCTGCCTGCTCTGCCTACTTGCACTTTGCTTGACATGTTTATCACCAAAACAGCTCTCCCCATTTATTCCCAGCATTAGACTGAAGAGAGGTCCACCTATATTTGGTGGTGAGCAGCCGTCCGTCCTAGGCAATAAGGACGGCCATGATAGGGCCCGTGGAGGAGTGCATCTCAAGCGACAGACTCGAAGCATTCAGCAGCTAATTAACACACAGCACATGTGGACAGCCAATGAAATCTATAGTCTTCAGAGACAGGCTCTTTAAAGAAAATTATGAATATCAGTGGATTTGTTATAAACTGGCTCCTCTTGAATTTATAGAGCAAGGGTACAGAAAAAGTCACAATAGATTATTAGACACAAACAACATTTATTGATAAATTCTTTTTGATTTCTTTGCTACCAATCTATTTTTAAGACTGTTTTCTTCTTTTATTTGACATGGCAGAAACACACAGCACATGTGGACAGCCAAAGAAATCTATAGTCTTCATTGACAGGCTTTTTCAAGAAAATGATGAATATCGGTGGATCTGTTATAAGCCGACTCCTCTTTCCAGATTTGTCTTTATTTTCTAGATACGTAAAATGAAAATCAACCACACGAATATTCCACTGATGTCTTCTTATATTGTTTTTACTATTTATTGTTTTTGTTTTTTTGTTAAGTTTGTTTGCAGGCCTCTTGCCAGGGTTGCTTTTTTTTTTTTTACATTCTATGAAATGTCTGGGCAGATGGTTTACGCCTCATGAAATGAACACTCGTGAAAGCCCTTTCTATTTGCGTGTGTTTTATCGCCAGGGGCAGTTTAAGATATTTCTCACCAATTTATATAAAATATATGACTGCCAGCCTAAACTCTAATAGCAGCTTGGTCTTATTTACTAAATTATGTACGAATTAACGTCACTCACTGAAAGTGAATCCTGCTCCATTTACATGTATGCTTTGCATGAAGGAATTGGTGTAAAAGCATTTCCAAAATAGTTTTTCCAAGAAAAAAACACTAATACAGGCTGCTGCACATGACCTTCAACTCAGTTCTTAAAGGGACGTATTTTCAAACAAGCTTTTTAAAGAACCACTGATCTAGGTCTCTGAATATGACCTATAACTCAGAACTTCAGGGGAGACCGACATCACAAGACGTGGGCAATCCTGCTCAAATTTGACAATTTTAGATTATATCGCATAGTTCTATTTGTGTAGCCCAACCTTCACCGACTTGCCATGACATTTAGAATACCATATTAGTGCATTGCCAATTTGAATATTTAGCATTTGACCCTCATCTTGTGCAGAAGTATCTATAGGCTTTTTCATTGATACATCTTTTATCAGTTTTAATAGTTGCTATCAAAAGTTACAACACCAAACCACATATTTGTGGTACTTGGTCCTGAATGGGTTAAAGATTGTCCGTCCCTTTTGCAAGCTTAAAATTTGAAATTGTCTATCACGATCGTAAATTGAAGAAAGTGTGATTCAAGACCATTTCTAAGAATATAGCATGTTGAAGCTTTCTGTATATGTAAAAAAATTCAGCCGTTAAATTTCAAACCGACTTTTTTCGTACCACGAAAAAAGTATTAGTCTTTGTTACAGTATCTATTTGGTTATTATGCGTGTGTGAAATGCTAATTTTATGAGTAACTACCAAACTTTGGAGATGATTCCTTCCATAGAACATTTTTTTTTTCATAATGCGTTTTATAATTTAATAAACAGATTAATCAATAAAGCAGATATTTCAACACAAACTGCTGAGAGCCTGAGGTAAAGACTATTAATCAGACGTTGTTTACGTGCAATTTTTGAATTTTACACTACGTATGAGTTTCAAATTGTGAATATAGAGCTTGCTAACAGTTCTCTATATGTTTTGCCAATGTTTCGATGGTTTTGTGGTGATCTGAAAAAGGGACTGGCTGTCTTTAAACTGCACATCAAATTGCATCAGATGGAGCTGATGAAAAATCATACCCCTCCTGCCCAGGAATATTCATGAGTTGTCCGATTGGACAGCAAGACCACCCACGGTGATAAATAAAGATTTTCCTTACATAAGGGATCCTAAAAAAATGTTTTAAGATACTTATTTTCTAAGTGGGAATGAAATTAACTTTCTTCCATTTTCAAAATCCAGTTGAAAGTATGAAAATGTCAAGGTGCAAAATCATGTTTCATTCCATAAGGGACTAACTCCACAATATATTCTTTTTAACATTCATAAAAAATCAGAAATACTTCACTGATTTTTTTTTAAATGTACCTCTATCATATTAACCAATTGTGAAATATATGGTTGAGTGGAAAAAAAGTGAAAGATAATGTGTTGATTTACAGTAGGGATCACGTGAAGAGAATTTAATCCGTTTTGAATGAAACGCTTTCAGAATCCCTGTGGAAGCAGATGATATGTTCCTTTAAAATGCATAAATGCACACCACCTCATTGCTAAGTTTCACATTTCACAAACATCACCTTTATGTCATTACTGTGGTTACTACAATGTTTTATAAATACAATTTAGTAAATGTCTGTCCAAGAAGATACACTCTCTTTAACCATTTGTGTACCAGACGAACTCCTGTTCTGTACGAGTCGGGTTAGTATGTGTGCAACAATGCATCAACGGCGTGCAGCGAGTTAAAGAGCACATCCCTCCCTTGACTTGATATTGGTATATTGAGTCTCCTGATTGGATAATGGAGCTGCACACATCCCGTAGGATGACTTGATGTGCTTGTGATGAGGGTAATTACCTGCCCCCTTGGGAGCAGTGTAAGACGTAGTGACTCTAACCCTGACCTACTATGCATGCACGTCATCTTGTATCTAGAGTAAGAGAAGCAAGGGGCTTGGCTATATACTGCCACATGCATACATACGTACATAGCTGTATGGGACCAAATATTATTAGAAGGGTTTTGCATGTGGGTATCATTTCACTTGTATCTGTTTAAGTCTGTTTTAAGCACTTTTCAATACATTTGAATGCTGCTAATATGCACAATCAGTAGGTCAATTATTTAACTATAGTTCAAGATCATATCTGTGGAACTTGCGGATCTTGTTTCTAGAGAAAGGGAAGCAAATGCTTGGATATACCACCACATACATAGCTGTATGGGATCAAATATCTGTTATTGGTAATAATAATAATAATAATAATAATAATAATAATAATAATAATAATAATAATAATAATAATAATAATAATAATAAAAAAATGATAATGCATTTATAAGATGCTTTATACGGGTATTTCTAAGAGCACTGGTTTCCTGTTGAAATAAATTATACACTGTACTATATATTGGGATTATGTACATTACACTATACACTACAGTTTATATTGGGATATATATACAAGTGATACAATGCTTTATATTATGAATGTGGGCCTATGCATAAAATTGTCACACAGCCTCTAAAAATCTCAACCTATTAGGAAAATCATAAATACTTTCTTTGATATATGTATATTACAAAGAGTCAAAGACCACCCAAATTAAGAAAAAATACAGATTCAAAGACAGGGTAGCCCTTTTGCAGGTGAAATACAGTAAGCACAATTTAAAAAATACAAAAAAAATAAAAATGGAATGCAATATTGTATATTAGAGCTTCCCTCCCAATATCAGAACTGGAAACTGACTTTGAGTGGAATTATATTGATTGCTAGATTTTGAGTAGGTTTTGGATGGGTCATGCAAAACCTTGCAGTTCCTGTAGCCTAGCGACCAGAGACCATAATACACAAACACGCACATCACAGCTTTCTCCCTCAACACTGAGCTAGACACTGAGAGTTGCAATACAGTATATGAAAGTAGACCATGGTCGCTATGAAACGCAGTGTTTCAAACAGGGACAGATTTGAACTTTTTTCTGAAAAGGCTCGTGAAGCAATGACTAAGATTGAATACATGTTAGCGTCAGGTGTACTGCTAATTCCTGCCGAGTTTAATGACATGTTATTGCATTCACCAAGTGTAGTGTTTCAGTTTCACTTGGTAGAATGCACTCTAAATCTTTAAGTTGTTGCTAGCTGTACAAACCTCAGACAAGCTTTTTTGGTTTGCCATTAGAGATGTAATGTGGAAGATGTGCATGAATTTTGCTTACATGTACATAACAAAAATGGTTTATTGTATTCTTTTATATGTGCTTGCTGTTGTTGATGATTTAATGCTAGTATTGCAATTTCAGTTCTCCCTTTCACATATATCCAATATCAAATGATATCACCTCGCAATACTGATATCTGATTGATTGCTTTTGGGACGTATACTTCCGGTTTTGCGGTGCACCATTTTTACGAGTTCTGTGAGTTTTGAATGTTCGTATACTATACCGTTTAGTATACGAACATTCAAAACGCACAGAACTCGTAAAACTCATAATCCTGGATTTTGGCTTCAGTTCGAAGTTGTCTTTCCTACCAAGCACATTTCTCCACACTCTCTGCTAAAGTTTGTCTGTTGGAAACATAACCCACATCACCTTCCTCATCTCTGGGTAGGGTATTTTCCATAATTTCGCCATTTGGCGTCGGCCAAGCATTCAGCAACTTCGCAGAAGAATCTCATTAATCAAATGAAAAGTTACAGACTGGGAAATAACTTTATCATTCATGAGATTACAACTTGATTTTGACACGATATATATAAAGTATGACTTCGGAGTACAGAAAGAAAGCGCACAGTATTCAGAACCGTAAGTTTACATCCCAAGAATTAAAGGTAGATAAATTTGAGGCTACAGGCGGTCAGATTCAGAGAGCTATATGCGATAGGGAGAATTCAGTTGCATTTCATTACGTATGCTTACCTTCTCCACATGGCCATAAAGGCCTGTGCCGTTACACACTCGGCTGTCTCCCCGGCAGCTGTGTTGTACAAGGGTACCCGCCAGTACTTGGGACACTTACACGCCTCCACAGATAGGGGGAAAAAAATACATGTTATTGTGATTATTATTTATTTGACCATAAAAGTAACATTACATAACGACATCTTAAGAAGATACTACTGTACACAAATAATAGAACAAAGAACATAATAAAACAGAACATTGATGATAGAAAAAGACAGCGTGTGGGTCGGGGTCTACAAAAGTGAGGTCATTCACTGTTGCCCAAGGGCATGTAGACCCACACACACTGTCTCATACGAAGAAGAAAAAATCAAACAAAAAAGAAAGAGCCCTGTGTATAGGGGTGTCTGCATTAACCCTATCTGACAAATATATTGTAGGTAAGCTAGTCTGCTGATCCGGGGAAACTAGCCTGAAGTTGCAATCGTGTCTTCATCAGCTCAAAACTCGGGCTGCATAAATTAGCCAGATGTTTGAGCATACACAGTGTGCGATGGAACGTAGCGACAGCCGCGTGGCTCAGCTGTTCCACTTGCTCTGGTGCGCGCTGATGCATGATGGGATTGAGAAAGTTTCAGGCTAATGAAGACGCTCCACGAATAGCAAGCTAGTTCACGAATTAGCTCGCTATTGGGCCATCTAATTCAAGATTTCTTGGGAAATTTCCTAGACCAAAAAAACAGCTATTTTGCCTGATCTGGCTAATGAAGACGCAAATAGCTAGCTATTTCATGATCTGGCTAGCTTTCCAATCACAAAACAACTACCTATTTCGTCACATGGGGCTAATGAAGAGACCGATTATGTGACATAAATAAGGGGTGGGGTGGGGGGGGGGGGGGTGAGAGGATGATCCATGGAGTGATTACGAGTCTGACCATGGTAATTTGAAGCACTGCCAGCTGATCACAACACAAACGCATTCCGACATCAATCACCTCTAGCCTCGTTTCCATCCTAAACAGGAGCGTTTTTACATGAACAACAATCCAGAGGCTAAAAGGGCCCCTGTGGCCAAGGAAAGAGCCCCTAAAAAATTCTCAGTGTATTATTGCAAAGCATATCTTAGTGTGTAGGCTCCATGACATCATGCAAATGTCAGACTTTGCCATCTTTGACATTCACGTCCTTCCGAAATCATTCGCCTGCCCGGTGAAAACAGTGCTTTAGTAAGTAGCCCCCACAAGTAGCATCATATATTTTTCCCAGCTATTGTGCATTGATGTTTAACATATTCTAGGCATTTTTGCTCCCCCCCCCCCAAAAAAAAAAAAAAAAAAAAAAAAATCAGTTCAGAAGGAGGGACATAGGTTATATTCACATTCCTTTTTTTTTTTACATCAAATTCATATCAAATAAAAGGGTATTTAAACAAAATGTAAGGTTCATGTTATTCTTCATCAAAAAGATGAATTCTACCAGAACTAGCATTTCTCATACATTTGGGGGATGTAATTCCCAAAAGGAACTTTAACCATCTATAGTCGTACTCTGATTTTCAAAGTAGAACTGTATTCTGCAAAAAGATATGTACATGTATGTAGTTAATTAAATAAAAGCAAATAATTGCAGTGTTCCATGGGAATAAAACAAACCATGCTAAAACTAACAGAATTATGAAAACATTCCAAAGATTGTTCACTAGGTTATTAATTTTTTAAAATTTCTTATGAGCTTTTATTTCATAATGTAAGCCATGGAAGTATGTCTTCCCCTCTGATTGTGGAGATGCAGAATTAAAATTTTAGCGACTTAAGGATATCATAAGATATATCATAAGATGTCAGCCGTTTCCTGGGCAGGAAGTCTGCACAAACAGGAAATACTACAGATGAAATAACAGGACTTGGCGCGGTTCTCAGAAAATCACTAATAGGGGAGCAATGAAGAAAGTGACAGACGAACTTAAAATCATGGAAACATAAACCCTGTTCATATACGCCACCTATCCACAAACTTAAAGTGAAACATTTGTGGCGATGTGAATTTGAGCAGATTACTGCTGGTACAAATGCAAAATTAACCTGAGAAAATGTGTGCTATTTTTTGTACAGCGCAGAGAGTATGCATACACCGGGTGATTTTGCAACTGTGGTCGCATGAAGACCTGTCTCAGCTATACTTGTTTCAGACTTCTGAAAGGTTATAGGTCAAGGATAATTGTTTAAAATATGTGTAGCTACCAAGCTACAGTTCCTTATGATGACATCCATAACACTGAGATGTGCAAGATATCAGTACTTATATTTTGTCTAAGAGGTCTCATGCAGGAAATGATATTGTCAACACTTTCAAATGGGATGCTTTTATCATACTGACTGATATAATTCATACTGACTGATATAATTCAGATAAACAGATAATCAAGAGAGAGAGAGAGACAGAGAAACAGAGAGGGAAGGAGAGAGAGATAAAATCATGAAATAAAAAGAGGAAAGAGGGACAAAAAAAGGAAGAGAGTTGAGAGAGAGAGAAAGAGAGAGAGAGAAAGAGAGAGAGAGAGAGAGAAAGAGAGAGAGAGAGAGAGAGAGAGAGAGAGAGAGAGAGAAGGGGGGGGGGGGTAGGGTAGGGAGAAAGGGAGAAGAAAATCAAATGTGACTCACATACAGACCCATGCCATTATGCCATTGTGTTTGCAATAACAATAAACTTGTACAAAATATTGCTTTCATAAACCGAGCAGAATACCTGTATTTAAACTATTTATTCAGACCTTAAGAGGCAAAATTTCTTTTTCCACTCCTTTAATTTCTTTAATAGTACATTTGAAATTTAGTATTACAAAAATATAATAAGTTCTATCACTGGCTTTTCACACCACACTTATCCTCATTGCATTTAATTAGACTGTACCATTCCAAATAATTCCTAAATCACATTTACAGCACCACTGGCTAATGACATTTCCCTCGTTCCAAATCAAATGCCGATGGACAGATGCTCCAAAGTGCATCTTGTGTCAAGCGATTGGCATTTTGGAGGCAAATGGTCCGTGCAGTCAACGATCTATTAATCAGCCAAGCTTTTTTTTTTCTGTTTGCGTTTCATAGCCGACCAACATGGGAAATGAATATTGAAGAGACGGAGGGAAAAGAGAATGTCACTTTTAATCAAGTTAGTACGGGATGCTGGTATAAGGCTGTAGGGCATTATGGGCCATTAGTTTGAGATAGGCCATTGCTAGTCTCCCTCAAAGGCTGTGAAATTAAATATTACAAAAATATAATTGTTTTTCAAAATATGTAGTATTAAGCTTTCTATATAAATTGTATATCAAACTTTTATACATGTCACAACAGTACATCAAACCCAATTCAGCATTCGGGGTGCAATATTTGATTTTTAACACCTTGGCCTTTCTAAGGAGATTTGGATTGGCACTATTGGGTCTTTTCTTGCAAATTGTTGGGCAGTGATTGTTTGTTCTCGTTCATTGTGCGATATGTACTTCATACTAAACTTGAACTCTAACAGACAAAGTGAAGTTAAGATTTCACACACCTCCACAGTATGACTGTGCATTCTTATATTACAATTATATGTTATGTTATCATAATAGAATCAAATTCGCAGAATATGCTCTCTGTCATGTTGCTTCCTCCATTTTTTCTTTAAAGAATTTAAACAATGAAGCAAGCAGCACACAACATAGAGAAAGAGAGAGACAGAGAGACAGAGAGACAGAGAGAGACAGACAGACATACAGACAGAGAGAAAAAAAATGAAGAGAAAAGAGATAGAAAAAGGAAGAGAGAAACAGAAACAGACAGAAAAATAGAGAGGGATATGGAGAAAGAGAGAGAAATAGGAAGAGAGAAATAAAATACAACAATGTGAAAGGGGAAGAGAAAGACACACAGACAGATAGAATAACATATTTCCCCCTGCGATAGTGCATTGACGCCAAACAGTTTCTATGCATTTTTCAAACGAAAACAAATTATAAAAGAAGGAAGGATATAACTTATATTCACATACCTTTTGTACAAATGCATTTCAAATATATAGCGATTTTAACAAAATGCAAGATTCATGTATATTTTTTTATAGATGAATTTTATCATGCGAGGCTTGAAAAATCAATAGAGACAGGTAGATAAAGAGAAAGAGATAACAGAAAAATGGAGAGAAAAGAGATGGAAAAAGAAAGAGAAAAGAAAGAAAGAGAGAAATGGGAAAAGAAAATGAGAAAATACAACAAAGTGAAAAAGAAAGAAAGATGGAGAGAGATAAAGAGAGAGAGAGAGAGAGAGAGAGAGAGAGAGAGAAAGAGAGAGAGAAAGAGAGAGAGAGAAAGAGAGAAAGAAAGAGAAAGAGAGAGAAAGAGAGAGGGAGAGAGAGAAAGGGGGGGGGGAGAGAAATGAAGACATAAGAGGATAAACAAGAAAGAAAAGACAGCTTTTGCATAGGTAGCACATTGCTCTGCATTACCTGAGTAATCTTATCCATGTCCTTCCTCTCTGCTTTCTGGTCTGGGAGGGTCTTGAAGACCTCTGTGAGTCTCCTCAAGACATCCTCGTTCTCCTCAGGGGGAACCGGCTTGCCATAAGGAAAATAAAACTGGGGCACGTTGATGACCTGCTGAGTCTTCTGTCGTTTGTTTGCCTCTCTCTGCTCCTGAAATAGCTGCACAGCAAACAAATACATGGGAATGTGTGAATGTGTCACTTTAATAATAACACTGTCACAAGTACAGAACATCATCTGTTGATAGTCAAAAAGGATTTAACCCCCTATTATGCTTTTCACACTGGCAAAAGTTAGCCCCGTACTATCCTTAGCCCCGTACTATCCCTAGCCCCGTACTATTTTTTGAAGCTTTTCACACTGGCATTTCTTAGCCCCGTACTATTTCTTAAACCCGACTAGCTTTTCACATTGTTCTCACTCGAAATCGTTAGCCCGGACTTTCTCGACAGCTTATGAATATTTATGAGTGTACGTCTTGCACATCGGCTCTTTACCACTCCGCATCAAGGTCACTCGCCCGTCGGGCCTTATCTGATTGGTCTCGGCGTTTCGGCCTTGAGAGCTGACATCGCATTTCCTTAGCCCCGTTATATTTTTCGTTTCTTTTCACACTGGCGCTCTTAGCCCCGGACTATTCGGCTTGGCCCTGCAATTGCGGTGTTAGCCCTGCTTTTTTGCAGGGCCAAATAATCCCGGATTATTGGTGGGGCTAGCCTACTTTGGTAAAAACCAATGTGAACAGAAAGTGGTCTAAGCTTAGCCCCGTACTGTAGGTGGGGCTAAGGCCCCCCCTTAGCCCCACCTATACTACGGGGCTAAGGAAATTTTTGCCAGTGTGAAAAGCATATAAGTGCCAAGCAATTACAACTTGGTTTCATGCCAATGGGACTGTGTGTGTTACAGACAAACTTGTTGAGCATAAGAAAGGCACAAATGTAGGTGCATTGCTCATTATTCCTTACATGAGTGTAGCAAAAGGGTACCTGGCAGAAATATACATATTGTATACCTGGGACCATATTCATGAAACCATGCTAGCCTAGTTTATAGGAACAAGGGTGGACTGAGGATGGACTGATGGACTGAAAAAAAATATTACAAAAATTAAATGAAATCAATAAATAAGTAACATAAATTCCAATATCCAACTATCCATTCATTTTCAAATACTGTAGCATTTAAAAATGTAAGAAAAAGCTCACTGTACATATTACAGGAAAATATCATAAGAGATACAGTGTACCAAAGCACAGTGAAAACTGTTTTTACTCAATTATGACGAGACAAGTTCATGTACAAGTACTTCCATAGAGAAACCAGTTATGACCGTAGTGGTATGGTAGGCTTCAAGGTTGGAGTATCTCAATTAGCCTAGCTTTCAGGAGGTTAGACATTTATAATTCATACAACACTATGCATACCCTGTATCATTCTACACATTCCTCCTCTTCTGATACTTTTTTACATTGGTTTTTCTTATGCTAGCCCTGTACTATCACTAGCCCCATATTTTCCTTGGCCCCATACTACTTTTTGTTCCTGTTTACACTGGAGCTCTTAGCCCCGGATTTTATGGCTTGGCACCGCAATTGCTCTTTTGGGAGGGCCAAAAAATCAAGTACTATTGGTGGGGCTAGCCCACTTTGGTAAAAACCAATGAGAACAGAAAGTGGTCCAAGCTTAGCCCCATACTATAGGTGGGGCTAAGACCCCCCTTGGCCCCACCTATAGTACGGGCTTTTTAGAAGGACATTTTGGACAGCCAGAGAAGAATTCTATAGCTACTCGTCTCCTGCAACCAGAACTCTTTCTTGCAGCATTTTGATTATAAATCAGTAAAAAGCCTGGAAGCAAGCCTATGCCACAACAACAAAAAGCGCATACCCTTTTAATAGCACTACTCACTCCACACACCACTAGATGCTATGAGCATTGAGCTAATTTGCTTGCAGGCCCTAATGGACGCAACGCTGACCACTACGGCCATCCCTTGCCCGGCGATGACAAGATCAGATATCGGAATCCATCCATGACATCACAGCTTCTCTGCTCAGAAAGACATGGCAGCTCTTTTTCTTTGTTTTTCGCTGAGTACTACTAGTGCCCTCAATGCCAAGTTTCCCCTTCACAAGAGACCGCTCCGTGTGAGCTACTGGTAATGCACTGCAGAGTACAAGTACTAAGTGTTAAAAGCAGCTTTTGACACTTAAGAAAAATGATTAAATTTTAATTAGTTATAAAAAACTCAACTCAAGCTAAAATTGATGTGTTGTAAAGTCAAGGCATGTTGCACGCATGACAACATGGCGCGACACGAGCGCTTGTGCTAGTTGGTGAATTTTTTCTTATTTCATTGATAGTACAATGGAATATTTTACGCGTTTGGCTCTTTAAAAAGTTTTCAGAGGCAGGTTGTGTGACATTTTAGACATTAATTTTCTTGTAATAATCCTGTGAGTATGTAATGAGATTTTTACTTTTAGACAAATTTGGATCTTAAAATTTGTGTGTCTGATAATCAATTCACAACACAAGAATGGCTATTGTGCATCACATGTTATGTCAACCACATGTAAAAATGCAAAATCTCCAATAAACCCCCAATTGTAATGCTCATGAGAAACCAGCTACGATAGATATTCACCCTTTGTTAAATGATAATGCATGCATGCATGTTACATAAGTATAGTGGCGGGGTAGCCTAAATCATCTCAATGAGGCTGCAAGCACTGGTCTTAAAATTTCATAGTGGAAGGGTTCATTACACTGCCCTGTATTAAAAAGCTTTGCTTCCAAGCATCCAGAATATTATTCTCTGTTTTAAAACCATGTTAGTAAATCAAAAATAGTATTGATTACCGATTGGTCTGAAATTGTGTCAAGTGTCCTGTCAATATTTTGTTACATTGCCCTGTGATGTCTTAACTGGTCAATATTCAGTTGGGCCCTATCCAATAATCTGGGATTACAGCTTAATACATGATCGGTGCTTTCTTATAGAGCAAGAAAACTAGATGAATAAACTACTGATACAGGACAGTTTTGTGATCAATTACACTCACTGGAAACTCATTTTGATCAAGTTATGTCCTTTTTTAATGAACTACAATACAACTGATCATTTTGACAAATAGCTATCTATAATATATAGGGAAAATTAGGAAATGAAAGAAGGGACATACAATTGTTAATTAGCATTCTGTAATATATTTTGACATGGTGTGGGGAGGGAGAGGGTACATGATGGTATATCCATGTAGTGTGGTAGAAAGGTGGAGAGACAGAACGGCAGGGAGAGGCAGGCAGCCACAAACAGAGGGGAAGTGAAAGAGACAGAGAGGCAGACATACACAGAGTGGGAGAGAGATGGGGAGGGAGAGAGAGGCGGACTTACACAGAAAGAGAGAGGGGGAAATAGAGAGAAAGACAAAGGGAGGGGAAAGAAGGGATGGCAGAGAGGGATGGAGAGAGAGGGGGGAGGGAGGGGGAGGGAGGGGGAGACAGACGTACACAGAGAGGGAGAGGAGGAAATAGAGAGAAAAGACAAAGGGAGGAGAAAGAAGGGATGGCAGAGGGGGATGGAGAGAGAGGGGGGATGGAGAGAGAGGGGGGAGGGAGGTGGAGACAGACATACACAGAAAGGGAGAGGAAATAGAGAGAAAAAACAAAGAGAGGAGAAAGAAGGGATGGCACAGCGGGGGGTGGAGAGAGAGGGGGGAGGGAGGGGGAGACAGACATACACAGAGAGGGAGAGAATGAAATATAGAGAGAAAAACAGACAGAGGGAGGAGAAATAAGGGATGGCAGAGAGAGAGGGGAAGTACGGAGGGAGGATGGGGAAGAGTAAAAACAGGTTGGGGTGGAGAGGGGGGAGATGGATGGAGGGAGAGAGAGAGAGAAAGAGAGAGAGAGAAAGAGAGAGAGAGAGAGAGAGAGAGAGAGAGAGAGGTGGGGGAGGGTGGAGGAAGGAAGAAAGAGAAAGTAGGAGAGAAAAAGAGATGGAGTAATTCAATTTCAAACTCATTTGGTTGGTGATATGGAGTGCTCTTTTGCGGTTCAAGGTTGTACAATTCACAATTCTTGGCGTCTTCCTGTCTTCTGAGAGTGAAAGCACAATCTGAATACCAATGACACCGTCTCTCTTCTAAACTAATCCTGATGAAATGTTTCTCAAAATAAATACAACGTAGACACGTACACGCTGTACATGCTGTATGTAGGAGCATGATCAGCTACAATGCCTATACATACAATAGTGGAAAAAACACGTTTCTTCTGCTTCTTATAAATATCCTTTCCTTCTTGAAGTGAAATGGGATGTTAGTAAAACTGAAGTACAAGCTTTAAAAACTATTCTCTCATTAAAGTATCAGGTCTAGAATCACTTCTCATCATATATTCTAATTCCTTCCATTTCATTTTCACTCTAGATACTTCCATTTCAGTATAAATTTGCTTTGAATATTAATCTTCATTCTCTCATTACCAAACTGAACAATTATATGGGGAAATCATCGACACTTCTAATGGATAAATTCACAAAAGCCATTATCCATTCCAACTATGGTACAAGTACCAATAACCACACAACATAATTTACATTGTATTTTGCACGTTTCATGTATATACTACATACCAACAAGCCTGTCTCAAACGTGTACCATGCTGAGTCAAAATACTTCTCTCATTTGCTGATTACTGTCAAAAATCATTCTTATTGTATCCCTTGCATGCTATGATTTTTTAACTTGTTGAGTACATGGCATGTACGAACACCACATAGTGACTACTATACTATAAGTTAGTATTGTAAAATGTGTATTTTTGTGTGTGGACAATTCATGCAAAGAAAACCTCCCTACATTGTATGTAGGACTTTGAAGTACTAGTACCTTTGGTTTTGCCTTTCCTAAATCCTGAGAATGATGAAGATCAGCCTTGGTCCGCGTTGACTCACTAGTATTAGCAAGTTTCCTCGGCGCATCAGTATGAACCACATTGTTATTGGCAAGGTCTTTGGCAACTACAATCCCTGTCTTCTTCCGGTCTATTTCAGACAAATCGTTGCTGGTGATGAGGTCGGGTAAGTTGTTGCTGAGGGGATTCTCTGGGAAGTTCACAATCTTGAAGGTGCTGGCCTTGGCGGGCTCTGCCTTCAAGGCGAGGTCGGGGTAGTTCCGATCAGAATTGGGTTTGAGATCGGTTGGCTCACGGCGCCGGGTGGGGATGAGTTCGTCGCTCTTGCGCTTCTCGTCGATGTCCTCGTCACCTCGCGGTACAACGCCGGGGGGTAGCGCCACCACGGTGCAGAACCCGTAGTGAATGGCGTGGCAGATGAACGGCGACTCGGCTAGGACACGTTCCTGGAGCTGAGGTTGCGGGGGACGCTTCCCTGGCACTTTGCAATCGCGGGCAAACTCCGGGCTGAACGGGCAGCCCAGGAAGCAGTTGTGGACGGCACGGACCTGACGCTGATCCACGTGCACGCTGGCGTAAACCGTGACACGGGACGCGACAAGTTTGTAGCTGGCAGGCTTCAGGTTGGGTCGACATGGCGGCATGGTACGACCCACTGGCAAGGACGATGACCCCTTCTCATGGAGAATCAACCCCGCGTGTAAACTCCTCGGCACTAAAGCCGTCATAAAGCAGACATTATCAGCACTCCCTTGGTATAAAGCACTCTGCCATTCTGGCTAGTTGTATTAACATGGTCTACATCACTGCTGTGATATAAACATTCCAATCCTCATTGTTCCGCCTTTATATATGAACAGGAAATATAAACATTCTTCCTCTCCCATAGGGATATTATCATGACAAACGTTCCTTTCCAGATTTTCTATAGCATCACCATGGCAATCGATCTCCCATGTACTAAGATTCAGTCCTGTATAAGTAACTGTGAATTCTGCATCCCTGACTATATGGTCTTTTCATGTAAGACCCTAGTCCGTATCGGATGACAAAACCCTCGGAAATGTGTCCAGCATTCCAGTCATGCAGAACACATCACTTTGGAAAATGAAACAGCCAATGAACGTGATTCCAAAGCTACAGACTTATGTCACCTCACTAAACGTTTCCAGACCGAAACGGCATGCTGCTTTCCAATCAAGAACCAGCCACTAATCTGCCGGATAATTACCCAAGATATTTGGCGATTAAAATCCCCTCACGAGCAAGAAAAACAGGGAACTGCAACTCCACTGTTAAGCAAGTGAGTCAATGCGTGTGATGCACATTCCAAAACGTGGGATTCCAGCGTCACACATCAGTCACCACATAGGCTATCCAGCTGGCAAGCTGCAGACTTAGCCGGGGTTTCTGCTGCTATGTGTGGGTTGCTCATCATGCTGCAAAACCAAATGGCTGGATGCTACAGCGTGTCAGGAAACTGATCCTCATAAAATGTCACGACTCCATCCATCCATCCATCCATCCATCCATCCCTTCAACCATCCATCCTTCCACCACGTGTGTGTGCATATGTACGTATAGGCCTACACCTATTGTGCCTTTCACCTCTAATCAACTTTCTTGCTTAGAGTCTGAGTCATCTCATTGCTATCCCTGACATGAATCTCTCTCACGCTCCCCTTCCACATATCAAACACAAATACACTCCAAATTGTCCTATCAAGCCGCCCTGCCAGACCAGACCACTGCGAGCAGACATTCCAATAGATGTCAGACTAGGTTTTCCCCTTTGCTCTCTCTCTCCCTCTCTCCTTTTTTCTCTCTCTCTCTCTCTATTTGGATGAAGACTTTGGCCTACCTTGCTGCATCAACGATCCCAAACAATGTCAATTTCTGCTGCCATACACCAAGGTTTTTCCTTCTTCCTCCTCCTCCTTTGATGAGTGGTTTGCTACTCTCAGAAAAACAGCACTACATGTATCATAATGTTCTTCTTTTGTCTCTCGCTCCTTCTCTCTCTCCCACTTTCTTCATGATATTCCTCTCTCTCTCTCTGTCAGCGTTCCTCTCTTTTTCTCTCCTTTCCCCTTCTACATGTACATGTATATCTCCCCTAGTCCCACTTCCTTTTTTCTCTTTCTCTCTCCCTTTCTCTTTTCTCTTCCTTGTCTGTCTCGTGCCCTGCCCTTCTTCCTCTAGTTTATCTCACCCCTCCTTATATATCCCTCTGCTCCTCTCTCTCTCACTCTCTCTCTCTCTCTCTCTCTCTCTCCCTCTCCCTCTCTTTCTCCCTCTCTCTCTCTCTCTCTCTCCCTCTCCCTCTCTTTCTCCCTCTCTCTCTCTCTCTCTCTCTCTCTCTCTCTCTCACACACACACTCTCTCTCTGTCTATCTGTCTCTGTCTGTGTCCCTGTCTGTCTGTCTGTCTAACTCTCTTCCTCTCTGCCTCCCTATGCAAACCAAAACACTTCAAAGTTTACACAAGTAGCAATAAGTGTTTCTCCTCCAAAATATGTCTACTCGAAACTGTCCCGCGATAAACCCCTCAAAAATCCACAAAAGCTCTTGATATATATTGCTATTCCACCACATCTCCTTTCAAATCACTCAAACATAAAAGCATCTTCCATCCTAAGATGGCACACGTGATTCCTGCACAAGCCAACACATCATGCAATCCATGTCCTTAAATATGAAAGATGTGCCAATTTCAAATCGCACTTATTGCACTCTACACGGTCATCCGACTTGGACTGGAGCGAGCAGAGTGCAAGGGAGGAAGCAAACTTGTGTGGCAGCTAAGTGCAATCCTGTTATGATACTGTACATACATGTAGGTGTATGTAGGAGCAGCTTACATGGTAGTCTCACATCTCAGCCACTTTGATGAATATGTTGATATGTGCATAAAGTTGAGTTTGGAATTACAACTATGGGTCACTGGTACATGTCTAATACCCCGTTTAGATCTACCCAAAATCTAGCGTGCCTCCGGAGGCTACCGCAGGTCGTTCTAGACGAGTCGTTAGATCTAAACGGTCTCGGCACAAAGCACAAAGCACGAATCTGAGGGAATCGCGAGACAAAATACACCCTAGACAGCCTAGCACAATCGCGGCATCATCCGGCGTGATCCACTGTTGGACTGTAGATCTAAACGGTCTCGGCGTGAACGCGGCGTAAACAACACGGCATAGAAAACGGAAGTCCTTGAGCGCGCGCTACTCTCACAAGCATGCATGCAGGCTGCGCCGGTACGCAGTATGCACCAGCGATTACGTAAACAATGAGGCCAATTTGCCAAACATATATTAACAAAAATATGACTATATGATACTTTAAAAAAATTAAATGTGTCTTATAAGTATTTTGTCGCATATATATATATAATTTATATGTTGTTATTTATTTTGTATCGATATGTTGATTATTTTATTGTATTTTTACGCAATTTACAACAGACTAGCTAGCTCAGCTAGCTGAGCGAGCTCGTACGGTAGCAAATACGTGCGTGAAATACGATTGAGAGTTGGTGCACTTCGGCTGCTTTTCTCTCGCTTTGGTTCGCGAATCAACTCGGGAGACGATATACCTCGCGTTTACCGCAGATGATCTAAACGGCCCCCAATGTATACCTCGTGTTTTTATAAGGAATTTCATGCCGTGTTCGTTCCAGACGCCTTGTCTAGCGTGACACCAGAGGAAGGTAGATCTAAACGGGGTATAAGGTACATGTGCTTGTGGGTATGGGGAGTGCATTATATGAATTATGTATAAACAGTATTATTCCCCCTAAGCTATCTTTAAATACCACATTTGATATGAGTTTGATATTTGATATGAGTATAAAAACAAATATTCATCTGCAAGTGAGTTTGGGTCTGGGAAAACAACATGATGAAAAATAAAATTATTTATTTCCTTAACATACTGTGACTTTAAAAAAAAAAAAAAAAAATCTTAAACACATCAACCTCCATCATTAAATATGCAGATGGTGGTAGGGCAATGTATCAGTAAACATTATAAAATAAGAGTGGAAACAATCTTAATTTTAAGGATCATTCACAGATATTACTCAATAGTAGTTTGCTCATGCAACAATCACTTCGTCTATGAAGGTGATTGAAACCACTGGTGTTTGAACGAATACCATTCCTGTTAAGGTAGTGTATTACTTTTGCAGGGCTAAAACATTAAGTTGTTTAAATATCATGGCTAAAAAAAAAACATATCTTTTAAGAAATTACATCAAAATGAACAAACTTAAAAGTAACTTTCAAATTGTTGAATAAATTAAGGGTGAGCCATCTAAAAACATCTGTAAGGTCTGCAGAGTCTACACATTAAACCTGGCAATGTGATTTGGAACATCACAATTGAATCTAACTCTAGCAGGTTAATACTGTAGGCAGGAATAATTCCTTGCAAGTTTGGGATGACATATGATTATCAGGCAAAATTTCAAGAAAACAAAATTCCTTGATTTTTCCCTGATGAAGTCTCAAAAATTCCATGATAATTATTTCAACTCGTTTCCACTTTCACATGTTTTCTATGTTGTTGCAGTGAACTATTTGCAGTATAAAACAAGGGATGCAAAACTAATTAGTACCATTACCCAGGCATGTAATGATCACCCTTCTCCCCTTACAGCTATCCTTCCTCACCTTATACAGACAGAGGTTGAATCCAGGTAATCCAAGTATAGTATCATTGAATCACAGCACACTATCTTAAAGGGTATGTACTGTACTGGCAGGACAGAAAATCCTTCAAAAGGTGATCGTGAGCAATCTTCTTGCCAATCATCTTAAATTAATGTATTGTCCATATTAGAAACTTGCTGAAAGTTATTTGACCTCATATGGTCCACATTTGAAGTAATTAATGATTAAATCACAACTCCTCGAAATGTTCGACCCGAACAATTTGAGGATTTGTGATTTAATCACTAATTACTCTAAATGTGGCTAATTTTAGTGCAAATAACCTTCAGCAAATTTCTAAAATGGGCAATACATGAATTTAAGACCATTGACAAGAAGACACGATCACATTTGAAGGCGTTTTTGTCTTGCCAGTACAGTATATGCCCTTTAAAGACGCCAATTTTAACACTGGTTTACATTGGAATGTGCAAAGACATGAAGATCCGACTACTTTCGCATTTTGGGGCAATCAAAATTCCCTGACTTTTCTCTGATTTGAGGCACTTTTAACAAATTCCCTGGCTTTTCCCAGACTGGGTAAAGGTAAAATAATTTCCCTGATGGCCTGGGAACCCTGATTGTGAGAGATAACAGGATTTTCAGGCATAATTGATGTATGATGTTCTTTATGTTCATGCAATATCTTCCAGGATTTATCTTACCATACTTATCAATGATTTATCTTTCCTTTTCTTTTTCTATTATTATTATTATTTTTTGAATTATCATTATTATTATTATTATTATTATTATTATTATTATTATTATTATTATTATTATTATTATTATTTATTTATTTATTTATTTATTTATCTATTTACTCTTTTTTTTTTTGGGGGGGGGGGCTGCTTAAATGCCCTGACTTATGTAAAAAAAAAAAAATAACTGATTCTCAAAACGAGTGTTCTTGTTTACTTACAATGTTTATCACTTCTCTTCAGCCCACATAACACAAAATTGGATGATTCAGCCCCAAAAATAACATTTTAATGTGTGCCTGTGAAAGCTTGACTTGTTGCATAATGTACATGTACCTGGAAGATTCAGCATTATTCTTTCATAAAAAGCAGTCTGCTTTTTCTCAAATTTTGTTATCAGGGTATCATGCCCCTTTAAGCTGTTAAATCTTTGTGCGTTAATAGTGTATTAGTCAGTGGTATAGAGAAACCACAATTTGTCTGACATGCAAAGGGTTAAGAGCAGCCGCATGTGATTTCTGTGTGTTAATGGTAGGAAAATGCATCCATGGTTTAAAGGTACAAAGAGGCAGTGGAAGAGAACTTTAAACTCCTCCCCAAATGGCCAGAGTATACAATGGGAAAAGTCAATGCCAGTTTTGACATTTAGCTACTATGTATGCCTAGGGATGCCTAAGGTATTGCAGAGAAAACTAAGTAAACTTAAATAGGCCACTATGTTCCACTATTCATAATCACATTTTGCAGCATACAGCTACACCACTACCTGACATCATTTGTTGGGAGATTTTCAACTATCAGCAGCTCTTCTTTCCATAATTCTGGGCTTTTAACATTTTTTTAAATCATGAATTCATGATCATGGTATTGATATCATGATGAAATTTTTTCATGTAACACATTGGAAGATAAGAGTCTTTTTTTTAATGTAAGTAGATTAATAGAGAAAGCTGCTACTTATAATGCCCTCCACCTTTAAGAGGTATTTTGATGAAATTCTTTCATGTAACAAATTGGGAGATAAGAGTCTTTTTTAATGTACATGTATGTAAGTAGATTAAAACAGAAAGCTGCCACCTTTAATCTCTTCTTCCTTTAAGAGGCCGGAAGAGAGTACACGTATCTGGGACAAATTCATTCACCTTGACTGTGGACAGTCACGTTCCTGTGGTGTGCAAATAAAATGCAATGTATCACATGGTTGATCCATCTAAGAGCTTAGGGGGTCAATGGCACTGAAGTTTGACGCAATAAAAATGAGCTGTAAGACTGCAGCAGAGACTAGCGGGTCCCTGCTGTCCCAACACACCATAAAAGGAGATGAGCCTGGAATGTGAACTAGCTGGTTAAGGGACCCAGCGGTTGGCCTGGCTGGGGGCAAACCACAGAGCTGTTCACACTATGAGGAGAAATAGGGGCTTAAAGTTAATCCAAATGTTATTTTTAATCTAAATGCGCTGGACTTACTGTTCAGTTACTAGTTAGTCTGCAATTCATGTACAGTGGATTTATGTTTGAACTATGACAATAAAGCAAATACAGCAATATTATTGAAAACAAGTTTTCATTTTTTCCAGAATTTCAATGATCACGTCATTCACATGCAAAAATCTACATATTTCTACAGTTCTTTCTCTGTCTGTCTGAATACCTCTCTCAGTCCCTTTCTTCCTTTCTTTCTCCCTCAACAAGTAATCGCTCTCCTCTTCTTCTCTCTGAATGTCTGTCTGTTATTTTTTCTCTTGCTCTCTCTCTCTCTCTCTCTCTCTCTCTCTCTCTCTCTCTCCTCCTACTCCATATTTCTCCCAATTTTATACCAAATCATTAAGTAGCTTGGGGATTAAGCCTGCTTTCATCCAAACAAAACACTGTTAAAGTAATACAGAGTCCTGCATGCAGACTGGATGCCTGTATACTGCTCTCTCAGTCCTTTAACTGTACAGGAGCTACATGGAGGCCAAACATCACTGAACCTCCTGTTTGTTTCCATGGAAACACTGTGCTGGATCACTATCAAAAACATTTAAAAATGGAACTGCAGGAATCAGGATTCTTTCAGCACCATTACAATTTGCACATACAATGTTATACTGTAAGTGCTGTTTTCCAGATTTTGACAATCAGAAGATTAAAGGGCATATATACTGGGAAGGCAAAAAAGCCTTCAAAAGGTAATTGTTAGCAATCTTCTTGCCAATGGACTTAAATTCATGTATTGTCCATTTTAGAAGCTTGTTGAAAGTTATTTGCCCTCAAATGATCCATATTTGGAGTAATTAATGATTAATGATTAAATCTTCAACATGTTCGGGCCGAACATTTTGAGGATTTGTTGTTTAACTCCATTTACTCCATTTGTAGATCATTTCAGGGCAAATAACTTTCAGCAAGCTTATAAAAAGGACAACACGTGAACTTAAGACCATTGGCAAGAAGATTGCTAACAATTACGTTTTGAAGGCTTTTTTGCCTCACCAGTACAGTATATGCCCTTTAAGGGGGTATTTTGGTATTATGGTCAAATATATTTTGGTCAACTAAATATAAATGTGCCAACTTAGTGGGGTAAAACACAGTTTTGCTTGCTGATAGAAATAAGAGATAGTAGTGGTAACGATTACGGGACCATAATCATGGCAGAGTTCTTTGGACCAAAATGATTTATCCCTATTAGGTTTAAAGGGAAAGCCTGTAGACCCTGAAGTTAAGTTGGTCTTAATAAAAGCAGGAACATAAAAGAAATATTAGTGAAGGTTAGACATAAAGCTGTCAACTCAAAGGATAAGAAGGATATATGATCTTTAAAAAAATATATTTTGTGATGTCACATACTCACATGTGAGGTGCTCTCCCATATGTTGTGTGCTGTTACTGCTGTATCAGTTTGATTCCTTAAATTGCTCTTTTTGGTTTTTGAAGGAATCAATCTTTCTCGTAGAGACGTGTGTGTAAAAATGTGTGTCCAATGGTCAAATGTACAGATAAAATCATCTTGCATGTGATGTCACAAAATATATATTTTAAATAAATTGTCAATCCTTTGATGGATTTTCATCAAATTTTCACTTGCAGGTATGTTTCTTCCAGGTTTTTGTTTCAACTTCAGGGTAGTCGTTCCCTTTAACACACCAAAATATGTACAAACCAACAACAATCCTCAAATTAGACTTGATCATTACTCATTTATGGTTGAAGAACTTCACACACACACTTAGATCATTCATCATCTACACAAGTACTGCAGAGTGCAAATACACTTTTTCATATTTTTCTAATTGTGTCATACAGGCTACAGCATACATTGTCCGTGTCTTCGGTGATTCACTCTACATGCAAACAAAACTTTGGAATGTACACTAAACAGTGTTTTCTTTGTTTGAAATGTATACAAATTTAAACAAACACTGTCTGAGATCAACTAAACTTACAAGAATCTGTCAATCGATATGAATTATGGGTACATACATGTACATGTACATGTATGTACATGAACTTAAGTCACCAATACACAGTGTATGTTTCACAATCACTTTGCATGTACATGTGCTTCATTCAGATCAAAGGCACGCTAGAACAGTGTTCCAAATATATTTAATGAATACTTGAATTACTTGATTTAAACAATCCTACAGAGTGTTGAGATATAACGCTCTCAAGAAGGTTATGCAACCATAAAATAAGACTAATTGGATTCTCTATTTATGCGGCTAGCCTTAAATCAAGAAAGGCCAATATTTTTCCATCCTTGAATGTTACATGATAAAGGAATTCAAAGATAAGGTGGAAATGACAATAAAAATTTTAACATATCCAAACCATAGTAATTTTGTATCATATTGGAGATTTTAACCAACCATATTTTGATTGCTTTTGAACAGAACATGAAATTGTTGACTTCTTTTTATTTCTGTTCATGATTAGTTTTTATGACTTCTCATAAAAGCAAAATAACAGCATGAGAAGGAAAACAGGTTATGGACAGCTCTTCTCATTATCATAAAAAAGCTACTTTGTGTACTTGCTAAAAGTTTCCCTCAATGTTTTCATTCCCATCCATAAAATACCTCTAGGTGCTACTTTGACCCACAATTATAAAATGAGGACAATGTTTTTAATGTTGTAAATTATTTGTAATGTGCATAACTTGGTGTCTACATTTGTTTTAGTAAAAATCCTGATCACTTTTGCACAAAAATAATTATTTGTCAATTTTCGTTTATTTGATTTATGGTTATTTTTGCCAGACTCAACTTGATTGCTTAGAAGTGTTAAGATAGTAAGATAGTAGAAGCATGAAGCGGACACCAAGTTATGTGCATGTACGTGACAATTGAGACAAGTGCACTTTAGGTGACTGATAGCTGCATACTTTTAAGCTCTAGTTCTTTCGGTATGTGGCGTGCAATGTTTGAAGATTACCGGTACTTGGATGATATTGCCTCAGTCTGTCTTTAACTTTCAATGTTTATCCCAAATGTACATGTAACACCCATGTGCCCATGATCTGAGCTATGTACAATGTACAAACTGTATATAGCAGCAGTGCACATGAAAAATATACCATTTGTATTATTCTTTCTACAATCAGAGGCTACAGTTTGATGACTACTAAATCAAAGGGGGGGGGGGGAATTTATATTTTGAAGGACTGGTTTCACAAAATACTGTATTTTAAATCAATGTAACAGAAAGTGAAAAAAAGAAGGTGATAAACATGATATACAGCACCCTTATTTTTAAAGGATCT
Source organism: Arbacia lixula (assembly GCA_963669155.1). Taxonomy (NCBI): domain Eukaryota; kingdom Metazoa; phylum Echinodermata; class Echinoidea; order Arbacioida; family Arbaciidae; genus Arbacia; species Arbacia lixula. The sequence goes on along the minus strand of OZ022590.1, from coordinate 1,945,390 downwards.
GCCATAAAACCATTTTGACATTTTAGAGTCAACAAAATTATATTATACAGTCTACATGTACTGTACAAGTATGTAAGTCATTGTATAGTTTTTAGAAAAGGTTTTACAACCTTTTTGCACATTGGAGTACAGACGGCTATGTACACATGTACAGTGTACACCAGATGATGTATGGATGTGAATATGGTTATATTTATTTTTCTAAGAATGATATTTATTTTTCTTGGAATAATGCAATACACCCGTGCCAATTAGCTGCTCACAGCCAGATCGGTATACCAGAGATGAAAAGAATCGAGAATAGATCATGACCAATCAACATTCCTCCAGGTTCTGATTACCCACAGCACACAGAGAATTATTTATCCAATGAGGTGGATGGTTCTAACTCTGGCCTCTATGTATACCATGTGTACATGTGTCTGTCTATGGGATGGCTCATCACTTTCACTCTGTCTGTCGGTGGGGTGTTTGTTTGAGGGAGTGAGGAGTGATCGGACGCACCCCAGGGTTGGAGGAGTAGCTCATATTTACATCCCCCCCTCCGCCCCCCGCCCCGCCCCCCCCCCCCCTTTCCCCCAGGGATCTGTTCACACCAGTAGAAACAATTCTCCCTATCGCATGTAGCTCTCTGAATATGTCCGCCTGTGGCGCTCTAATTTGTTTACCTTTAATTCTTGGTATGTACATGTAAACTTCCGGTTCTAAAGGCGCGCTCTCTTTCTGTATGCTTTCTGCACATCGAACTCTGAAGTCATACTACATGTTGAGTCAAAATCTACCGGTAGTTAGAATAATCTCGCGGAAGATTTTAAAGTTACTTTCCAATCTAACTTTTCATTTGATAAATTATTCTGTGAAGTGATCCATATTTGCGTGTGTAAGAAGAAATATTATGAGTTTTACGAAGTTCAAGATGGCGAGTTCTGTGCGACTTGAATATTTGTTTACACCAGAAAATGGCGCACCAGAAAAAACAAAATTATATGTCCCAAAACCAATTAATCAGATATCGCTATTGCGTAGTAATAACGCTGAATATAAGCTACAGCACTCAGTGCGATTAAGCCCCCACAATGCAAAAAAAACAAGCCCCTGTGAGTAACAAACTAGTCCAAGTGAAAAAAAATATCCTCCTTATGCAAAACGTGGTTAAAGGATTCTGATTCATAGATTCCGACATGAAAAATAGCTCTGCAAAAGATAATTTCTAACTTTTGATTTTGTAGTTCATACCATCTCAAAACCTTGTCAAAGGTCACAATTCAACATAATTCTTTGATTTGCTATTTACATACAATGTACTACTGTATACGCCATATACATGCATTTAGCGAGTCCAATTTTTTGCAAATCGGAACTTCACAACAATTTCTCAAGTGGTTAAATTCGTGATCGTGGAGTACTAGTACTAGTAGTACATGCACGTCGTATTCATATTTTTGTGTGCTGTTAAATTCGCGAATAGCACCCTACTTGTCTAGCATTTATACATCATCATACAAGCTTAACCAAAAATATTGTACTTAAGTGTGGTTGCACTTTCTCACTGCCACATTAGTCTTAATAAAGAGAAGTGGTGGTTTCGGCCCTGTTATGTGTCTAAACACATGTAGCCAGTAACCCCTGAAAATGATTTTCTATAGTTCAGACACTGTATATTATGGGTGTTCTATTGGTACTAGGTTTTAAATTCATAATTAATTTTATAATGTTGGTCATGCAAATTCCACCCTTTTTCAAAAGTACGCACTACAATTCAATGACTATGCTAATACCAAAGAGGGCGAAAACCCTATTCTCAGGCTCCATAAGACATGGCCCATTGTAAAAGATTACTTGATATCAATGTGTTGATGGAGACCATCCTGCACAACTAGGCGGACATTTTTCTCAATATACTCAAGACTGGAAATACATGTACTTGGCAGCCATTTTCCAACGATGGTGCCAAGCAACTTTTACAACAGCCCGACAAACCTGTACTGCCTCCTGGGTATCATCTGAGTAACATATAAACAAAAGCTTTACTAGTTCAATTTCACGTCACATGAGAATGAAATAAAAATGATGATTATCATCATTATCTAAAGTGAAACCTGTCATACATAAAGACCATTTAAGAGAGACAAGTAATATGGTCTATCATGAGCGGATGGGCTACATGTGTACACTACAGCTCAAAGGAATTGGCATAGGGAAAGGGAAAGTGAAGACACGGAAGGAGCCGCAGTTTTAAACCGTGGTATATTTTGTCCAGTACACCATGAAACACAATTCTTTTTAGGCTAAAGCATTGTGTTTCATGCTGAACTGGACAAAATATACTGCGGTTTAAAACTGCGGCTCCTTCCCTTTCTCCCCTTTCCCTTTCCCTATGCCAATTCCTTTGAGCTGGAGTGTATGTACAGGTATGTACAGGTTACTTTATTGTGGGTTTCAACAATAAACATCTTTCTATACAGGTGGTGGCTACAGCAGGTTTCATTGTGATGTAAATTATGATTATTATCTGTATCATGATCATCACTATTCATAATGAAACAATGAGCTTACCTGTGATGCCGAGGAGGACGACAGCGACTTCGAGAGGCGTGAGCTGCTGCTCTTCTTGCGGGGGCTGCGGGGACTAACAGACATTGCCGGGGGAGGAGAGCAAGGCGGGGTAGACGAGGGTGACCCCGCCCTCAGGAGAGGGGAGGCAGGACTACCCCCATGGCTACGAAAAGGGAACCCCCCTCCTGCCACAGGGGAGCCCCCAAAGATAGCGTCTCCCATCACCACTGATTTCAGGTCCTCGCGGAGCGCCCTCTGCGTTTCGGCGTCGCTCAGCCATCGGAGGAAGAGCTCGTCGACCTTGAGTTTGAGCACGGGTCGCAGTGACGTAGTCGACATGGCGGTGGTTGTACACAACACCATTGAGTCCAATCCCACTACCAGCACAATTTGTCCCTCTCCAGTCTTTCTGCAAGTTCCCAAAGCTTACATGTGTTTCCTCTTGCCGTTCTTGTATATTCCTTGCTTCAATTAAAGTTGCGCAGCAGGGACATTGTCATGCTGCTTGGGCAGAATGTGGTCACCCTCTGAATCTAGAAGTTAGAAAAGGCGATATTTACATGATTATAGATTTTGTATGTACATGTAACATTAGCGAGGAATCAAAACTAGCTGATTAGAACTCAATACTTCTGAGATCTAGACAATCAGACAGGGGCCTTATGAACAAACCCTTTAAAAGGACTTCAAGACCCCCTATGAAAAAAAAAAACTTAATGCGGAGCCACGCCTTTACCTTTATCAATGGATTAGAAATTACAGAGCCTACCTGTCTGTGTCTGTAACAAGTACAGTCAAACCTATATAGAAAAACCACTCAAGGGGAAAAAGTAAAGCTGCTGTTATAAGCAGGTGGTCTTTATGTACAGGTTAGAGGCCATTTTGAAATTTGGGGCGATTATGCGGACTTGCCCTAGCGACCTTTCTTGTCCGCATGCATGCCCTACAGATTTCATGTCATATAATAGTATGCACAGACATGTACATTCACATGTTTTCTGTTTTTAGTTAACTAAAAATTTTAAAAGGTATAAGACACACATAATTAAATACTAAAATTGATCAATTTGTTATACTGATACAGCACATTACTAACAATAGGTATCAATAAAATGTATTAATACAGTATGTAAAAAACACATATTTAATTTTATGGTTAAGTTATTTTTTTAACAATCTTTCAAATGTAGTTTGAATTCATAATTAAGAGAGAAGCGAATAAATTTGCTTTCTTATGTTGTATAATATGTTGCGTTTGATTACATGCTTTTACTTATCATGGTGAGAATCAGCTGCACTAAGCTGATGCATAACCAACACTGCAACACCACAGGGTCTTTCCTTTTTATTACAATGAACAATGCAAAGAATGGCGGACAAAATGTTCATCAAACACAGAAAGATATTTTCTCATAATTCATATAGAAAAAGCTTCGAGGATTTGGACATTATGCACTTTACCAACTTACTGGCACTGCGGAAACAATGATTATGTTGGCCTGGTAAATAACTGTTCAAGTATTACACATGTACGCACTCTAAACTGGAAACAAATGTAGTGAGTCACTGTACTAGAAACCCATAGCTATCGTATCTCGACCTGAAACTTTTAGGGACCCAATCACTGAAATCAGTTCATATTGAGATTGATATATAGACGTCAGACACAGGTTGCGATCCATCTTGACCTTGTTACTAGAACTGGGAGGCAGGTCGGGAAAGTGCATGATACCCAAGGATTTTTATCATGAAAAATTTGTGAAATAAATATTTTTATAGATTTTAGTGCAGGAAATGATAGGTCAAGGTCTTGGAGTTGCAGTGTTACAGTAGTCGAAGCCAAAGAGCTAATTTGGGTGACAAATAGGAGAAGCTATTCTTAATCATTCAAGTTCAACACAACATGGTACCACAGCCACATGAGAGCATAATCAACATCTGGATGCCATTTCTCCACCATACACTCCAACGTCACATTGCACACTATATTCCGCACTGAACCATTAAATGACAACGATCTAACCAAGGCCTAGCTACGCCTTTAGTTGAGGCTTAGGCCTTAGGCCAAGTGGGTGTGGCAGACTCGAGACTACTCATTGCTTTGCTGCTATCCTCCACATTTACGCCAATTTAACTCCATTGCCTTTTTTGGCATTGCACACTCTGCTGCAGTATAGGGGATTCGTTTCAATACTTGCTATTCATGCTATTCCTTTACGACTAGAATACGTTAACTTAGGCCCTAAGTTAGGGTCTCTGTCCATTTCATATCATTAATATTTTTAAATGTAATTTAGCAAAGTCACCAAAAACCAAATACAAAATTTGAATCTAGTTCAAGATCTAGCCAGGCCAGGCCCAGGCCGGCAACTACATTTGAGGTATTCTTTTTCATCAAAATTACATTTTTTTTACATTCATCAAATAGGCAACTACATTTGAGGTATTCTTGAATTAATCACAATTACATTTTTTTTTCATTCATCAAATAGGCAGGACAGTAAGAGGAACCAGATGCAAACTCAGCGGATCTCAACGACCTAGTACTCTCGTACACCGGCTGCAGATATTGATTTGCCGGTCTATTTCAAATCCACTAATGCACTATATATCGTCGTACAGTCCACACTAATATTATATTAAATATACGGGACCGTATAAATTCGATATGGACAACAGTGATACGTTTAATCATAAAATTGCGCTCTGTATCTGAGTAACAAGCATGTAAAATGCACAATTCGAGCCGAAACAACTGAATTAGATTTACATACCTCAAAATACTACTAGGACTTTAGGAACATTATCAAAATACCTTGCAATTAGTGACGCCCTTGTGGTGTACGTTATTTCGTATTTGGCAACCGGAAGTTGGTTAAGAATGCGCCTTCTGAATTGAACGATGGGTAATTCGTGTCGTCTGCTACAGCATAGCGCGTCGGGGAGCGAGACTACCAATAAGTTTACACGAAAAGAACAGCTAAGCCATAGATTACTAGTGAGATTCGAAAGATTTTACAATGAAAAGTGCAGTTTATAAAGATTATATCTGAAGAATCCTACAACTTATATAGAAAGATTTTACAAGTAGAATTAAAGTAAGTAATATGATCAAATACTCTAAAAAGCATTAGTCAGTGTTAGTACAAGAATCAATTTGACAATGCAAAGGGGAATAACGAATAAAACATGGAATGTGATAGTGCATCGGGGAAAAATTATCAAGACAAAACTAGAAAGATTGATTGTAGTAGGTGATGATGTTTATAGAAAGTCGATCACATTTAATGAATTATTGTAACGTGTCATTCATAACCATTGTGAGGATTATTGTAATCCTTAATCCTTAGATCTTATTCTGATCAGCGATACAATGAGTTCTTTTACATCCGGCGGGGTTCACTTTGTAGGCTTAAAAGTGCATGGTCCAGCAATAGCTGTGTATACGTGGCCATGAAAGCCTCAATCCCCAAGTTCGCTTAACAAAATGTCATCCCGCTTCGCTCTTTTATGGGAATTTCAATTCAGACTTATTTTTATCTTTTTTTTTTTTTACAACACTTGTCTGAATAGTACTTTCTTTGTCAATACTGAAAATGTTCACCAGGTTGTGCAAGTTTAAATCGCATTTTGTTGAGCTGAGCGATACAGATGCTCCCTACATTACAGCCTCTATAGTTTGCAATCACCTCGATCCCACCAGGCATTACAAATAGGTCATCAATCAACATTTTCAGGAGCAGGATTGACAATATCCATCTCCACTACGACTACAGGTAGTCATATCGCACCCTCTCTCCCGCTGTACTACAGTCTGGTCCAGCAGCGAATGCATCAACGAATTTCGAGTACAATTAGCAAGGGAGCGTGATTATAATCATAAGTCAGCAAGAAGAACAACATCAATATAGCTACAACCACTACCACCACCACCACCACCATATCCATTCTCTAACATTTAGTCAACAACATCACTAACACAACAACACAGTTATCATCACCAACACATACAAAAACACCAGCTCCCCCCCCCCCCCCCCAAAAAAAAAAAAAAAAAACTCTAATAAAATATAAGAACCAACACATATTACTTGTACACAAAATGATATAGACAACTATCTCATAACACTTTGGGTATTTTTTGTCACCCCTCCCCCCCCCCCCCAAAAAAAGTCAAGGTACAGAGTCGAAGTGGGTTACATCATACCTGTCAAACATAAGTCATTATCGTTGCAAAATCAGGAGTACCTCAAGGATCAATAATTGGGCCTCTGTTGTTTTGTTTAAATATAAATGATTAATGCAACCTTGATTTTTATTTAAACCAAAATATCTGTACATGCCGATGACAAAGCAATATTTGTTAAAGGAAAATACATATGTCAAGTCCAACGTTTATTGCAGTAGGCCTGCACTTTTGATTTGTTGAGTCACTGGCTTATTTAACAACATTCAGGTTAATGTAAATAAGACCAAATCAATGTTATTTGGTTTGAAGAGAATTTTGAACACAGAATTTGTTACGAAGGTATATATCAAGAATATGTGACCAACTTGGTTGCTTTGATGAAAACCCTAATTGGACTGTGCACATACTATTCTCAAACAAAAAAAATATAGCTCGAGCAAGTCATGTCTAAGACTAATTTCTTGACAATGACCTTTTCATACTGTGCTAAAACTAATTTGTTACGGCTTCAAAGGCTTCAGAACGGGTATGGAAGATAACTTAAGGCTGCCTACACAACCCTAACAGCTTTAATTTTACGTACATTGAGATGGCAGAATTCAAGAAAGACTAAAGTATCCTTATTATGTTGCAGTGTTCAAAATCTGAAATAGTTTAGCCCCCTCGTATTTAAGCCCAACGCCCGAATAGTTCACTTCTTATTCCACAGCCACTTACAGTTTAAAAAGCGTTCATTTGCATTCATAGCATGTTCTTTGTTCTTTGATGGCATACTTGTAACCTTCCGCCACCCCCATTCTCCCCCCCCCCCCTCTCTCTCTCTCTCTCTCTCTTTCTCTCTATCTCCCTCTCTTATAATTACCAATTTTCTCTATGCGTACGTTTGTTAACTTCTTTCCGTCGGGTCGACGTGTCTGTATCTAGAACTTAATTTTGTTTTTAATATATGGGTCAAGGCGCGTTCCTTTACGCATATTTTGAATGCAATGGGTCCCTTACGTTGTGTTCTATTCATATCTTACTGTTCTTCGTGTGCCGTTTGTGATTTGTTTTTATGCTGAGTGCAATAAATGAACTTGAAAGAAAAAAACATGAAACGGAGTAAGAGGGGGAGAGATAGAGAAAGGGGGGATAGGGTGAGAGAGAAAGACAGAGGAAGAGACAGAAGGAGAGAGAGAAGGGGAGGGGGAGAGATAGAGAGGGAGGGGGGATTAAGGAAGAGGGAGAGACAGACAGAGGAAGAGACAAAGGGAGAGAGGGGGGGGGGGGGAGACAAGAGAGAGGTGGCTTAAGGGGTTACAGGTTTGCCACCAAGGCGTATGTACATATTGTAGAATCAACCAAAACAAGGATGAGATGCGGTTTTCAAATGTGCAAAATTGTGTATAATCACGGTGAACGCGATGTGGAGAGGGAATGAGTAACAGACAGAACAGGGGGGGGGGGGGGGGGGGGGGGTTTACTTGGTATGTGATGACCTGGTTATTCAAATGAGCTTTGTATGGTATTATATTCAATCAGCATGTCTTGAATTGTTATGACGCGAAGGTCATGACAAGTCAGGCGAGCACAATTTTTTATATTTTTTGATATTTTGAACTATCACGTACCGGTAAACAAGTTTTGGAGGCATAAGAAACAATTCACAAGGGCTATAAGATTTTTTTTTTTTTTTTTTTTTTGGGGGGGGGGCTTAATCTTCTTGATCCCCTATGTTATTTTGTTGAAATATACAAACTTTTTCTTTCTATCCTGTATGGATATTGCATTATTGACAGAACATGAACATCACAGTAGTCACAAGTTGTCTGGAGGTAACAGCAAGATGTAAATTGGTGTCAATAAAACAAAAGCAACTTTAAAACTATTTGTTTACATTCCACACTAACAAATTTATTGACATGTACATGACAAAAAAAGTAGGCATAATAGATCAAAGTACAAGATTATGTATGTTTAGAGTAGGCCTAATGAACATACAACAAATGATTGAGTACTTTATGTGAAAACTACAGCTATTTACAATTTCAATCACATATTGTCTGCCTTTCTATTTTCAATGTGCACATTCAAGTCAAATCAATGCTTTGAACTTGATACCATTAGTTTCCTGTTGCATGTACATATACACATATAAAAATAAATACATTAAAGGGGCAACACAACTTTGAAACAATAAAAGAAGAACTAGAGAAATCTGACTGTGTGCAGCCAACCTCCTGTGAGACATTTAAGTATTGCCAAAATGTCTAATATTAATTGAGAGAGACCTGTCATATATCATCATTGTACCACGTTGGGTGATATTTGGTCAAACATTTCACAATTTATCACATATTGCAACATTTCTCAATTTTACCTTGACCTTTGACCTCTGACTATCTCATTCACATTATAATCACTTAATTGTCCTGTCATATATCATTAATCTACCGAGTGTGATCAAATTATATCTCATGTTATCATTTAAAAAATGGCATAGTATTTCACCCTGACCTGTGACCTGTATGACCTATCAAGTTAATTTATGACTTATCAGTTAATTGATCTACTGTATATCATCTTTGTAATCTGTTCCCAATTCCAAGATATTTTGATCTAGATAAATCTGCAACACATCACTCTCCTAGACAGGGAGAGTTTCTGGATACTCAAAACATCTTAGACTACATGAAAGAATGGTTAAGGATTACAGAGGTTCGGATTTTAAATAGTTCTAGTTGAAGTGCCTGAAATGAAGACTTTGCCTTGAAAACTGACATCCATGTCTTGGGAGATCTTGAAGTGACCTTTGTCTTGGCTGTACTAAGACAAGACTCATCTTAGTCTTGGCTGTACTTACACCAGACTGATCTTAATCTTGACTGTACTTAGACCAGAGATATCTTAATCTTGACTGTACTTAAACAAAAGTGATTTTAGTCTTGGCTATACATAGACCAGACTGATCTTCATAGTGACTGTACTTAAACAAGAGTGATTTTAGTCCTCATTGTACTTAGACCAGAATGATTTTAATATTGACTGTACTTAAAAAGAGTGATTTTAGTCTTGGCTGACTTAGACCACAGTGATTTTAGTCTCGGCTGTTCTTAGACCAGAGAGATTTTATTCTTGGCTGTACATAGACCAGAGTGATCTTAATAGTGACTGTACTTAAAAAGAGTGATTTTAGTCCTCGTAGTACCTAGATCAGAGAGATCTTAATATTGGCTGTACATTGACCAGAGTGATTTTAGTCTTGGCTGTACTTAGACCAGAATGATCTTAATATTGACTGTGCTTAAAAAAGGGTGATTTTAGTCCTGGCTCTACTTAGACCAGAGTAATCTTAGTCTTGGCCGTGTTGACCAGCCAGACGTTGAGCTCCTCGTAAGCCTCGATGGCTTCTTCAAACTGGTCATTGGTGTAGCCCTTGGCCAGACAGGCCTGTCGCGCCTCAGTGAACTTGACGCTGCGGGCAGACAGCTCCGTGATCAGGTCGCAGACGATGCGGTAGATGACGTCCTCTGAGCGCTGCGGTCTGAGGGGAAAAAAGAAAGAAGTTTGAGCAAACAATTAATAATCCTCTCCATACTTATCTAGGAAATGCCTGTTCACTTAGCAATCATTTACTTTATTTGAATGAGCGTGGGAGAGGATAAATGTTCGCAATTTGAAATTTGGCATTAATCTATCAACAACTTCTTGCCTGGAATTTTCTAGACCTGTATAAACTACAAAACGTTAATAGCCACATCAGGTTTTTAAGGCCTGAATGAACTTCCAAGAAATCAATTCATACTTGAAGATAGGTTTACATTACATTTAATCATCATGGAACACGACTAAGTAAAACACAATTGAAGTTAGGCTCCCTTTCAACATCAGGTTCAGCTCAGTTAGATTCAGGGCTACTCTCAAATTTGGCTCAACCATGTTTTCGGTAGAATCTGGGCCAAAGGGTTTGAAAAGAAAGGGAATGCTGCAGGAGAATAACCCAATTTAGAGTTTTTCAATCATTGTAACTTATAACATTTGTGTTAACTACTATGAAAACAACTAATGCGCTCAGAGCATTGTAGTTACAATAATTGTAAAACTAAACGCAGCATGACTCAGGACAAAATCACAGCAGTCTGCATACCTGGCGGCAGTGTCGGTCTGACCAATCAGAGACTCCTTAGACATCTCCATGAGACGCATGGCCTCGTTAACATCCTCCTTCTCCACCACCTCAATCAGCCTCAGACGTGCCTGTCAAGATGGAAGGAAAGGAAAATAGAAACATCAAAATCACTCTCAATGATCACTGTATTGACTCCAGTTTCAGCACTGAATAGGAAAAATAAGGCTGATTCCTGCAGTAACATACAGTGCCACCTAGCCAGCACAGAATAGGATTTAAAAAATTGGTGACAAAAGTTTCTGTATATCAGCTCCAAAATCATGGAAAACTCTCCAATGTAATGTAAGAGAATGTTCCTCATTAGGAACTCTTAAGAAGCACTTGAAAACTATTTCCTAAGTAAACTTTTTCTATTCCTTTTTAGTTTATATTGTATTATTTGAAGATTGTAAATGTTATGGTACTTCTGGTGTATAGCGCGCATAAATATCCATACCATTATTGAAAAAAGATGTTGTTAAAATCCCTGCAGGACAATATTTTTGCTGGTTTGTCACTACAGCATCATTACTCACCAGTGCAGTGGCAAGTCGTAGAATACTAAGCAGAGTTCTGGCGGAGGTGAAGGTGGTATCCTTGCTCCCCCGAGCCTCTTTGCGCATCTCTACGTACGCCCCAGTAATGTAGTCCGTGAGTGTTTCTGGAATGACGGGTTGCTTGGTCTTGCACAGGGCAATGTAGCGTCTGCAAAGATCAGAGAAGATGATGAGGTTTGTGGATTAAGAGTTGAACAGTACTTACATTAGTCACAAGCTGGTAGGTGTACAGTTGACAAGAGAAAGACTTTTAGAACTTTGGAGTGGAAAGTAATCTCTGGTTTCAATGGAAAGCTTATATCATTTTTCCCTGATAAATTCTCAAAATTCCATGACAATTATTTCAACTCATTTCCAGTTTCACATGTTTTGTTTTAATGTTGTTGCAGTGAACTATTTTCAGTATAAAACACTGTAATGTGAAAAAAAATTACCGGTTGTACTATTACACAGGCATGTGTAAAATATAACAGGCAAAAATATGCCAGAGTCTGACCGACTAACATTCAAATTTGGGGCATATCAAAATTCCCTAGCTTTTCCCTGACTGGAAAAAAAGTAAAATAATTTTCCCTGATTTCCCTGATGGGCCGGGAACCCTGTATAATAAGGGTGGTATTGCTATTTAATGTGTGTAGACTATTATGTAATGCTTGCGTTACCGCTTACCTCATGAGGTTCATGTTGAGGGGTTCTGTTTGGGTTGGAGGCTGCTTGCTGTGCTGATGGACATACGTGATATGCTGGGCAAGTCTGCAGGACAAGCAAAACAATATAACTTGCCATTTGTGATTTATTAGTTTCCACAAATCATAGTAAATACAATAACACAAACACTACTTGATGAACATACATCAAATAAAATACATGAAATGGAGCAAAATTAGTAATGATAATGGTAATGATGAGTCTGTGGAGGAGTACAAACATGCAGACCCCTTTGAACAAAAAATGAATTTTACAAAACTTATTAATCAATTATACCTAACTACATTGATAATACAAAAAAAAATTGATGTCACCTTCATTTTTTGATTTAAGGGAAATTCTACCCTGAAGCTAAGTTGACCTCAGTGAAAGCAAAAATAAGAAAGAAACATAAAAGTGAAGGTTTCATGAAAGTTTGTCAAAGGATAAGAAATCATTTTTTATAATTTTAATTTTGTGACATCACATGCAAGATGCTCTCCCATGTTATGTACAATTTTCTTTTTGGAAATGTTTATTTTCTCAAAAGGATATGCATCATTTTACCTCTGCATTTGATACATCATTAGAAACATATTTTTACACACATACTTGTAGGAAAGAGATATGTTCCTTCATCAAAATGAACAGAAAAAGTGGAATTTATAGAAAAAAATAGGACACAACATAATGGATAGCATCTCGCACATGTCAGAAAATCAAAACTTTAATTAAAAGTTTGTGTTTATGTCCGGTTTAATGTACAAGTTGTATGAGACCGGAGGCAAACACGACTTCAGAAAATATATGTGGATATCATATGCGGTGTGGAGAATGATTTCATGAGTGACTCCCTAAAAGGCCTCACCTCAAATCATTCTCCCGGTCAGCCTTGTCCTGGATCAGCCAGAGGACATCGAAACGAGACAGCAGCGCGGCCGGCAGCTGGATGTTATGCTCGATGGACTTCTTGGGGTTGTAGCGGCCATAGGCTGGGTTAGCGGCCGCTAGGATAGACACTCGGGCATTCAGCGAGGTCATGATGCCGGCCTAAGAGTGAGGAAAGAATCTCCATGAAACAAACTGCACATGTATTTGTAATTTAGCTATTAAATGCCTTTCAATTTTGTCTATTTTATGTTACCTATCATGTTTACTGTAAAACTGCAATTCGGCCCTTAATTGGCGGGAACTTAAGGTTGTTTTTTTTCAACAAATATACCTTTGAATCAATCAGATGTATTCCATATTTGACTAGTGTGTTTGAGATTGCACATATGAACTTTTCAGTGTGTGTTGGTCAAAACATCTCATACAGAATCATCATAAATAAGTGGTTCAGTTTTTCTTTTGATGTAATGGTACCTCTACACCACCTTTGAAATAAACACATCCAAACATGTGGCTTATAGAGAGCACACATTACATTTCCACTTTCTACGAAGCCGTGTCATAATTTTTCCCACAATACACAATCATACCAACTTCAAAATCCAAAGCAAAGTGGACTTTTAAAACAGTGTTCTTTTTTTAAAAGAAATTTTTAGCACACACCCAATGAAATGATAAAAAAAACAAGGCATTAGCAATATTGTGTCTCGCCCACTTGCGAAAATAACCAGAAATATCGCGATCTCCGTTGCTACGCAAATCCCTGGCTGACCATAACATGAAGGTACCCCCAGTGCATCTATGACCCAAGTTAGGTTGTAATCCAAGCAACCCATGTGAAGTTATTTGTCAAAAGAGAGTCTTGCAGGTAAACTTTAACGTATGACCTCAAATGACCTTTGACCTTATCCTGTGACCTCCAACGGCACCATAACATGAAGGTACCCCCAGTGCATCTATGACCCAAGTTAGGTTGTAATCCAAGCAACCTATGTGAAGTTATTTGTCAAAAGAGAGTCTTGCAGGTAAACTTTAACGTATGACCTCAAATGACCTTTGACCTTATCCTGTGACCTCCAACGGCACCATAACATGAAGGTACCCCCAGTGCGTCTATGACCCAAGTTAGGTTGTAATCCAAGCAACCCATGTGAAGTTATTTGTCAAAAGAGAGTCTTGCAGGTAAACTTTAACGTATGACCTCAAATGACCTTTGACCTTATCATGTAACCTCCAACGGCACCATAACATGAAGGTACCCCCAGTGCATCTATGACCCAAGTTAGGTTGTATAATCCAAGCAACCTATGTGAAGTTACATGTATTTGTCAAAAGAGAGTCTTGCAGGTAAACTTTAATGTATGACCTCAAATGACCTTTGACCTTTTCCTGTGACCTCCAACAGCACCATAACATGAAGGTACCCCCAGTGCATCTATGACCCAAGTTAGGTTGTAATCCAAGCAACCTATGTGCAGTTATTTGTCAAAAGAGAGTCTTGCAGGTAAACTTTAACGTATGACCTCAAATGACCTTTGACCTTATCCTGTGACCTCCAACGGTACTATAACATGAAGGTACCCCCAGTGCATCTATGACCCAAGTTAGGTTGTAATCCAAGCAACCCATGTGAAGTTATTTGTCAAAAGAGAGTCTTGCAGGTAAACTTTAACGTATGACCTCAAATGACCTTTGACCTTATCCTGTGACCTCCAACGGTACCATAACATGAAGGTACCCCCAGTGCATCTATCAACCAAGTGTGGCTGCCATTGCTGTAACAGTTGCCAAGTTATGGATCATAAGAGAGTCTTGCAGGTAAACTTTAACATTTGTGACGGACGACGGACGACGGACGGACGGACGACGGACGGATGCCATTTGGATCCCTTAGTCTCGCCTTCACCTCCGGTGGGCGAGACAAAAAACAAGTCAAAATCATTTACATGATGAAGCACACTATCCGTACTACTACTGGGTGTATGCCTAAAATTTCTTTTAAAAATTACCTCAGAAAGCCCTTTCACTGAAATAGGCTCTTCATTGTGCTAGTGGCGTGCTCAAGGGAGATAAGAAATGTATTCTTTAAGTACAGGTTTCAATAAAAAAACCCCAGAAGATTGTGGTCTTTACATGAAATTGGTCACTTCAGCTGTATTCTCTGTATTTATAAACAATATATCAGCACTTTTTTGGTACAAGACGGAGCGAGTTCTTCAGACATCGCCTCACCTTTGCGATAGAAATGGTCTGCTGCTCCATGACCTCGTGAATGGCTGTCCGATCGGTCTCATTCATCTTGTCAAACTCGTCGATGCAGCACACTCCCTCGTCCGCAAGCACAAGAGCGCCCCCTTCCAGGATCATCTCACCAGTGATGGGGTCCTTCATGACGGCCGCCGTCAGACCGACACCAGACGAACCACGCCCAGTTGTGTACTGACCTATATATGAAAAGCAATATCAATACTTGTCTTTTCTGTCCAATGGGAACACTCGTGTCTAACGGCCACTGTAGAAGACATGATCTGATTGGTTGAATGACTAGCTGAATCCATGACTCAGTCATGGGTTTTTTTGCACATGTAGGTGAAGTCACATTTCTAGTCATAGGCTCGTGGCAAAACCAAGTCGCCTGCAGTAACCGTAACAAACCAATAGTGGTCTCATGGATTGGTACGCAGAAGATTAAAGGAGGCCACCCTCACAAGGAGTTGAATTCTCGTGACAAGAGAAAGCAAGAGTGAAACATTACTAACAGTTTGTGCAAAACCTACAATGATATTTACATACAAATTTTTGAATATCTAATTGTAGTTATCACGATAAGAATTACGTTGATAAGTAATGTGACTTTACATGCATTAACTAAGTAATTCTGCTTAAATTAGCTGTAAAGCAGTTTTCCCATACTTGCATGCAGCATTGAAGATGTTTTCCATACTTACTTCTGGGTGCTAGGCGATCAATGTATCCAAGCAACTGAGATTTGGCCACACCAGGATCTCCCATCAGGCAAATATTGATGTTTCCTGGAAAAAAAAAGAGATATTGGGAGAAGGAATGTCAATTTCCTCAAGAATTTACGAAATGAAACAGCAAGCAATTCTAAGAAATGTTTGGTGAAAAAAGAAGTTTAACATCGCAAGTGACTTTGAAATTCAGTTTGATTTTTATGGGATTTTCTTTAATAATTAACTAAAATTCATATCATATATTGCAATGTACACTGATTAACTTGCACTGAAATATGCCAACAAAAAATAATAATTTTGAGTACAATTATAGCTTTCTCTGTATGCTTAACTGCTTAAAGCTGCCAGTCATGTGGTAATCTGAAACTCTCTAATGTCCCTTAAAGAGTACTGAAGTGTGATGTCATCTAAGTACATTGTCAAGTCAACTGGTCCTAAACAATGCGGGTAAAGCAAGCAGCGGTGATCACAGTGGGGACTCGAATTGGTAGTGCCCGACACTAGACAATAAAGGACCGTTAACCTTTTACTGGAGTAATTTTGTTTAGAAGCAGTTGTCTCGGCAACATGTTCATATGACAACACCACTCCTATAGAGCTCTGTTCTATTCTTACCCCTGATTTTCATGCCCTTGGGTGATCGGTCCACCCCTCCCACCAGGAGCAGCAGCAGAGCCTTCTTCACGTCCTCATGGCCGTAGATCTCAGGAGCGATGGAGCCAGCAAGCTTCTCGTAGAAGTCTTCCTCTGTGCCAGGTAAGAAAGAAGTTCATGTCAACAATTTACAGGTAAATCCTAGCCACAGGCTACTGGATAGTTTTATTCCACAATAGACCACAAGTTACATTACAATACTAGGGAAAAACTAGAGCAATTCGACTGCCACGCAGTCGATAAATATGCCTCCGCCTCTTTGCTATTCTCAGAAAATGTGTATGTTCGGTGGGTAATGTACCATTGCTCCTATGTGAAATGAAAATATCACAATGTGTTTTTTCAAGTTTAGCATTGACTTTCGACCTCTTACTTCTTTGACTTCCAGTCTAACCAGTCCGTCTAAATCCATCCTTCTATCAAGTTTGTTTAAAATGAGACAATTTGGGGTGAAGTTCATTGACCTTTTACCCAAACTTCATCAATCTACATCCTTGAAGTGATACAACTCTGTACTATGTTTGGTTTGAATGGAATTATTCGTATTGGATTCAATGTGAAAAATATCTATTTGGGGGCAATTTTTAGCCAATTTTGGCAAAGTTCAATGACCTTTGATCTCTGACCTATGAGAAATTTCACCAAAAATGTCATCAGTCTAGTAGTGATCCATCTTTGCACCATGTTTGGTTGGTATTGCTCCATTGGATTTGGATATATTTTGAAAATTATCACTTTGGGGGCAATTTTTAGCTAATTTTTGGCAAAGTTCATTGACCTTTGACCTTTGAACTCTCAGGAGTTTTACCCAAACTTTCATCAGTCTACCTCCATGAAGTGATACATCTCTGTACCATGTTTGGTTAGAATTGCGCCACTGGATTTGGATTTGGGTTTATTGTGAAAAATATCAATTTTTGCAAAGTTCATTGACCTTTGACCTCTGACCTTCCAGCAATTTCACCAACAATGTCACCAGTCTACCCCCAAGTAGTGATCCATCGCTTCTCTATGTTTGGTTGGAATTACACCATTGGATTTGGATTTATTTTAAAAAATTAAAGTTTGGGGCAATTTCTAGCCAAGTTTGGCAAAGTTCATTGACCTTTGACCTCTGAAATTTAACCAAAAATGTCACCAGTCTATCCCCAAGTAGTGATCTATCATTCTACCATGTTTAATGAGAATTGCATCCTTGGATTTGGATTTATTGTGAAAAAGGTCAATTTTGGGCAAATTTTCAAAAATTTCATTGACCTTTGACCTCTGACCTTTCAGGAATTTTACCAAAATTGTCACCAGTCCATCCCCAAGTAGTGATCCATCTTTGTACCATGTTAAATGAGAATCGCTTCCTTGGATTTGGATTTATTGTGGAAAAGGTCATTTTTGGGCAATTTTTACCAAGTTCATTGACCTTTGACCTTTGACCTCTTATCAGATTTGACCCCAATTTTTAACACTTCATTAGTTTAATGCAATACACACATGTACCAAGTTTGAAGCAAATCCGCTTAACGGTTCTCAAGATATTGCCTAAATGGATTCGGGACGGACGGACGTACGTACGGACGGACGGACGGACAACCCGAAAACATAATGCCTCCTGCCACTTCGTGGCGGAGGCATAAAGAAGGTAATGAAATATTAATCACAGGCCAATGGCTAGCCAAGCTTCAGACTACTGGATGGCTTTATTCCAACTGGAGATCACACACTACATTTAGATACGAAGTAAGAAGAAGATCCTGAAATTTCATAATTTACAAGCCAATGACTAGCGTAGATTCTGGGCTGTAGGATAGTTCTATTCCAAACTCTGGAATTACAAGCTACATTACAATACTCAACTAGACTCTCCTCAGACAAACAGGAGAAAAAATGGACACAAATTGGTCCACCAGTACTCAGCCAGATGTGTTTGTTATTGTTTCCAGGGATTTTTTTTCTAGTTTCTTCCGACAACAATGTGGACACACTCTACCTGCAATCTGTTGGACTTCTTCCTCTGAGAGTTCTTCCATGGACATCTCCTCATCAGCGGCTTTGTTCATCTTGGTGATGCTCTGTGGACACAAAAAGCAGGAACAATAAGACTTCTTGATGCTTATATAATCCCTGTCTATGATGTTGAGCAGAAGCACAGTAGCATCAAGGCAAAGATAGCTCCGGGTCCTGATGCCATTCCATCCTGGGTTCTCACAGAACTTTTTGTCACACTCGTGGGCCCAATTTGCTCCATTTCTATCTAATGCATCTGTCGCTCGTGAATTTGTGCCCACAATTTGGAGGTCCACAGACATAACCGCAATACCCAAAATCAAGCCACCCATGTCTGTGAATGACCCAAGACTAGTTTCTCTAACACCTGTATTAGCAAAGATACTAGAACGCTAGGTGTATGGGCAGTAGTTATGGGCAGATACTGTATAAGCTGTTATTTTCGCGTACATATATTTTCGCGAATGGCGGCTTCTGCCACATATTCGCGTGTTGTTAAATTCGCGTTCACGTACAGTAGTACATGTGTGTGAGGCATGCGCTGTATGCTGCTGCATTTGTTCGCCATGCGTGTTAGTACTTAGTATAATCTCGTAATGTTGCAAGTTGATATGAGAATATTTTCGCGCGTTGTTAAATTCGCGTTTGCTCGTTCATTCGCGAAATTCGCGAAAATAAAACCCTCGCGAAAATAACAGCTTATACAGTAACCTGCCTCGCACAGACCACAACCAGTTTGCTAATGTAAAAGGATCCTCCACCGTAATGGCTCTAAATGAACTTCTCAATAACTGGTATGAAGAAACTGATTCAAAGAGACAACTAGTAAGGATGGTACTGGTAGATTTCAAAACGGCTTTTGATAGGATAAACAACACATTCCTCATGGAAAATTGGTTAAATTTTATATATGATACAAGGTGCACAAGAAATGGCTATTCCTCCTAAATCAGAACGGTTAGCATGTACACATGACTCACGTGTGCTTCCATGAAGGTCTCAGACAGCAGTCCCTGAGCCATCTGGCGGAAGCCTGTCCTCAGGGAGGGCAAGAACACCCCGGTCACGCTGACGTGGTCACCCGGCTGGCAGCTCCTTGTAGTCTCACCCCGGGCGTAGATGGTCATGGCGCGGGGCACGTGTCCCACGGGCACTTGGTCGCTGTGTTCTTGGATCTTGACTTCTTGGAAGCGGACAAACTTGGAGCCTCGTGTCTGCAGATAGAGGCGCCCACCAGACCTAGCACGACACATCAAGTCTTACTCTATGTGTCCCACATGAATTTATTCACAATACATACAAATCACATCGAGAGCCATTTAGTCTGGCGCATAAATGATTACTCAGTTCCTTTAAAGTAAATCTTAAATGATTTGTATCCCGTTTTCAGACCAAATACATTAAGATGTATAAATACAGTCAAACCTGTCTTAGCGGCAACCTGTCTATAGCAGCCAACCTGTCTATAGTGGCCACTAAAATAATTCCCCTGGAGAGTGATCATGTGTTAAAGAACCTGTGTATAGCAGTCACCTGTCTATAAAGGCCACAATTTTTTTCCATTGGGTAGCCACTATAGACAGGTTTCACTGTAATATTATACATAACATACTGGTAGAACAAATGCTGTTAGAGAGTTTTCCAGCTCAATGTCAGAAATACAAACTAACTGTCAGTGGAATAACAGTGACTATTAAAGTCTAAAATTGAAATATTTATGGGTCATGTTTTACTAGTCATGCAAGTCTAATACCAATTTTATTTTGAACATCCAAATCAAATCAACTCAAATATCCTATCCTTTCCTTTACTTGCTTTCCTTATAGATGATGAATACAGAGAGACCCAGTGAACAAAACAATCACATCTTTGTCTCCCCGCAAAATTACTATTTCATTGAAAATGTCAACAACTTCATTCTATTTTAGTTGATGCTTTCCTGTGGTTCTTTTTCCTTATTGTCTGCTTTCCTCTCTTGTGTAGGAGTTGTCTTCAGGATGTTGGTACTTGCTAGAAGAAAGTATTTTTCTCATTTTTACAATACATTGACTCCTCTCTCGCCCTTTACTCACTTGTTTGTGGTGCATTCTTGGCTGGGGCATGTCAGCAGAGGCATGAATGTGGGAGAATTGATCTGCAAGAAAACACAAAACAAAATAACAAATTTAGTCGAACTATTGTTAGGGAATATTTTTAGAATCACATTCTTGTCTGCAAAAATTCAATGCAATCTCGATGAACACAGATTAATGTGATCCGGTTCACAATTGTGTACAGGTCGTTGGCAGAAAGTAAACAAACAAATAAAATACAAACAAACAAAAATAAACAAATAAACAAACATCTCTATACAATATTGAAATAAATAATTGTAACATAATTAATTAAACTAGCAGAGCCTTTTGTTTCACGAAAGAGCAGTAGCAGTTGTGGTAGTGGTAGAACAGTGGCTATAGCTTTAGATGCTAGTTGTGAAACCAGACTGAATGGCCGTAAAAAAAAAGGATACTTACTGGCTGGTAGGTTTCCGCACCGCACTGGTCACATGTGTATGTAGCGACAGTCATCATTGGCTTGACCTCGGTTGCCCTGGTAACGATTCCCCTGACCTGCACAAGCTTGCCGATGCGGTCTGCCTTGATGTCTCGCACAGAGAGTGCTTTTTGCTGGGTAGGTGTCTTGAAGTAGATCTCGCTTTAATGGGAAATTCACATCAAGTCGACGAATTAGATATTTGTTCATTGTAGATATCGTTGCTGGTCTATAGAAAGAGTGTACACTGACTTTATTGGACTCCTATTCCTATAATAAATGAATTAATCAAGTACATCTGACCTTCTTAGCTATCACATATCTGTAGCTTAATTTGAATTGAATATGATTTGAATCATCTAGACACACATTTTTTGAAACATGTAGAAATTGTTCATATCATTTATTCGTAGACACGGCTGTCATAGACAGAGGAGGAGAGAAACTGCAGGTGTCGACAGGTCAGGCAAGGATGCATGGACAGAGCCCTGGGAGGACACTTACTATCTCCTCATGAGTTCTGCTGGGAACTGGTTGCGTGGATCCCGGGCCTGATCAGCGTTGGGCCCCCGCACTCTCTGCTCCATCAACAACCGATGCTCTATGTACACATCCAGCGCATCCTTATGAATAACCTAAGAAGAAGAGAAGATCAATAGATTTAACTGTTTAAAAATCTTTTCACTACATTTGATACCAGCGTAAAAGACAAGTTTTCTCTTGGCGGACATGTGATGTCGATGTAAATTTTGGCGAACTTCACCGATAGAAGATTCCCTCCTTAGAAAATCTCCATGAGGACAGGAAGTGGAACTTTTGCCTGAGCCTCGCAATAAATATCAAGTTATATTTCATAAGGCATCTGTACTGAAGAGGTAACACTTGGCTGACAGGGACATAATGTATATCACATTCTTGATCCAACTTCAAGCATGGAGCAATTCACCTAAATTTGATTTGTTAAGGGCCTACATGTATTTCACTGATGGAGACATCACCACGACTACCGCAATACTCGAGTCACTATGTCTGGAATATCAATGAAATCAGAGTTACCAGTAAGACGTGGACTTCCTTGCCCTACTGAACACACAGCATTTCAATGTGTAATTTTGTGGGAGCTACTGGATCTACAAATGAGTAATGTATCAAATTGAATGGTAGATTGTACTTTCAGTACACCCAAGGTACTTTTTGTATTTTGCACTAAAAGGCCCATCTCTTTGGCATAGACTCCTCCAAAACCTGCTGGAAACCGGAAAAAAAATTGGCCGTGTTTGAATCACTGAAGACTCCCCAGAGACCCATCTCATCTTAAGAAGACATTCCTGAGCCTCGGTCTCCACCAGGTGGTCAACTAGTCTCCAGGCCAATGAGATGGCCACTTTAGTGCCCCTTGACCAAATGACCCCTCACCTCTTTCTGACGATACTCTGGGAGGAGGTCGTGCACGGCGTCGGCAAAGAGCTGGATGTAGCGCCTGGTGTTGTCCACCACAGCTTCAGAGAGCTCGGGATCGTGCTCCGCGACATCGTCGAGATCGATGGTGAGGGACACCTGCTCTCTGTGTGAGATCTTCATCTGAAGGGGAAGGAATGCAATACTTACTGTGAAGAATTTGATGATTTGTTTTCCCCTTAATAAAGTTTATCATAGAAATCTCTAGTAATTTTCACTCAGATAATTGTATGAAGCACTTTCTAAATGTTAAATGTATTTTGTATACAAACAACACTTGCTATGAGAACACAAATCTTCCCTTGAGCAGTGTATACAGGTTTCACACTACAACTATTGTTAAAGAAAATGAAATCCTCAAAGCAACTCTGATTTGTATGAAATAAGGATGAGCAGAAGCAGGTGTACAGTATGTTTGAGATATAACAAGCAAAATAAAGCGTTATTTTAGTTTATTTATTATTAGTTTATTTTATTTGCCTAAATTCATAACTTTTCTTGCAATTTTACACCAATATGGTTTTCTGCTTGTTTCAGTCAACTTATTTGTAGCATTTCATGATAGATGTTTATTTTGCAGCTGAGATTTTATTTTATTAAAACTAAAAGTAAAACAATGTATTACATTTCGAAGTTATCATAATGAAATGCGGTAGGACCTACTAACAACTTTTCCTTACCAATTGTTGTGCATATTTGAAGTCTTTCTTTCCTTTCTTTCCTCCATCGACGTGAAAGTCTGTCAGGAACCCCTTGCACTTCTCTGGAAAAACAAAAACAAACATTGACCCTCATTGTGATTAACAGTCTCGATGGTGCCCAATATCCAGAATCAATATATGACCATCATAGAGCAATGTGTCAGAATGTATTTCTCACATGTATGAATATCTGTGAAGATGCAGACACAGCATCAGAAAATAAGTACTGAATCATGCGGTTGTGCTGAACCAATATGACAAAATGAACTCAGTCATAGTATTGTTTCAATAATCAAAGATCTAGATCCTGCAGGCATTTTTTTTCTCATTTTTCTTAACAACTCCAAGCACCCTCTCCATCCCTGCAATGTCTAACTTGTTACATGTAGTTACATGAAATTCTGATAAAATGCATTGTTATCTTATAGACTTATCTTTATGTGATCATAATTCTATGTTTTCCGTAACTGCAATTCCAGGTCACGCGATGAAAAAAAATGTGCCAAACATGCTAGAAATTAAATATTATAATTAGAGAACAAGATGACACACTGAAATGCAGACGCAATTGAATTGATTCTTGTCATCTGGATATTGTGAGTCCTGTCTGTACGATCAATTTGTTAATGTCCCTCATCAAATCACAAATGTATATTGGCAATATTGCTGGCCTACAACCCTTACTCATTTAGGCCCTAGGCCTAGTCTTAATTAATTTACTCTTAGAATTTTCCCCTTATATAATTTCTGTTAAAGACAGGTTAACCCTTTTGCAAATGTCATGAAAAATATATTAAGAGGAACATTGGAATTGTTAGACCTTACAACGAAGGTTTCATGGTTAGGTCTACAACATAACGCTGACTTTCTCACAGCTCTCTCCTCATTCATTCATTCGCACGCAAACGTGTCCCTTTAAAATTTAAATGTCCAAACGCATTCTAACAAGTCGTACGTACTCGTAGCAACTTGGTCTGAATTATCTTGATTATGTAAATCAAATTCTCTCTTAAATCATGATATAATCTAAGCCTTAAAATATCCATCACTTACCCTTCTCGGCAATGTAGTCTCTGGTTGACATTTTATTGTGTAAATACAGCGAAACAGCTAAAACAAATGACGGACACTACAAGTCAGTATCGCAAGAAAACTGCAGCTGCCGCAACACTATGCACAAAACATACACAACGTACGTACGAACCTGGCGCGAAATCTATCACGTGACTTTCATCAGCGCGGTTTGTTTAGTCTTGAATAAGACGCTGCATTTGAACAAAGGTGTATCCTTTCTATAACATTTATTATAATTTGGCTGTTAAAAGTTGTTCGTCGATCTGTCTATTTTTGATAATTTTCTTCCGTGATATTTAACTTAATGGACATGTGATTTTGTCCAATTATGGCTAAATTGCTCGCAGATTGTCCTAAGGGGGGTTATTTTTTTTAATTTTTGTATTTTATTGTCGCGACTTAGACCCCATTTACACTCAAGAAAATTGCGTGGCCAGGCCGGGCCGGGCCGGGCCGGGCTAGGCCAGGCCGCGCAATTTCTGTAGTGTAAACACAAAAAAATGCGAAAAGGCCAGGCCGGGCCGGGCCGGGCCGGGCCGTACTGAGACCAGCTCAGGAGGTAGTCTGAGTACGGCCCGGCCACGCAATTTTCGGTAGGCAATGTTTTGGAACATCTAGGGGTATGCACACGACCCTGTACGATGACACGCTGACGATAAGTTCCTCCCCTCTAATGAATATGCATTATACCAAGGCATGTGTGTACAATGCTGTACCGATACAGAGCACTCATACTGTATTGACAAACGGACTCGCATCCATTGATGTAGTGCATTCTACATGTTCCAAGCTGCATGCTACATGTTCCAAAATTTCAATTTCTTTACATATCGTATTGTTTTAGCTGTCATACGCGCCAATACTCGCATCTATTGATGTAGTGCATTCTAGATGTTCCAAGCTGCATGCTACATGTTCCAAAATTTCAATTTCTGTATATATCGTATTGTTTTAGCTGCGTACGCGCCAATACTTGCATCTATTGATGTAGTGCATTCTACATGTTCCAAGCTGCATGCTACATGTTCCAAAATTTCAATTTCTTTATATATCGTATTGTTTTAGCTGTCATACGCGCCAATACTCGCATCTATTGATGTAGTGCATTCTAGATGTTCCAAGCTGCATGCTACATGTTCCAAAATTTCAATTTCTTTATATATCGTATTGTTTTAGCTGTCATACGCGCCAATACTCGCATCTATTGATGTAGTGCATTCTAGATGTTCCAAGCTGCATGCTACATGTTCCAAAATTTCAATTTCTTTATATATCGTATTGTTTTAGCTGTCATACGCGCCAATACTCGCATCTATTGATGTAGTGCATTCTAGATGTTCCAAGCTGCATGCTACATGTTCCAAAATTTCAATTTCTTTATATATCGTATTGTTTTAGCTGTCATACGCGCCAATACTCGCATCTATTGATGTAGTGCATTCTAGATGTTCCAAGCTGCATGCTACATGTTCCAAAATTTCAATTTCTTTATATATCGTATTGTTTTAGCTGTCATACGCGCCAATACTCGCATCTATTGATGTAGTGCATTCTAGATGTTCCAAGCTGCATGCTACATGTTCCAAAATTTCAATTTCTTTATATATCGTATTGTTTTAGCTGTCATACGCGCCAATACTCGCATCTATTGATGTAGTGCATTCTAGATGTTCCAAGCTGCATGCTACATGTTCCAAAATGTCAATTTCTTTATATATCGTATTGTTTTAGCTGTCATACGCACCAATACTCGCATCTATTGATGTAGTGCATTCTAGATGTTCCAAGCTGCATGCTACATGTTCCAAAATTTCAGTTTCTTTATTTATCGTATTGTTTTAGCTGTCATACGCGCCAATACTCGCATCTATTGATGTAGTGCATTCTACATGTTCCAAGCTGCATTCTATACATGTTCCAAAATGTCAATGTCTTTATATATCGTATTGTTTTAGCTGTCATACGCACCAATACTCGCATCTATTGATGTAGTGCATTCTAGATGTTCCAAGCTGCATGCTACATGTTCCAAAATTTCAATTTCTTTATTTATCGTATTGTTTTAGCTGTCATACGCGCCAATACTCGCATCTATTGATGTAGTGCATTCTACATGTTCCAAGCTGCATTCTATACATGTTCCAACATTTCAATTTCTTTATATCTGATTGTTTTAGCTGCCACACGTACCAATACTCGCATCTATTGATGTAGTGCATTCTAGATGTTCCAAGCTGCATGCTACATGTTCCAAAATTTCAATTTCTGTATATATCGTATTGTTTTAGCTGCGTACGCGCCAATACTTGCATCTATTGATGTAGTGCATTCTACATGTTCCAAGCTGCATGCTACATGTTCCAAAATTTCAATTTCTTTATATATCGTATTGTTTTAGCTGTCATACGCGCCAATACTCGCATCTATTGATGTAGTGCATTCTAGATGTTCCAAGCTGCATGCTAGATGTTCCAAAATTTCAATTTCTTTATAAATTATCAAATTGTTTTAGCTGACGTACGCGCCAATCGTTGCATTTATTGATATAGTGCATTCTAGATGTTCCAAGCTGCATGCCACATGTTCCAGAATTTCAATTTCTTTATATCTCTCCATTTATCTTTTCGTCTCCCTGCTCATTCTTTTTGTATGGGTAATTATATGTGACAAGTCAAAACAAAAAATGATATATTACATGGAATTGTGATTAAAGCGTATTTATTGCATGTATCAGGGCATTCAAAGTCCACATACCCGAAACACACTAAAAAAAAACAATTTCTTTTTTCACTAGATTCTTTCAAATATACACTGGCTCACCATTCATTTTTTTTGCAACTGAAATACATAACTGTCGTGGTGTATTGTATTTTGACCATGTTCTCTCAGATCACGTCTTGATATCTATCTTAAGAATTTGTGTTGTATTTATCGATTATAATGTACATACATTATGTTATAAGTATGATGTTATTTTGTCAATAGCAATATCAGACTAAGCGCATTTTATAGGTCCTTAACCAAAATGATATTGATCATTATTGTTGTTGCTTTCATCCTTATGTTTTGAATCAATGATATCTTTGAATTTGGAAAACATGTCTGCCAAAGTGAGATTCGTGAGGATAGTTTGTGTGTTGGTGGCCTAGATTCGAGTCTTTGGGATGCATGAACAAAACTCAGTGTGTAAAGATCTAATTCTGGCAATAAGGACTAAGCCTACCTCCCTGCCTGCTCTCTGCAAGGGGGCACATAGGGCAGAGACCTTAATCTTTATTGCCAGACGTAAATGTTCACAGACTCGGTTGCATCCATGTACTCCACAGTCTAGAAAGTGTAGGCTAACATCTTAGTAGAAACTAAAAGTTGTTCCTATTGTTCATGTAGTGATGGACATAATTCTGCATACATTTGTTTTACAATACCATCGTCAAAACACAGTCATCTAGTTTGTAAGTAAATTGTCCTAGTATGAAAGTTGGGAGCCATGTTCTGGTTGCATAGTCAAGATTGTACTCACTGTTTTAGCTGGTTAGGTAGCAGGATGATCAGTAATCACCATGGATATTTTCAAGCTATACATGTTGGTCAACCCTATGTCTGAACCTCAAATGCAAAGTTTAGTGAGTTATACGCTTTGGCGTACAGCTGGAAAACAAATGGGGATGGTACGAGCTTGGAGGTGAAGAAATGGTGCTAATGTGATCAGAAATAATGCTACTAATATGCCAGTATAATTACGAGATGGTGAAAATGGCTCATTTTATGTTGTACCAGTTAATATATTAAAAAGTGCTTAATGTAACACTGTTGTTAATGTGTATATACTCCACTATAGACATCTAATATAAACAGTACAGGCATATTCCTTAGAAGTTGGTAATCTAGATATAACAGGGTGGTTTCTTTAAATATGTAAATAAAGAAATTTACTAGGGAAGTATTAAATTGATACAAGGACAGTTTGGCTCTAATGCTAATGTTCTCTTTGTAGAGGTGTGTGTGTGTATATCTACAGGGAAGAAGGCTTAGTCCTTATTGCCAGACTTATTAAATCCAAAGACTTGCAACTTGGCCACCAACTTACAAACTATCCTCACGAATCTCTGTTTGGCCGACAAGTTTGACAAATCCAAAGACATCATTGATTGAAAGCATGAAGATGAAAACAACAGCAAAAATGATCTATATCATTTTGGTAAAGGGCCTATAAAAATGCCTTCATGCGCTTAATATGATATTGACATGGACAAAATAACATTATACTTATAACATAATGTTTGAAGATTTTGATAGATGCAACACAAATTCTTAACATAGTTATCAAGAAATGATCTAAGAGAACATGGTCAAAATACAACACACTCCTATTCATCAGACATTGTTCAACCATTGTTGGATGAAGCCCTCCTCAATCAGTTTCCATTTGCTTCTATTTGCTGTCATTCTGTTCCATGTTGCTGTGTTTGTGTATGATGATATTTCGTCCCTCCACCTTCTTTTTGTCGACCTCTTCTTCGCTTGCATTTTCTTGGTTGCCATTCTGTGAGTTTCTTGGTCTATCTGCTGTCTTGTGTTCTAAAGTGTCCTGCCCATCTCAATTTCATCTCTTTATATGTTTACTACAATATTTTTGACCTTCTTTTTCTGCCGTATGTGTAAGTGTGCTTCACTTTGTCAAGTAACGTTAAATTGAGCATTCTTCTTTCCACAGCTCTTTGTGTTCTCAATTTCTGTTCCGTTTCTTTAGTGGTAGACCAGGGGCCATATTCATGAAACCTTACTAAGCCTAATAAGTTACTAAAGCACATTCAGCTACATGCAATTTTAGTAACTGACTAGGCTAGTATGCACTGGTCAAATATCCTTCTCCTCATTGCGAGTGATATTTTCAAGTCAGTTTAAAGTTCTCTATACTTATTAAAACATCTCCACCCTCCTTTTATCCTTGTCAATACCCCTTCTCTTGCATTATCCTCCATTTTTAAGATTTGGCCCAAGTACTTGTAACTGCTGACTTTCTCTAACTGGTGATGGTATATTCTTATTTCCTCTGCTGTTTCAAAGTTAGTCATTATGCATTTGCAAGCCAACTCAATTGCTTTGAATGTTCAGACTTCGCAACTTCCATATCTTGCACAGAGGTTAAAATCAGTTCCTTTTCCTTAAAGGTTGGACTTTATAAACACGTCATGGATTGCTGCTGTGAAAATGTTGGGTGGTAATGTGTCCCCCTGTCTGACACCTCTATTTATTTTAACTTCTGTGTATATATGTCTTCCAAGATACGAATGTACCTTCTTCAATTCCTATATCTCTTAGAGCATCGATCATGTCCTAATGTTCTATGGAGTCGAATGCTTTTTGGAAGTCTACGAAGCATAGACAAAGCTTGAGCTGCCTGGTTATCGTTGGACTTTCCAATGAGCTGATTGATTGATTGATTGATTGTAGATGATCTGTTTTTGAAAATCCTCCTCTAAATCACGTTTGCTCCCTAGGTTGGTTCTGGTCTAATATCATCTTAAGCCGGTTTTGAATTACTTTGGTGAAGATTTTATACGTATGAGATAGTAGGCTGATCGGTCGGTAGTTTTTTTTTTTATGTCTGCCTTCTCTTTCGTGTGCAGAAGAATAATCTTTGCTTTCTTCCATTTGCTTGTGATTTTCGTTTCCTACAGTATCTTGCTGAACATTTTTGTCGATTGTCCAACTGTTTCCTCCCCGCCAGCTTTAATAATGTCACTTGTTACTTCATCAGGCCCTAGTGCTCTATTTCCTTAATTTATTTTATTGCCTCTCTTACTTCTATTGGTAAAATTGGTAATTCTCCTTTCCACACAGTATTTAGAACAGGACAACGATTGATGTTTTTCGTATTATAAAAAGAGAGCTACCTGGGCAGCTATTTTGTGTACATTTAAAAAAAAAAACACTGAATATGTCCAATGGGTTCCTCCTCTTCCTCTAATCCAAAAAAGGAAAAAAAAAAAAACGTTTTCTACGCACTGCAACCATAAGTTTCTCCAATTCAGCCGTTCTTCTCACAATACTGGCACATCGGCAGTCACTGAGAGGATGAGAGAAATGCTTACTAGTGACTTAGAGTAGCCCTGTATCAACTCTAAAGTAAGGAAAGAATTTAGAATGTAACTAGTGCTCGTAAGTTTTCGTGAATACCAGCTCCATGAATATGGCCCCAGGTCATTTGTGCAGATGGATATGGTGAATTTGTACTCTTTTGTGGATTGGTATAATCAGTACAGTATGCATAAACAACTGACTGTACACCAAGTCCTAATTTATCGGATGTACACTGATGGCAAGAGTAACTGGAAAAGAAGAAAGTGGTCCTGTTCATTATGTAATAATTATTGACCGATCCAAAGAAAAGTCACTTAGTTTAAATGTATTGTGTAAAGAGAGGGCGGGATGACAAAATGTACAAGGTGGTTCGTGATCCACGAGTCTCGCCTGATTTCGCAATCGATAAACAGTGCTAAGTTTTTTTTCAAAGATTTTTTTCAAACCTTTTGACCCTTAGATGACCTTTGACCCCATCAGCGTCATGAAGAGACACATGTGGTATTACCCTAATATAATTTGTACCAAGTGTGATCACAATTGATGCGGAAATAAAGAAATGAAAGCAAGTCAAACGAAAACTTTGAGAAAAAAGGATGCACATGGCCTCATATCATTTGACCTTTTGACCACGAGATGACCTTTGACCCCATCATCCTCATAATGACACATGTGGTATTACCCAAGGATCATTTGTACAAAGTTTGATCACAATTGATACAGAAATAAAGAAATGAGAGCAAGTTAAAGAAAAACGTTAACATGTTTGTAACAGACCAACAGACTAACAGGAAAAGTGATTACTAGGTCTCTACCGAACTTCGTTCAGGCGAGACAATGGTAATAATTACCAAACTCACGAATCCACTCTTTCATTGCAGCCGCTAAAAATTGTGAGTGTCTATCAAATGTGTGGACTTCACATCAAGGAAGAGATACGTGCAATAAATACACTTTCATCATGATTTCATGTAATATTTTTGTTTTGACAAACATATAATGTCCCATACAAAAAGAATGATTAGAGAGACAAAAAGATAAATGGAGGGGCCAGAGAGCAGGGGAGAGAGAGAAAGTGAGGGGGATGCGTAGGAGAGAAGAGGAGGACTGACAGAAGAGGAGGAAAGAGGAAAGAAAGTAGAAAGCTACATGTATTAGAAGAAAAGGGAAAGGTGACAGAGCGACAGAGACTGAAGGAGAGGGGTAAGAAAAAGAATGGGGAAGGGGAGAGTGGAGTAAGGAAAAGGAAAGAATAGAGAATGGAAATACCAATGGGGAGGAGAGGGAGGGAAAGGTGGAGTGA
Organism: Arbacia lixula; assembly: GCA_963669155.1. NCBI lineage: Eukaryota > Metazoa > Echinodermata > Echinoidea > Arbacioida > Arbaciidae > Arbacia > Arbacia lixula. The sequence continues at coordinate 1,913,581 of OZ022590.1, read as the reverse complement.
GGAATGGTAGGAGACAAAACAGAGACAAGAGGAGAAGAACAGAGGGGGAGGTGAATGGAAAGGAGGGATAGGGAAAGAAAAGGTGACATTTATATGAACTTAACATGCAGCTTGGAACATGTAGAATGCACTACATCATTGGAAGCACTTATCTGCTAATTGGTACGTATGCCAGCTAAAACAATAAGATACAATTGGTACATATGTAAGCTACATCAACGATTGGCGCGTACGTCAGCTAAAACAATACGATATAAAGAAATTAAATTTTTGGAACATGTAGCATGCAGCTTGGAACATGTAGAATGCACTACATCAACTTGGATGCACGTATTGGTACATATGTCAGCTAAAACAATACGACATAAAGAAATTAAATTTTTGGAAGCATGCAGCTTGGAATATGTAGAATGCACTACATCAATAGATGCAACGATTGGCGCGTACGTCAGCTAAAACAATAAGATATAAAGAAATTGAAATTTTGGAACACGTAGCGTGCAGCGTGGAACAGGTAGAATGCACTACATCATTGGATGCAAGTGTTGGTACCTATGTGTTAGCTAAAACAATAAAACAATATATGATATGAAGAAATTGAAATTTTGGAACATGTAGCATGCAGCTTGGAACATGTAGAATGCACTACATCAATAGATGCGAGTATTGGCGCGTACGCAGCTAAAACAATACGATATATAAAGAAATTGAAATTTTGGAACATGTAGCATGCAGCTTGGAACATCTAGAATGCACTACATCAATGGATGCGAGTATTGGCGCGTATGACACCTAAAACAATACGATATATAAAGAAATTGAAATTTTGGAACATGTAGCATGCAGCTTGGAACATCTAGAATGCACTACATCAATAGATGCGAGTATTGGCGCGTATGACAGCTAAAACAATACGATATATAAAGAAATTGAAATTTTGGAACATGTAGCATGCAGCTTGGAACATCTAGAATGCACTACATCAATAGATGCGAGTATTGGCGCGTATGACAGCTAAAACAATACGATATATAAAGAAATTGAAATTTTGGAACATGTAGCATGCAGCTTGGAACATCTAGAATGCACTACATCAATGGATGCGAGTATTGGTGCGTATGGCAGCTAAAACAATACGATATATAAAGAAATTGAAATTTTGGAACATGTAGCATGCAGCTTGGAACATCTAGAATGCACTACATCAATAGATGCGAGTATTGGCGCGTATGATCGACAGCTAAAACAATACGATATATAAAGAAATTGAAATTTTGGAACATGTAGCATGCAGCTTGGAACATGTAGAATGCACTACATCAATAGATGCGAGTATTGGCGCGTATGACAGCTAAAACAATACGATATATAAAGAAATTGAAATTTTGGAACATGTAGCATGCAGCTTGGAACATCTAGAATGCACTACATCAATGGATGCGAGTATTGGTGCGTATGACAGCTAAAACAATACGATAAAGAAATTGAAATTTTGGAACATGTAGCATGCAGCTTGGAACATCTAGAATGCACTACATCAATAGATGCGAGTATTGGCGCGTATGACAGCTAAAACAATACGATATATAAAGAAATTGAAATTTTGGAACATGTAGCATGCAGCTTGGAACATGTAGAATGCACTGCATCAATGGATGCGAGTCCGTTTGTCAATACAGTATGAGTGCTCCGTATCGGTAGGGGCCCCGTATCGGTACAGCATTGTACACACATGCCTTGGTATAATGCATATTCATTAGAGGGGAGGAACTTATCGTCAGCGTGTCATCGTACAGGGTCGTGTGCATACCCCTAGATGTTCCAAAACATTGCCTACCGCAATTTTCGTAGTATGAACACAAACGAGGCCAGGCCGGGCCGAAAGCGCGGCCGGTTATGCAAATTCCGCTGATGTCAGATGACGTCATTATGCTCAACCTTTTGTTTACGTGCAGTGCGCCTCGCACGGTGGGTTGATGTCAGTGGCCTGGCCACGCATTTTCGCTGTATAGTGTGAACGCACAAATTGCGCGGCCAGGCCACGCTACCACCCACAGCGGGGAAATGCGCGGCCTGGCCCAGCCCGGCCTGGCCACGCAATTTTCTTGAGTGTAAATGGGGTCTTAAGTACAAACAACTTACCGCATTCGCATGCAAGCACTGAACAGTGATACACACCTTCGTATCTTGATTTACTGACTGCCTCAGTCAGTTCGCACTCCACTCATTACCAAGCAGTGCTCATACGCACACAGTGCGGTTATACAATTAAGATTCCTAACTTTTAACGATGTTATGATGTTGCTTGATTCTACAATCACTGTGTTAAAACATCTATTTACATAAACTGTCCTATTGTGGGCTCATCGATCATTATGGACTCATTAAATGATTCAGTGCCGTCACCAGCTTTTCATGGGGGGCCGGGATATTTTTATTTTTTTTACACCACTGTTTAGCCATGCACTTTCGCCAAAATATTCATAGGAGTGCTCTGGTGAATAAGTCTGTCACCGACGTGCGCATCATGACTTGTCACCAATCGTACTACTATACGGCATGGAAGCACTTGTCCCTGGTATTAGAAAAGATTTCATTCTTATGTATTATTGAATTGTTTTATTATCATTACTATTATATATATTTGTTATGATTATTATGATTATTATTTTAGTTAAGAGGAATTTAATTTATAAGTTGCATATTCAGGTAGAATAAGGCACATATACATTGTGTTTCTATACAAGCGGTTTCATGCTTTATTGTGTTTATCGAAAAATGTACTCGAAAAGGAGAGAGAGAGACAGACAGAGAGAATGCGCGAGAGGGGAGGGAAACGAGCACATCAGAGTTATACTCTCGGGCCGGTATTCTGAAGTCGGGTTTCACTAAGCCGGGACTAAATTTAGACTCGAGTTTAGTTAGTGCGGCCTTAAACCCGACTTCGGGTTTGAAGTTAGACTCGACTTAGACCCGAAGTCGGGTTTAACTTTGCTTAAACCCGACTTCAGAATACCGGCCTAGGTGTTGAATAAAGCTTATGACCAGTGGCGTAGACAGGTTCGTACACCTGGGGGGATGACTGGACTGCCAACGCTCGAGAGGGGGGGGGGGGGGGGGGGAGGGTGTGTCCCCCCTCCCACGGTTTTAGGGAGCTTTTGCAATTTTGAACTTGAAATCGTGCAATCTGATGCATACTTAATGAGGTAAAATAACACACACAGGCGTTCACGCACACACACACACTCACACACAAACACACACAAACACACACACATACACACACACACACACACACACACACACACACACACACACACACACACACACACACACACACATACACATCAGTGTACTACGTCTTAAATGGACAGTCATAGTTTCGACGAGATCTACACACCGTGGCATACGAGTACGGAATGGACTGGTCACACATTTTGCAGGGAGGGATCGCAATGGATCCAGGGGTAGTTTGGGTACCATTTGGCTTGAAACACAATTTTCTGCGGTTTAGTTTCTAGTACGGGAATGGAAGAATTTGGGGGTGATTGGGGCTAACCCATTCGTTAAAACCGGCATCAGTTTCATCATCATCTTTCGCCTCAGATGCTCCATCACCCACAACGACACTTTCTTCTGGTTGAGCTTCCATAAGAACAGGCCTTTCTCCGACATTATCCGATTTTGATGTAGACGGCTGTTCGCCATCATGTTCTTCTTTCTCATTATGCTTGAAAAAGAAGAGATCTTTGATGTTTTCAACTTCTTATTATGAGCCATCCTAGAATCCGAAAATCAATTCACGCTGTGAATTATGTAAGGGACACACTCACATATATATTATTATTTTTCCCCTTAAAAAGTTAAGGAAGACAAGGCCTCCTGCTTAGCGGACTCGCGTGTTTTTGTTTTCTAAACACAACAAAAAAAGTAACCCCCTCCCCCCTAAGCAAAAAAGCATAACTTTTTATCGAAGCGGTTTGGGGAAAAATAATTTGCAGGATTGTTCCTTAACTTATTGACTAACCTCTGTGTGAAAATGACATTAATCCAATTAGTCATGCACGAGTGGGCAAATTTTAAAGGCAAAAAATGTAGATTTTTCAAAAGTCACAAGGGTGATTGTTTATGCCGTTTTAACAGTACATTTTGGCATTTCTTTATTTTCTGCGATTTTTAAAGTGTATTCACTCAACCATGACACGGAAATGACTTCCAATGTTTACATATTAGGTCATGTTACATCTTTGTCAAAATATCCAGTTGTATTTTTTGACAAAAAAAAGGGTTTTTAAAGGTTTCAAACTCCAGAGGAAGGAGTATTTTTTAAAGGTTTCAAACTCCAGAGGAAGGAGTATTTTTTAAACGGGTAAAATGGGTTAAATGTCGGGATAGGTGTAGGTGCATCGAGAGATGGATGATAAACAATGAAAGGACATAAGTTATGCACCAGAAATGGAAATCATCAAAAATTCATATGCCAGAAATCCAAAATTACCCTTGTGACTTTTTGAAAAGTTACATTTTTGCCTCTTAAATTTGCCCACTCATGACTTATTGGATATTTGGATTAATGTGATTTCCACACAGAAGTTAGTCAATAAGGTGAGAAACAATTAATCCTGCCAAATTATTTTGCCCAAAACCTCTTTGATAAAAAGTTAAGCTATTTTGCTTAGTGAAGACAAACCACAAGATAACCACAAAATACTTGTAAGATTTTTTCTTTTTTACCGTCTGAATTGGCTTTCACCGTGTGAATGCGGCTAATACCAATAAACACGATTGCAATAATGATGAGGATTAATATCATCATCATATTGATAATCATCATTATTAATATTATAATTGTTATCATTATTATTTTTACTATTATTTTCATCATTATGACTTATTAAGTAAGCAATATCATTCCCCCAAACCTGGGGGGGGGGGGGGGGATGATTGTACATGCCATCCCCCCCACCTTGTGAAGTGTGTGGGGGGGGGGATGCATCCCCCTCATCCCCCCCCCCCCCCCGTTGTCTACGCCCCTGCTTATGACACTATAAAGATAAGTTACAGCTTGAATCAAACTGAAATTAACGTATCATAAAGTCAAGCGATGACACTTTTTTTAGAAGCAGGTTTTGTGACATTTCATCAATTACTTTTCTTGAAGTATAATCATGTGAATACTTAATTAGATTTTCACTTTGGGACAAATTTGGGCAGATAATTAATTCAGAACACAACAATGGCCATTTTGCTTCACACATATCAGCCCACAAATTATTTTCTGCCAATAATAGCTTCATGCATGCATTATTGATGATACCCTGATGGCAGTTGCTCGCTGATTGACGTACAGGTGTGATACATAGTGGTCATTGTTGTGTTCATTTCATATAAACCCCGACTCGAGCGACCACTCACTACAAATTTCTGTAAATGACTTAATGAAAACGCTTAACCCAAAACAGACTACGCGTCATGACATTGCTTGATTAATTCCTTTCTTTTAAATCATAACCCTTTCAAAAATGTCCTGTGGTATTTTCTGAGGTATTCCAGTTACCACACATATTTCTGTGGTAGGTCCTATAGCCTAGTGCTACTCGTGTGGTATGGAAAATACCACATGAAATACCACGCAGAAACATTATACCACAGCAACCACACATCAATGCTGTTGTTTTTATACGGTATGAAAAAGCCTACACAAATTTATATGGTATGCAGAGGGGTCGCTCGTGGTACAGAAAATAGCATAGGAAATACGACAAAGAAAAGTATACCACATCAATAACATACATCAGTGCTGTGTTTTTTTTTTATGGTGCAGTGTATGAAAAGGCCTACACAGATAAATTTATGTGGTACTGCAGAGGTGTCACCTCTGGTACATTTACCCATGTGGTAAAGAAATACCATATAAAAAGACCACAGAGGAAAAATATACCACAAAAATACCATTATTGCAGTGCTGTGGTATATATAGTACAGACGTGTGTCCAACACACGACTCACAGAGAGGGGAAAGAAAAGAGAGACACTGAGACAGATCGAGAGCGAGAGAGACAGAGAGAAGAGAGAGACAGAGAGAGGAGAGAAGAGAGAGACAGAGAGAGGAGAGAAGAGAACAGAGAGAGAGAGATAGAGAGAGAGGGAGAGAGAGAGGGTGAGAGAGAGAGGGTTGGACAAAGTGGCAGTGGAAGTGGGATAGAACTGTAGGGATACCACACAGATTCCTGTGGCACTTTAAAGCGAGCATCTCGTATTTGACGTCACAACATAAAAACTGTAAAATATAACTTTCTTTTCCTTTGACGGATTTTCATCAAGCCCACTTAATACATGTATCTTTCTTACATGTTTCTGTTTTTATTGAAATCAAGAGTGGACTATTATGATCCAAAGAATATGGGGGGGGGGGGGGGTGGCGTGATATATACTTTAAACTTGTGTTCTCGCGTCAACACAAATGATGCCCATGCTTTATGGAGCAAGCTTTCACACACACACACACACACACACAAAAAAAAAAAAAAAACACGCCCACATGCACACACCTACAATGTACACACAACTGTAATCATACGCAAATGCACCCTTGGCAATAATGCGATACATCAATTGCACATACCTGGGTGCACATGCTGCATTGTGAGAAGGAAAAGGCTATTCATATCAACATTTGTAAGAAAGAATCGAGAAGACTTTGAAATAACTTGCCATTCAATTCAACACTCTTGGTATGCAGTAACACAAAGGGTGCTACATGTAAATACAGCAATTGTAGGACGGCGCCAAGTATTTCACCCCGGAGGGCCGGACGGGCTCTCTTAGAAGACACTACATGCACGCATATAATGCAGATCAAGACAATCTAAGACATGAACACACAACTGAGAAGTCATATTATTCTCTTTTTCAATACAAATCATATTTGCATTCTTACACATCTATATTTTTCACAATTGCTGGTGATATATTAATATTGATTAATAACAAATAGAATGGAAAGATGAGAAAACTAATAGAATACATAAGCTGAGTATAAATTATGTTAGGCCTATATGTTCCATGTTATATAAAATACATAAACATTTTACAAAAACATATATGTATTTCTTCTCAAAAGATGGTTATTTGTTATCTCTTATTCGTCATTTATCTCGACTGGGTTTATTCTACTGCTGCTTATCTAGTTTCTTACAATGTTTATGATATATAACAATATATGTTAATGTGATACAGTATATATTAACTGCACAAAGTCTAATGATAAAGCACTGTAATGACTCTTATATAGAACAGATGTGGTAATGCAAACACCTATAGCCAGACATGGAGGTTGATCGTGATTCGTAATGACATCCATTCACTGATACACATGTGATGTGATTATTGGGGCTCTAAGCAATTGCCATCAGTGTCATTATTAATGCATGATACTTGACATTTGTCATCTGATACACACACATTTTCAGATCCAAATTTGTCCAAGAGTGAAAATCTCATTAAATATTCACAGGATTACAAGAAAAGTGATTGATGAAATGTCACAAACCTGCTTCTAAGGAAATTTACATTCCCTGACTTCATGTGTCAATTTAAGCTTGATTTGAGTTGCAAATTACTTCTATTATTTTTGGAGTGTCGAGTTTTTTCATTTCTTTCATTTACACATTTTCTTTGCCTACATATCTCTGGCATTCATGAGAAGTTGAACTTGTTATCAAAATGAACGAATGGGACTGGGTGCTATTCGCAAATTTAGAAACACGCAAAAATATGAATACGATGGGCACACACACATGTACTACACATAGTACTATAATTACTCTACGATTGCAAATTTAACCACTCACAAAATTGTTGGGAAGTCCCGATTCGCGGAAAATTAGACTTGCTAAATATATGGCGTATACAGTAAACGCAATTACCTGGTTTAATAAAAGACCTCCATAAAGAACAAGGATTTTTTTAACAATGGAGAAAGTGTAATGTATGTTTATTCTCGCAGTCGAAACTGAGATTTCTTTTAAGAATGATAATCTTATACATGTATTAATTGCCATGACACTGACATAGTTGATACTTTGATTCAAATGTACCCAGTTTATTGAGCTTTTTCATCAAAAAGTTTTCCATATCATTGATATGTAACAGTACTAACACACATTCTACTTCTTGTTACCACACAAAAAAATATTGGATAGCGTAATGTAGATCTGACTTTCCTATATTGACGTGATGAAAAGAAATATTCATTATCGATGCATCTTCAAATTTCAATATAGTGAAAGGGTTTCCTGGGGTAATTTCAATTTACAAAGAAATTTTAGGCATACACCCAGTAGTAAGGATAGCGTGCTCCATCCTGTAAATGAACGAAAAACAGGATGAACGAAAAACAGGATGGAGCACGGTCAGCACGCTATCCTTACTACTGGGTGTATGCCTAAAATTTCTTTGTACAATTTCAATATGTTCTACAAAGCCCACTTCTGAGTCTGTACAGGAAAACTCTGAATAGAAAGGGCAAGTGGTGTAAGCTTTCCGGTACATGTACAAACAAGGGAAAAGGATTAACCAAAATAAAAATATGCAAGTACATAAACTGTACTGTAGACTGAAGGCACTCAGCTTGAAGAGCACATTATGATGGGTCCAAAACCCGACCCATGAACAAAATGGAGTTACTTGGCCTGTGGCGAATCAGGAAGAGGAATGGGTGATCCGCTTGGAAGGGGATAGGTTTTTCTGGAGGTGGTCCGGCACATCTCGACTTCATCATGACGGCAGTTGCTGCGGCCGCTTCAGTACCTTCCTCGTTAACGTCAACAAAGGCTTTGTGAATCACTGCGGAAACAAATAGGTCTCTGCTTCCGGAGATTCCTTCAAAATCAGCTAACACCCCATCAAAGGCGTCTGGCATCCCCATGTGGGTCAAAGTCTCCTTGAGCTGAAAAGTGGCTTCCAAATTAAATTTTGGCAGCATGATGTTCACTTTCCTTTCCCTCACCAGCTGGGAGTCCCATGTTTCCAGGATCTCAACACAGAGCTTAGACTCCAGCTCAGGGAGTCCATCATCTTTGGTAGGGAGGGCAATCAACATGCTGAGGTTTTTACCTTGATAAGGCAACTCAAGCACAAGGCAATCATTGGTAGAGTCTTGAACCAGAGGAAACTGTCCAGACTGCCTCATGAAATCTCCCTTCACTGTTTTTCTGTCATCAGTTACTTTAAAGATGTCCTTTGATGTTTTACTCTCACTAAACTTTGAGGCCCAGTTTCCTTTGAAGTAGATGGCATTGATCAAGACAAGTCTTGTGAGTGAATCAAGAATTCCAGCAGGGATGAGGTCTTTGATTTTTCCAGCTGTTTGTTCCGAGACCCAGTCGTTGATGGTCTTTCTGATTTCAGGAGGCGTAAAATCTTCAACAGGATGGATAGATGAACCGTAATACTTCCCAGTTCCTTCAGTAAAGGATTGCACAAATTTAAAGTCAGATTTGCCATAGAGCTTGTTGGCAGACCTGAGCTGGTAGCCTGGATTGGGTGTGTATAGAAGCTGATTGAGATCCAGGAAAGCTTTGTGGACTTGGTCATTTCCCACTTGGCTGAACCCGAAGACATTGGCAATTTGCTTTGCAGTATTTCCACTCGCTCCGAGATAGGTCATGGCTAGAGCTGTAGAAATGCTGAGCGGGGAGAAGAAGAGGTTCTTGCCCTTCTGTTCATTTCGAACGGTCCCATAGAGTTTAACAGCAAAGCCGTTGTTAGCTTGTGCAAGTTCAGTGCTATGCTTTGAAGAAGTCATGTTTGTTATCTGCATATATACATGTAGAAGAAAAAAAAGAGAAATAAAGATAAGAATTGTAAGAAAAAATGGGGATGTATGAGGAACGTCAAGTAAAAATGCAATACAGAGTAGTGACAAGAATTTTTTTTCTTCCCAAAAATGAACGGTTTTTGAAAGTTTGAAAGTCAAGAGGGATGAGTATTTGTTAAACGCGGTGCTCACTCAACCAGAACAATGGGTTAAGTGTTGGGATAGGTATAGTGCATCGAGAGATGAATGATAAATAATGAAAGGACATTCATCAAAAATGAAAGGGAATTCATCAAAAATGCATGGCAAGCCAATGATGACAGAATCCCCAAATTTCCCTTGTGCTACGACTGAAAAGTTTTATTTTTGCCTTTAAAATGTGTCCACTCATGCATGACTATTCGGATCAATGTGACTTTCATACAGAAGTTAGTCAGTAAGTTAAGAAACAATTCTGCAAAGCAATTTTGCCCAAAACTCCTTTGATTATTGGGGGGGGGGGGGGGGGGGGGGGCCGGGACTTACTTTTGTTGTTGTGTTCATATACAGAGCGCATAAAAAAAGGTAATCTACAGTATGTTCAGATGATAATTCAAAAAGCATACGTTTTCACACTTATTACTAGATATACATGTATGCACGCAATTTATAATATATAATATTAGATAGACATTCAGATGCTAGAAGTTTTCACACTTATTAGTAGAATTAGATATGAAGTGCAACAAAAATTAACATCTTTCATTTGGTATGTTTCCCAAATCAGTAATATCACACATTGATGAGTTCTTTGTCTTTGAAGATGACTGGCGCTAAACCCTTTTGGCAACTTTGGGCTAATGATTGAATTCCACATGCACACATCTAGTTTTCAGAAATGTGTGTTGATAAAGCTCAAGCTGAATTGTTTCAGTGATATCACACATGCATGAATACATTAATTGTTTACAACGGATCGACTACATGACCCATTCTTGGAAAGGGTAATTTCACTCAATCCCGAAGTGGAATGGTCTCCTAAGCTAAGTCCCTTGACTTGACACCTTGTGATTTCTTCATGTGGGAACATTGAATTAAACTAAATAGTAAGTAAGACTCAAGTCAATGTCACGCACTGTACGGGGCCAAAGAGGAAGTGCCTCGATCGCAACTGAAGTTACGTGCTGCTTGGACATTTTCCGGTATTTCTAAACATAAAATTAGTTCAGCCTAATATAATTTGATCACTCATTATAACGGTGAAATTCTGCTGATTATTTCGGTTTTAGTAGATTTACTAATTACTTGCCTGCTTCTTTTTCCCTGGATGTTTCTTGAATTGTTCGTACGGGACTGACCGCATATATAATCTGCGCATACGTACTACGTACACTTTTTGCAGGACGGGTTAAACCGCTTCAATCGGGTATATGGCTAGTGGCCCATTCTCACCGCGGGGCCCTTAATCGACGCACTAGCAAAAATGCGTATCAGAACAAAATGGTAAGCGTATCACGCGTGAGACTACAGAATCACCGTCGGCACAACAGTTTCTGTCATGCTACGCAATTACGAGTCAAAAAAACGCAAGTTTCATCTAATTATCGTCTTTTGAAATTTTAAGCTACAAAAAATCACATTATTCCGTAAAGGTCAAAATTATTTGCCGACCAGAAAGTCTGTTTTCTCCAAAATTCCTGCCGCGAACCCGCTCCGCGATCGCTTCGGTAGCCGAACGGAGAAGTCAGTGTGATCGTGATGCGCATGCCTTCGGCACTACATCATACGCGTTCCGAGAAAATGCGATCGAAATGAAGACTCTCGTATTGTGGCAGTCTCTTTTTTCGGACCACGTTCCATTAAACATCTAGGGTAGCCTTAAAGAAAATAGAATTCTTCTATCAATATTCCACTTCAAACGTAAATCACATGAACAAGCAAACTAAAAATTTCTTTTTTTTTTCTTTTTTATTCAAATCACCAAGTCACCATGAAATCGAACACATAATCGATCAGGAAAAGCCCATTGACAATACACGTAAACGGTGCGGCGTTTAAGGGCCACAACTTTATCGTCGACAAATATTGACAGGCTAACAGTTATGCACTGAAAATACATTTATTCGTAAGTGCTTACTTAAAATGTCTCTGTAATATGATTTTGGAAATATAAGGCATGAAATTAAGTGTAATTTAGTGTAAGAGTATATCGAAATACGCATTTGTTTTCGTTTCAAATCGAAAGTGCGGCGAATATGGGCCCCCCATCATACGGACTATATGTACTATGGTGCAGGTGGGCGTGTTCGCACTCTGAATTACGCAATGCCTATCTTTGGAAACTACGAGGAGAATGCGACATGCCAGTTTTCACCGTCAACTCTAACTCTGGGTTTCGTCGCGGCCTCGGAGTAAGTCCAAATACTGGCCGTATTTTATCGTCCGCCTCTTCTCCCACATTACGCCACTGATTCACATAGTACGCACACGCGTGCACCGCGCCAGGCCAGACCACTGATTGCGCGACTCCACGAATCTGTCCGCCCGGCCGGAGAAAAATTGAGGGTGATTTTTTTTTGTATGTGATGCGCCACCAACGTTCGTTGTCGGCGGATTGCTAAATACAGTCCAGGGGGCGATTTTTTTTTCCGTGAATGTAACATGTATGAAATATTCCTTATCGCATTGAATTAAATGTCATGTTTCATTTTTCAGACTATATTTCCCCCCTGTTCTTCCTTTTGCGTTCTTTAAGGGTTTCAGAGGCTTCGTCTAACAATAGCTAACAAACTTAGTATTCCGAGCTGTGGATTTTTAAATGTTTTTTTTAATCCCTTTGTATATTTATGTAACACTTAATTAATTGAAATATATACTTCCAAATAATTCATTTCTTTCATCATACTTCTATTTACAAATCTATGAAAGCTTAACCGAGGTACCTGACTTGAAGCCTCCAAAATTTGAAGACTGCTCACACAAATATAAACAGAGACACTTGCCCATAATATATCACAATGTAGTATATGGACATCTAGTTCACCTGCCAATAAATATCAAAGAAATTCCCTGCAGTTTAAAAATACGGATTTGGATTTCAGTTGGATTCTATACAAAAGCTGTTTGCTTTATTTTGAACATTAGATTATTGCTGGGTTGTTTGTACAAAACACACACACACACAAAAATAACTCGCCCCCTTCTATTTTTTTTTTAAATTGTGGTCTGGAGGGGTGTGTGTTCGCACCCTCCATACCCCCCCCCCCCCCCCCCTGGTGACGGCCATATCTGATTAACTAAAGATATGAGATGATTTAAAAGATATATATATATATGTTGGTTTAATGGTCTTATTTTATTTGCTACGTAATAAAGCATGCTTAGAAAGTGTTGTATTCATTTGTCTATGCCCAGCTATTTGCGAAATTGCCTTCGCATTTATGCACATGTACCTGTTAGCATTTAAAATTGTTTCCTTATAAAGAACTTTCGAAAATGTTATGTCCTCAAAGGTCTTTAAAACACACCTTAATTTTCAGCAATCGGATCGTCCCTTCTTTTTTTGCTACATGTACAAAAGCTTGTTTGAGTTTAACGTAAGCGCTTTGGGATTGCACTTGTGCAATAATAAGAGCTCATTGGTTGTTGCCATGGCAGTTACCATTGATTGTATTTTACAATAATAGAAAATTCACCTGTGCAACATATATGGCCCTGCAGCACAACAACAATCAATATTATATATATTTTCTATATCCTGTGTATGCCTTTTGTAATAATATTGGTTTGAGCCCTGATTTTAATAATGAAACAGAAAGACCCAAACAAAAATTCCCAGCACAAGCATGTGACTTTCGTCTTGTCACTTTATTTTATTCCACGAAACGTTTTAAATGTTTAATTTATTTTTTTCGAAGACACCATAGCACAAGTTTAAGCTCGGCGTAGCAGACGCCGGAAGTCTTATTGGTCGCTTAAAATAAATGCTCAGCAATAAATTATGTCGATATCAACTGTCATGCAGAACTGTGTGAAACGGCAGCTAGAATCTACACATTTTTGATTACATCGTATTATCGTTTGATTGAGGGGCTTCAAAACTTAATGGTAAGTAGAATAAGCATAGTCTAAATTAGATAATCCATTCTGTTTTCTGTGTTCGTATTTAACGTTAATTCTGCGTGCCAGGGGATGGGCATGATACTTGATAGGTGGGTTTGTTATTGCTATGTCAAGGTTCAAGTCAAGGTTCAAGTTTATTTGTCTTTCTTCAGATACAATTTTACAGATTAACAACGAGTGACAGTGTACATAAAGAAACAGTAATATGGAACAAGTTTAAATGTTGCATCAGAGAGAAGATAGAAAGACGAGGAGACCTTATGAAAGCATAGCTTGTTAGAGTCAGGTCCCTCATGGCAATAACATGTTAAAAAACGACCAGTCTGATTTAATACATGTAGTACAAACATGAATACAATAGATATCTTTTTAGGCAGAACACAAAGACACTTGAGTACTAGAACAAATAACTAAACAACTTTAGATACTAACATGGTTAACTAAATCAATGAAAAGGGTGGGGAGAAGAGGCTTATTTACAAAAGAGGGTGGGGAAAGTGGGGAAAAACAACATGAAGATATAAAAGGGTATAGGGCTGGGTGGGAGAGAGAGAGCGAGGATTATTAAAAGCTGGTAAATGACAGAAAAAGATAGGAAGAAGAAAAGGTGAGTTGGCAGGTCCCACATGTATGTACATGTGGATCGTGTTCAACTTTCAAAATAAAACACGGCAGTACACCTGTACCACAACTTTGAACATGGCTTAAGAATCAACTAGGTAGTTATTCAATAAGTGTAACTTCAGTTTGCGTTTGAAAACAGAAATACTGACAGAACGACTAATACTTGAGTCAAGAGAGTTCCAGAACCTTGGTCCCGTGCAAATTAAAGTGTTGAGAGTAAACTTAGTCCGTGCATGGGGTAAATGGAATGCAGAAGCATGTCTTGTGGCATAATTGTGAATTTCATTGTTTTTCTTGAACATTTGGGCTAATGCCAGCGGCAGTACACCCGAGTTAAGATCGTACATTAGGGAACCCAATTGCATATAGTAAATGTCTTCTACCTTTAAGATTCTATGATGATGGAACAGAGGATTTGTATGAGCTCGAAAGTCAGCATCACAGATTGTTCGTATTACCCTCTTTTGGACCAAGAAGAGTTTATCTAATTGTGTTTTAAGAGATTTACCCCACGCAAGGACACCATAATTGATATAAGGTAGAATTAAAGTTGAATACAAAATGAATAAAACGCTTTGAGGAAGAGAATATTTTAGCCTTCGAATTACACCAGTATTCTTTGACAATGTTTTGCATAGATTATTTATATGAGTTTTCCATGTTAATTTTTCGTCAATATGGAGACCTAGGAATTTAGTTGAAACCACCCTATCTATCACAGCACCATTGAATATGATATCCCTAGGCAACAGCTTAATTGAATTGCTATACATCATATAGTTAGTTTTTTTTAGATTTAGGGACAGTTTATTGGCTTGAATCCATGCTGTAATATTACATAACTCTGAGTTAATTGTTTGCAAAAGGACTTGAACATCTTTGTGTGAAAAAAATATGCTGGAATCATCTGCAAACAGTATAAAAGATAATACATTGGAAGAGTATTGGAAATCATTAATATAAAGAATGAATAAAAGAGGACCAAGAAGAGATCCTTGCGGCACTCCACAGGTAACATTTTGTAACTCTGAAGCAAAACCATGAATGGATACAAATTGCTGCCTGTCAGCTAAATAGCTCCTGAACCAGTCCAGGGCTGCACCTCTGATCCCATAGTGCGATAATTTACTTAACAAAATGTTATGATCTACTGTATCAAATGCCTTAGAGTAATCCAAGAATATTCCAATTGTGTGCATATGGTTATCCAGGGCATCAGAAACTTTATTGATGAAGTGCAATATAGCATGGGTGGTAGTATGTTTCTCACGGAAGCCAAATTGAAAGTTGGAAAAAATTTTACTTGCATTGAGAAACTTAACACTTCTCAAGTAAATAAGTTTTTCAAGAATTTTAGAGAACCCTGTTAACAGAGAGATGGGCCGATAGTTTGTCAAGAGCTTGGAGTCGCCCTTCTTAAAAATTGGGACAACCTTTGCAACTTTCATATTCCTGGGTACAATGCCATTTGTCATCGACAAATTAAAAATGTGCACTAACGGCTTTACAATTCCTGGTGCAACACCTTTAATTAGACTGTTGGAGATATTATCACATCCAGGGCTTTTCCCAATCTTCAAAGAATTTACCAAACTAAGTACCTCCCCCTCATTCGTTGGCATCATAAACAAACTCTGCTCATTAGGGTGTCTTAAGAAATCACGAAATGATTTATCACAGTTAGGTATGCCCTCCGATAGTTTCGGACCAATATTACAAAAGTAATTATTGAAGTTTTCTACAATAGATTTCTCATCATCTACTAATTCTCCATCAATTTCCATAGATCGAGTACTTGATGCTACGTTCTTGCTCTTAAAAACTTGTTTTATTACTTTCCATGTTCCTTTTATGTCTTTAAAGGTTCTCTGAAACTGAGTGGAGTAATAACTTTTCTTTGAAGCACGTAAGATTGTAGTTAGGGTGTTCCGATATCTCGTATATTTTTTATGTGACTGTTCTGATTTAGCTGTTTTGTATTTGTAATATAGCTTATTTTTCGTATTTATTGACTTCAACAACGATTTTGTAATCCATGGCATTATAGGGATTTTCTTGCGATTTCCTCTATTCCTTTTACATAAAGGTATATTCAAATCATACAACAATAAGAATTTGCTAAAGAAGTTATCGAAAGAGCTATCAGCATTTTGATCAAGTAGAACATCACTCCAGTCAGTTGCGATTAGCGCCTCCTTAAGCCTTGCAATATTCTCTGAGTTACTCATACGGATACGATTATTTTGAGTAGTAGTGAGAGATTGTTTGCTAAGTGGCACTTTGGTATATACAGGGAAATGGTCAGACAGATCAGAAATTATGATGCCAGCTACTGGAAAAGGTTGTAAATTGCTGAAAATATTGTCAATGAGAGTAGAAGAGTGATCAGTTACTCTTGTAGGTTTAGTAATGAGAGGCATCAAGGAGAAGGACACCAACATGTTCAAAAATTCATCAACAGAGCTATTTTCATCACAAGAGAGCAAGTTCAGATTATAATCACCCATGAGAAACATTGTCTTGTTATTAAGTAATGGATTTGACAGTATATCATGTACTTCATCTATAAAGAGGTTTGTATTACTATGCGGTGGTCTATAAACAACTCCTAAAACAACATTTCGCTTTCCTGGTATGTTAACATCAACAAATATAGTTTCTAACACATCATTCATGATAGTAAGTTCATGACATACTTGGTAATCCAACATAGATGGAATATAAAGAGCCACCCCTCCACCCTTTTTACTTTGTCTGTTATTAAAAACCAGGTTATAACCAGGAATGGAATATAGGTTAGCATCGAGATCAGTGGGAAACCAAGTTTCAGTAACACCTATTGCTGCGAATCCTGAGCTAATACACTTGGTGAAAGCACTGAAACTTTCAAAATTCTTACACATACTACGAATATTCAAGTGAATTAAAGCAAGGTCATTGCTCTTTGAGCCACAGACTAAATCGAAGAATTGATGTTCAGTGCAATATTCACAATTTATTGTAATCTGATCACCATTTTCATCAAATTGTTCCAAGGTGCTCGTATTGGATTCAAGGAAATTACACACTTCATCGTCACTTTCGCTCATATTGATAGAGAAAGAACATAGATACTGTGCAGTGACACCGTGGTCTGAGATTTATCAAAAGGCCAACTGAAATAAAAAAGAGAGGATAAGGAATAGAGTCTAAGGAAGAGGAGACACCTTTGGGGGGAAATAACAATGTTGAAACGATAGATAAAAGACTGAAGGCGAAACCAAGTAGGAAAACGGGAGTAATATAAAATGAACAAAGGCAAGAAAGGAACGGTAAGTAAACAAGACATATTTATCATAAATATAGGAAACTTACAAGTACAGAATTACTAGACAGAAAAGTTCAGTCACAAGTTTGTAATGTCCGCCTCACACGTTATTAACTTTTTTATGAGACGATCACTGCCACTGGTAGCGAGGCCGGCGAAGATTTTTCCGTCAACACTCCAAGCCTTGACGGCCTTCTCCGAGTGCCTAACAGCATGGAAAAGTTTTTGTTTCCTTGCCAGGCATTACTACATCTCTTTTAAGCCAAGGCGGCTGACGGCGAATAAAGTTGCCAAACGGCCACATAGCCCTGTGCCACTGAGTGTGATCACCGCTATTATACCATAATCATTACTGATGTGCGTTGGTAAGTAAGTTTTCCAGAGAGCCAAGATTTAAGAAATAAGAACACTGACTGTTCATCAATCATATTTATGCATGATCATGATGGATGCCGGTGCCTCAAACAGACAACCTTGTTTGCTTTTGAATATAGACTATTCGTACCAAGATGAAAACACAAAATAGGTCTACTGATTAATAAACATGATTAAAGAACTATTTTTAAATTGAAGATTAACGAGAAACTTTCAGAGAAATTGCGCTTCGAATATCACTTGGTAAAACATTGCACATTCACATAATACTGCACCTTGAAACTGCATGACCCCTGCCGGCCTGCCCTACCGATAATTACTCCGTCAATCCGATGAGTAGTGACGACATTTCACCAGTATTGCGTCTCATTCATGTTCTTCCGAGTGGAATGAGAAAATAAAAGCAAACCTTCTGTGATAAAAAAAGAAATCACGGAAGTACGAAGGCAAGTTGAAAAACAGATATTTCAAATGAAAATTGTCAATTGTCAAAGATGTGCATATTTTGTCTAATTTTTCTTCCGAAAAGTCTTGCCATTTGTTTACTAATGTGGAAATACACAACAAAATGCGCATTCATCCTTTGAAATTGAGCATTGAGCAGAAATGCGCGGGACTGGTTTCAAGAGTACCGGTATAGGGGCCGGTTTGTGAACCATTCACTATAACTGTTGATCTGAAAAGAAGATGAATATGTAACCCTCCCCTTGTTTCCCATCTTTTTTCCCCAAGTTGTCTCATTTGAAGTATGAGCGTTTAATCATGAGCTCATGATAGTATATCGGTATCCCTAACTCTCAGCATACATGTATTTCGATGTCATTTTCATTTATATCTTTGCATGCATGACTGAACAATGGACGTTGTGTAGAAAACTGAAATACCGGTAATTTATGAATTTTGTGCACAATTACCTCACAATTTTTCCCATACTACCACTTCCTCAAGCATTATTATTATTATTATCATCATCATCATCATCACCTTCAAGTGCCTGTGGATCAAATGTGCTATCTCAAACACTACTCTTCATGTTTTGGGTACAATGGGAACTCGTATTGTTCTCCTGTACACCTTACACCTTATTACATGTTATGGAAACATTAAAAATCTCACTTTGACAGACAGTACTATAGTATATTTGCTCCCTACCCTAATATAATGCAGACTCTCAATCATGGGCAACTGGCCGTCCGTCAACTCTGATATTAGCGACGGTAGCCTGAGTATTGACGAAAGCGACGATGACTCCAGCAGCAACAAGGATGAGAGAGACAGAGGAGAAGATGAAGCGGATGATCTCTGCGGATCAGAGAAGAGCTTCTTCTCGGAAGAAGAGCTCATTCCTCTTGATGCACAGTCGACTGCTGCCCAAGCAGGGTCTGTCTCAACATCTGATATGTTGACCAGTGAGGATGAGGGGGACTTCTCTGAGTTTACCTCCACCTTGCCAGGCATTTCAGGTATGAGTAAAAGAAATGCCACGTCAGCAATGGGCAGTCCTGTTGAAATGAGGTCCTACTCTGTGTGACATAATCTTACCTACCCCAGTATATACTTGAGTAGATCTTTTACTAAACATGAAATTGCAAAGATTGTTCAGGGGTTAAGATGAATAATGAACATTTAGTTTGATCTTTAAGATAATGTATGTAGGGAGTACACTGGCTTGAAGTATGAAATATATGTCTAAAGTGTATGCTGCTCGCCTCAATGAAAGAAGATAAAGAGAAAGTCATAACAAATTGATATCATAAAATGATTAAACTACCATATGAAAAATATCCCTTTCATTCTATTCTGATAGTACTGAAATAGTCTGCATTTATTAATCTGTGGATCCATGTAGAGACCCATGATTTGATTTACTACCACTGGTTCCTTTTTGGTATAGGGCTACCAATCCAGTCAGAGATACAGGCTGCGGAAGAGTCTTCATACCAAGCAGGATGCACTCTCCACCGTCTTAGTGATGCAGAGGGTGACACCCACATCTGTGAAGAGGAACAAGGGGACGACGATAACGGCATTGACGATGATGACTACAATGGTGATAACTATGCCTCCAGTGATGATGTCGACGATGATGCATATAGGGTTACTTCCAATGATAAGATCGGGGATGATATGTTCAGCTCAGCTTTCATGGACGAGGACTCCAATGGCCCATCGAGTCTGCCCCTCCCTCCTCCACCCTCGCCCTTCTCCTCTGAACTTACACAAGAGTAGGTTTCATTCTTTAAGGAGCAACTTTTTATTTCTTAGAAAGTTGTCTTCAGATTTGTGTCTTTTCTGTGCGAGCCAAATCGTTGTTGCTAGCTTGTGAAAATCATGTGTGAATATTTCCTGAGATAAATATTCCTTCTTGAAGAACATGCATATAAATATTAAAGAGAGGAAAATGATTTTCATTGATGTTGTATAACTGCCAATTAAAAAAAAAAGAAAGGAAAAAAGTTTCATTCACAGGCAAGCCTGCATTGTAGCAGGTTGTATTATTGTTTAATGCCCCAAAGCAATTTGCTTTAGAAACCAATGATTTTTTATGCCCAAAGACAGGGGTCAATAATATTGTAAGGTGCTTATTAGATCATAGAGTTACATATTTGGTGCATTACAAAACATTTTTTTATTATCATCACTTATAATGGTTGTATTCTTAGATCAGTAGTCCTTCAGGAGACATTGAAGGAGGATGAAAGTCCTGGTTTGATGGGAAGTCCTTCCCACGAGCCTGTGATGGCATGGGAGATAGACGTCAGTGACATGATTGGCCCCAAGAAGACCAAAAAACAACTTTCATCAAGTAAGAATTTCTAACAAGATCTGTAGGTCTACCACTTCATGTCCCTAAGACAACTATCTTTGGCTCGTCTCCTCACGTTACATTGAAAAAGAATGTTGCAATCATGTGTCATCTTTATATTTCAATACTTCATAACAAAGTGATCATGGCTTAAATAAACACATTTTTCTGGAAGCGCCTTATGGAAGTGAAATAATGTGATGAGCACAATGTTGAGTGTTGCTGTATTAGGCAACACTCAGACAAGCTCTATGGAACTTTTGTGAAGCAGGTATGGATGAAAAGGACGAAAATTTGTATAGTATATGTATTCTAGTATTATCCATTGAGTGAATGTACCTGGTATAGAGTTATGATAACCAGGGATTAATTGTGATAAGGGACATTGCATAAAAACAATGAGAGAGAGAGAGAGAGAGAGAGATAGAGAGAGAGAGAGAGAAAGAGAGAGAGAGAGAGAGAAAGAGAGAGAGAGAAAGAGAGAGAGAGAGAGAGAGAGAGAGAGAGAGAACGAGAGAGAGAGAGAGAAGGAGAAGAGAGCACCAGAAGGGAGTTGAATCTGCACAATGATACTGTGTAATTTGTGCCCAATCACCAATATTCATGTACACAAAGTAATGAAAATCACAAAATACACAACTTCTTCATTTTAATGACATTTCTTTTGTTTTTTTGTATGTGTTTTCCCCCAAGATCTCTCCAAGGTGAAGTCCAAGACCAGTGCCTCCAAGGCTTCCAGAGACAGTGCCTACGTCCCGCCGTCTTTCTCCACGACTCCAGAGCTACTAGCTCACAGGAAGTGCCTTGACCAGCGCAGGTGGTATGTCATCACATGTTGTTGGACGAGGGCAGCTAGGGTGGTATTCCAAAGTGATCACTCACTAGAAATTTTATCCCAACTCTAGGTTCTCTCTTAACTGGTATTACGAAGTTGTGCTATTTTTGCACTGCACTGATCACAAGCATAGAAATACCAATTGAATGAGAATATGGTGTGGTTACTTTAGCTTGTAAACTTCATTATGTTTGTTGCTACCAAATTGACATCATTCATTCATTCATTCATTCATTTATTCATTTCATTCATTTGATATGTACAATTTAAAATATATATACAACATTGAAACATGTATTACATCAGCACATGAATTAACATGGGAAAGTATCAATTAATAGTGACTGATCAGCAATAGTGACGGTTAAGAAAAATCGGCACAGCATGAGTATTTAGAGTGAATTCATATGTAAGTATAGAAAATGAAGAAAAAGGTTTACCCGTAAATGCCTCATTAATTGATAGTGGTTGTATTTCCTTTGCAGGTTTTGCATCAGCATGAGTATTTAGAGTGAATTCATATGTCAGTATAGAAAATGAAGAAAAAGGTTTACCCGTAAAAGCCTCATTAATTGATAATGGTTCGATATCTTTTGCAGGTTTTGCATCAGCAGACCACAGTACAGTAAGTCCTGTGGGCTGTCTTCCCTGGTGTCTAGCTGGAACTACCTCTTTAGCAGCCTGGGAGGGGGCAGCTTACCGCCCATCACCCAGGAGCAAGCTCTGACTGTCCTGGGCTTCCAGCCCCCCTTTGGCGAGATCCGCTTTGGTCCGTTCACTGGGAATGCAACACTCATGAGGTGCTTTTTTTTTTGTTGATTTATAGTTAATCACGGTTTAAACTACCCAAGGCTGTTTTACAGCAAGTCCATAAAGTGCAACAAATTTATTTGCAAACATGATAATTTAAACACTAATATGTAAAGTACAAACTTTATTCACAATGTATGTTGTGCTGCATGTGGAATACAAGTGGAAATCTTAACACCTTAATACACAGTCGGTAAGGAAGTTGCGAATACATTACGAAAAATGGCTTATTGCCAGCGACCTCGTCATCCCCTAAAATATCTTTACCTAAAGATGTTAGCCTTGACCTACCTATCCAAATCCGTGCCCCCACCAAACTGGATTCATTTAAGACAGAACTCAAAGACCCACTTATTTAGATCGATTTAAGCATTATGCCTACATGTATGTACTCTCACTAAAAATTAGATAACGTATTGTACAAACAAAATCAAAATGCTTGTACAATTATTCTTTCTATGATTAAATGCCAATGTTTTGTGGAATTAGTATGAGTTGTAACAGTGCTTAGAAACCCTGTATTAAGAGCTTGATAAATGCAAGCTTTTATTATTATTATTATTATTATAATTATCCTGCGCTCTGCATTACAGGTGGTTCAAGCAGCTGAATGATCACTACGGGGTGCGAGGGAGGGCTTACTACCAGTACAAGCCCCATGGTAGGGGAAGAACTGTGGGGCGGACCCAGGAAGAGGGGCTACACCTCCTCAAGCAGGGGTTACAGGTGCGTCCACTCCATTGCCTTAAAGCATTGCCACTTTTATGACCACTTTTCAGAATCTCAGATCCTCAGATGACCCTTTCTAGAATTCTGGGACCTGTATCGCAAAGAGCTATGATTGATCAAATGATCAATAGATCAATCGTACGACTGATCTATTGATCGTACAATTGATATCGATTGTAATCTGTATCACAAAGAACCTACAATTGATATCGATCGTAACTTGCAATTGATATTGATCGTAGCTTGTGTGGATCGATCGTAACTATAAGATAGATTGCAAAATCATGCATAGACTTGGACTTGCAATAGTTAGCAACTTTACAATCAATTGCAAAGTTGCCATAGATAGCAAATCATCCTTTGTGATACAGGGCCCTGGACTGTTACATGATACGACTTTCAAATCACAAGCCAAAGTGGTTTGATACCTGAATGAGTATACCACTACTGAAGTGATTGGATTAAGATTTTGCTGCCTTCCATTTCATAGCTACTTACCAGATTGCCTTGATAGCTATTTACAGCTACCAGATTGATTGATTACAGCTACCAATTGATATTGATCGTAGCTTGTGTGGATCGATCGTAACTATAAGATAGATTGCAAAATCATGCATAGACTTGGACTTGCAATAGCTAGCAACTTTACAATCAATTGCAAAGTTGCCATAGATAGCAAAGATAGCATAGATAGCAAATCATCCTTTGTGATACAGTAGCTGTAGCTATTTACAGCTACCAGATTGCCTTGATGGCTGTTTGCAGCTGTGGATAAATGCAATTACATCAGTTTTCGCTCCCCTGACATCATCCCTTACCTTTTTTTTTCTGTGCCTTGGTTTTGATTGTGCAGGATCCCAACATGGCATTTATTTACCACTGCTACAACCACTATTTCTGCCCAATCGGATTTGAGGATGTCCCCTTGAAAGCAGTGGATGCTTATAGGTGAGACCAGATCTTTGTCGCTGTTTAACGGATAGCTCACCCTGAATTAAGTCGGTTTCAATAAAAGCAGACACGTGAATGAAACATATTAGTGAAGCTCTGACGAAAATCTGTCTAAGGAGAAGAAAGTTACGATCTTTGAAAGTTTTGATTTTGTGGCATACGTGCGAAGTGCTCTCCCAAATGTTGTGAACAATTGTTTTTAAAAATGTCAATTTTCTCAAAAAGATATGCATCATTTTATCTGTGCATTTGATATCATTACAAACTAGTTTTTACACACATACCTGTATGAAAAAAAAAGGAAAAAAAAGGGTCATATGTGGCGTCACTTCAATGCACCATTAATTGTATGAACATCAAGGCAAATAATTACTATCATTACTACTACTACTACTTCTACTACTACTACTACTACTACTACTACTACTACTACTACTACTACTACTACTACTACTTCTACTACTACTACTACTACTACCACTACTACTACTACTACTACTACTTCTACTACTACTACTACTACTACCACCACCACTACTATTACTGCTCCTTTTACTGCTCATTTTCCTACATCTATCCTTGATTGTGGTGATATCTGATGAACTATTTATATGGCATCTATTCCTAGGGACCCCTTGAATCAAGAGGAGGTTGAGACCTGGATCCTGATTGGTGACACTAGCAGGAAGCATCCTGGGATACACTGCTTCAAGTAAGTTTATTCTGATGTTACAGTCTGAAATTTTACTCATCCCATAGCTGGGATATAGAAAAGAAAAATCAAGCAATTATGACGCTTTCATCTTAGAAATCTTTTTCATCACTTTCCATATTTCTCCCTTTGTGTCTCTCTGTCTTCATCTCTCTTTTCCTCTCCATATCTCCCTTTCTTCCTATCTCCCGCCTTCTCTTTGTCATATTTCTCCCTTTCTGTCTTTCTTTGGTTCCCATTTTTGTATTCTTTCTCCATCTTTTTGTCTCTCCTCATTCCCTCTCTCCCTTTCTATCACTCTTTCTCTCTTTCTCCGTCCATCCTCTTTATCATATATCTCTCTTTCCGTCTTAATATTTTTCTCTCTCTCCTGCTCTCTCTCACTCTTTCTTTCTCTCTCTCTCTCTGACATAATTTTCTCCCTTTCTGTCTTTCTTTGGTCCTTTTTTTTGTATCTTTCTCCATCTCCCTGTATCCCTGTCTCTTACTCTCTCTCACTTTCCCTCTCTCCTTTTTATTAACCTTCCTGTCTCTCTTTGTTTCTCTGTTCAGATGGGAAGACATCAGCACAGATCTCAACTGCCAGAACCCAGAATACCTCAACATCCGTAAGCTTCAACTGGGGGTCCAGAGACGCAAGACGAAGAAGACTGGAGGCAACCTCCACTGCATCATGGCCTTCTGCAGGAGCGCAGGCTTCTTAACAGCGAAGACCAGAAAGGGAGGTGTCCTTCGGCAGGGGAAGGAGACAATGGGTGGCTCTAAGGGTGGGTCAAGGAAAGGAGGGAAGAATGGGAGCTCTAAGACGGGAGAGCGATCCGGTAGAGGGACAACGGGGTCTGAGAACAAGAGCAGACTGGAATCAAAGAGTGCGCCCTGTCTAGTCGCGGAGGGAGAAAAAAATGTAGCAAAAGAGATTGTGGAGGATGCCATGGTAAGCCAGAGCTGTGCTGTCCGGGAGACAAAGTCAGACATGAGGCTGAGAAAGGTGGGGAGTGGGACTAAGAGTGTTTCCAAGAAGAAGCTCAAGACGTCAGAGAACGCGGAGGACGGGAGGGGGTCAGAGGGGCAGGGGCTGATGGGTCCGAAGGAGAATGTCCACAAGAAGAAGAAGAAAAAAGTGAAGAAACAGAAGAGCGGTGGTACCGCAAGCAGAGAAACGCTGGTTCCTGACGGCGATGAGGGAAGACGGTTGGAGCTGGTCCGTGATGAGACAACATCACTTGGAGAGGTAGATTGCTGTGAAGCACCTGTGTTGCCGTCTGCCCCTGAGAGGGAAACGTCATGGAGAAAAGGCGGCGACGCTGTGGAAAGATTCCTGCAAGACTTCTCCACTCGGGATCCGGCTCGGGTTCCAGGCATAGGCGCAAGGGAAGAAGCAGCAATGAGGGCGGCATTAATCAACAAGCAGCACAACGCCCTCTCTGTCGAGCATACACACACTTCTCCAGAGGAATGGGTGCTCCTGGGTCAATCCGCAGACAAGGAGTCCATGGTAACGCAGAGGCAAGCAGGAGACGTCAACATGAGTCTCTCAGATTTCAGACGGATGGATGGCGATAAAATCGCCACTGCTGATGATATGAGCGAGTGGGACAGGCAAGAGGGGGAGGTGTCGGAAATGGCCAAGCAGCTGATAGAACAGTATCTAGTCTCTATTGTAGACTCCTTGTCGCTGGACAAGAACAATGCTGTACCCACCGCTGATCATGAGTAGTGTTTGTGCTCTGATTTGAGTTTTAACTTCCTGTGCTGCATAGAATGCTGCTCTATACCACGTACCAGTACGTGTCTCACTGGTGCAGAATAGCAGCATTCCCCTATAACTGTGCTTGTACCAGAAGGATTTATGATTTTGTCATGACTTTGCTGACATTCTTTTATGTGTGTATACATGCTACAAGGAGGTATTGTCATTTTGTTTACATACACATCGACCTAGTTTATTACCTGCTGTGTTTAGGTTGTGCACCGGATTTTCAGTGATTAAAGTTTGTAAATAATCACCATTGTATATATATTTCCATTTGTGACCACCCGATACTTTTTTACACCAAAGAATCAAGATATCCATAAAAGAATAATAGGAAGAGACATTTATTCGGACAGTCTGAAATTTCAGATTCTTGCCAAGAGCAATGGTTATCTAACCTTATTTGAAAAAAATACTTAAAGCTAAAATTAAGTTAGTCTTTGCTAAAAGAAGAATATGATCTTGTCTTGAATATATCTTCCAGTTGATACCAATATGTAATATTGTTCAGTGATTGTCCAGTTACCTCATCTGCTGCCAGCCAGCACCCTGAATTGATCTAGACAGTTGATACGCAGTCTACTCCAGCTTCTCTCTCCCTTCAATATCTCCCAGTCAGTACCGTATCATCTTTCTGTGCCTTTTCTTTTCATTATGTGATCTACGAATAGATGTTTTCCTATGCGAAGGGATCCATTGCCACAACATTGATACCAAAATGTGTGATATATGACGGATGTTTGATAGCATTTTATATATTTGCTTGCAATTTTGCATGGAATCAATTCAAATATACAATGTACATTGTACATCAATGTCTGTCTTACCTACAAATTGAAGTTTATGTATTCCTATGAGAAAGGATCTATTACCACAGTATCGATACCAAAATATGTAACATATAACCAAGGATGGATAGCATTTTTTATAGAAATACTTGCTTGTCATTTTGTACTGGTGCATGCATGGCATCAAACATACGTAGATGTCTCTCTTGAATGATTTGTGCTTGAAGCTTCTTCTATTTTCTTGTACTATTCTAAGACACAGTGATCAGTTCATCCGTTGTGACAAAGTTTCTATGATAAATATCTGTGCTCCATAGTCCATACTCAACATGAATTAGTTTTTTTACTGGAAGGTTTATACATGCAGATATTCCTTACTGTATTTGATGTCATGGACATTTAGAGCATTATGTAATCATATTTGTGTGTTTCCTCTTAAGAGTAGATTTCTTTTTCTATAAATTCTGATGTGAATTTTTGCACCCTTGCCAATGCTGAAGTGTCAATATTTGTATTTTATCTTTTTCATATGTTATACCCAATATCCAAATATGACTGATAAACAGGCTTGAATGCTGATGGGGGTTATTCCTTATCTCTGCAAAGAGACTGATTTACTGGTTGGAAAGAGGTTGAGAGGTCCCTTCCCCTTGCACATAGAGCGCAGAGAGGCTTGTATGTAACACAGTGATGCCCATTTTCGTCCCAACATTGGATCCCTTTTCCTATTTACTAATAGATTGGTCAATATTGTAGATTTCTGTGCCACATAATCAGTGAATTATCCACATTTTTATGCCTCTACAAAGAAGTTGCCGGATGGCATTATGTTGTATTTCTATCAAGCTCTGCACATTGCACCAGCTGTTGGTCTGTGATATTCAGAAACGTGCAGTTGCACAAACGATGAAGTCATGTGGCTGCATGCATCACAATGAACAATGATTATGTCAGTGCAAGGGTCAGTAGGTACTCGACATTATTTTAGGTGACCCGGCCAATATGCCATTTGAAATCTAAAAGTTGATTAAACCCATTCAGAGGCAGTTTTCAGTTCCTATATTTAGAGGAGGGATGTATTGCATGACACAGAATATTCTTCTATACATTCATAGTTTTAGGCCTGAAGAAAAGGATACACCACCTGCAGAATTTTTGATGTATGTATATCAGATATTGACTGTTGAGGTGTCAACAAGTTTTGGGAAATTAGTGTTCTGGAATCACCCATACGATACTTGTATGTGCTAGCAGAGTCGAATTATAATTTCATGATATATGATTGAGTAATGTTGTACTTATCTGTATATTTCTCTTCTTTTTATATCAGAGTGTTATTTTTGCATATAGTATTATGATCATGTGATGTGTTTATGAAAAGTAAAAACCCACCAAAAAAATGAAATTTTTGCCAGTTCATTAATTGGTGTCTGGACTGTGTTTGTGTTTATGACATTTAACTTAAATGTTTCAGTTTAATAGTATGAATGATTTTTTAAAGAACTTTTGAGGCTTATCAAGTTTGGTGTAGAACAGAAACATTTGGTGACCAACACCTTCATCAAGACACAAAAATATACTGGACATGGGAAAGCCCTAATGGTACAACCAAGAATCAAATTGACTTCATTCTGTAGGTGCATCTGCAATCTGTTCGCTTTCAATGCCAAATTCTTCTCTTCCTCTATAAAATACATTATAATTTGACATATGAAAAGTTTGTTTGCAAAAGGGGTTAGATCCACTTTTGACCATTCTGAGAAAAACTTTTTTTTTTATTCTCCCATATTGCAATATTTTTATGCAAAACTAGATTGTCATGAAATACTACCCTGCCATGTGAACAAAAAATGTGGTCTGAAATAAATCTACCTGCCTTCATATTTGTTAAATATTTTTTTTCCTAAAAAAATTACCTTTGTGGATTTCACCCCTTTTGGAAACAAACTAAAATGGATTATTGAACCCCTTTTGAAAAAAAAAAAATCTTTTCCCTTTTTGTTAACTTTTTAATGGGAATTTCGACTTTTCTTTGGTATCATCTTATACATGTATAGACCTACCTCAAATCTATACATTAAGAAAAAAAAAATCACAAAAAATGGATCTAACCCCTTTTGCAAATGAGCTCTTCATATCTTAACCCTAGGAGGTAAATTCCTTGTTCTCGGCATAAAAATAGTATTTTTCAGTAAAATTATTTATTCACACATTTAATTCTATTCGAGTTAACTGGCCCAAAACAAAAGTAATATGACTTGTACATGTATTGCCATTCCATACTGCTGATACTCACACACTAACACTAACACGTGATGAGCACTTTGAAGCTACCATAGGTGCTCAAAACTAATCATACTCGCACGCCCTCTCAGATCAGTTGGTACTCGTGCAGAAAACATGGACGGAGAATCAGGTAGAAATCCGTATAAACATTTAACTATTTTATGTACAGATTGAGGTATATCCATTGTCTAACGTTGATATTATTAAGATGAATTGTATATTTATTTTCGGTGCTTGATATGTATCAAGTGTCAACGTTATGGAGAATGATGATTATACATGTTGATCTTGTGAAGGTGCTCGATCGCCGTGTCCCAACTACTCGCGCACGTGGCGCTGCTTTTCTACAGCGTGCGCATTGAGCGGCTACTGAGATGCCAGTATGCCGGGACCATTGGCGTAGCATTCGCCTGGCCCTCCGATGCATTGCGTGATATGAATTGCAGCAACGTCGCACGATACCGTAATGCTTTTTATTACTTATCCGATACTGGTAGTAGAAATCCGACCAAGAATTGTAAAGCTGTTGAATATGAATTCTCTCAAAATATATAATATCACACGGGTCACAGTCATACTACAGAAATGCTCTACAAAACACTCTGGCCTGGGGCTGGGCAGATGGGGAAAGTGCGGTGGACATGCATGCCTACCTATAATAAAAAAGCAGATCGTTCAAGAAGAGACGACAACAATACAGATTCACACCTCTACAGTTTAGAACTTGAGCATATTTTCATAGTTTCTGGCCACAAACTAACAAAGATTGGAACACTCTACCTATCCTAACCAAAAATATGCCATTTTCAAAAAAAAAAAATCAATCCTCCTTGGAAGCAAACTAATTTGTGTTCACAGTCACACCACACTGAGTCAAATCTGGACATGATCTGATGATGCAGACCACAGTGATGTCGGGCTAACTTTCTGAAGATTCTGAAGAATGACAAACCCAAGAATAATTCAAAACAAGAATAATAAAAAGAACAAAGTAAAGTAAGTAAAGTAATTTATAATGCCCCCCTTCAGTTTAATACATGGCCACAAAAATTAGGAAATTTCTTTTTTTAAGTAATTTGGTCAATGAAAAAAGGTTAATACCACTCACCACATTCTGCGACCACAGATGCTGTTCCTCCGTACAAAAACGGTATCCAGTCAGTTGGCATAATTGTTCCACAAAATATTGGGTAATGGATAAACTGTCTTTCAAAAATCAAGTCTCCCAAGCAAGCTTGAAAGCTAACAGAGTTTTAGGTATCGTAAGAAGGACGTTTGTGAATCTTGATGCTGCTACGATGTTGTTTTTGTTTAAGGGTCTTGTTAGACCCATCTTAGAGTATGGTCAGGCAGCATGGTCACCCTATAGAATAGGAGAGCAGAGGAAGTTGGAGAGTGTACAGAGGCGTGCAACTAAAATTATTCCGGGGTTTAGTCATTTGACATATCGTGAGCGCCTCATGAAGCTCAAACTGCCAACTCTTGCTCATAGGCGTAGGAGGGGTGATATGATAGATGTTTTTAAGTACTTGACCGGAGTGTACAACACTGAACACGATCTGTTTCACCTGGCACACAGAACGTCTAGAGGTCACAAATTGAAACTAGACAAGCAGTACTCTCGTCTTGATATGAGGAAGTATTTCTTCAGTAACAGAGTTGTTGATTTGTGGAATAGTCTTCCTGATTGTGTTGTCTCAGCAACTTCTGTGAACTCCTTCAAAAATAGGCTTGACAAATATTGGATTGATAATCATGATCTTCTTTATGAGCCTGTATAGGCTGTATGTATTTTACACACTGTCCTGACCACATACATGTTAACGTGATAAGTCAAGGAAAATGTTTCAATCTACGATCGATGAACAGGCGAAGTCCTACAATCATCGTTGGATTAAAGTAAAGTAAAGAAAAGTAAAGTAAATGTTTTGAATTTAGAATCTAGGTCAAACAAAGTTGATTGTTGAGTTGTAAACTAAATAACTTTTACTTAGTCAACAATTGTTACATATGACTTCATCTGGCAAAGGAGGCCTGCCCACCTTTGCACCTTTATTTACAAACAAAAAAATAATAATTTAAGACTTAAGTTATTATTTTTTTTTGTAAATAAAGGTGCAAAGGTGGGCAGGCCTCCTTTGCCAGGTTGTGATCCATTTCAAAACCAAACGGGCCGCCTCGTGAATTATTTTTTGAGTTGCTTTTATAGCGTGTGCCGCCACATAGCTAGGACCATCCTGTATTTCCAATCCTATAATGCTATATGACAAAACAATTCTGGGGTTTATGGCAATCCCGTACAATAGGGGACCAGGCAGTGTCGCACATGTATAATTAGGCCTGAGTCGAATCGATTATTAAGCCGGTGTTTGATCGAAGAAGTCGAACTCCGATTTCATTTTGATGAATTCGATGCATCGACGAAATTACCAAATTGACTAGAAAACACAAAATCTTTTGTTTGATAGTCCTGTTATACACAATTTATCTTCATATTTTCACAATTTTAATTTGCTTACTTGGTTCCTACTCTCTTTTGTGAGTTTTGCAGGTAACGCATCAAGAGAATGAACAGGTCGCTCGATGATCAAGCAGCTACTACATACTACTTGGATTTGATTCGTTCACTACTATATACAGCGCAACGCCACAACAAACAATTGTCCATAGACTTTGTACAACGGATAGCATCGTGTGTTGTGAAAACCCGGAAATACAGTGGCAATCGTGCGT
The DNA here is from genome assembly GCA_963669155.1 of Arbacia lixula. Taxonomy (NCBI): domain Eukaryota; kingdom Metazoa; phylum Echinodermata; class Echinoidea; order Arbacioida; family Arbaciidae; genus Arbacia; species Arbacia lixula. Next base: position 1,880,951 of record OZ022590.1, on the reverse strand, counting down.
AAGGCTCATTTGCATACACGCTGCCGACGTACAGACTAATAGAGCGTCTCCGTACAGCGATTCGGAGACCACTGATTGGTGCATCGCGTAGATCACGTCATAACCATGTGGTCGCCAAAACAGTGATACAATATCCAGTCACGTTGTCCGAAACCCCGGAAGCGATTTTTCGAAGCATTAGGGTTACGGGAAAAAAAAATCGCAACCCGGAAGCTGATTGACTTTCTGCCCGTTGCAATAGACTCTACAGATTCCAACCTACATACATGTATACGATGCCATATTGACGCTAATTTGTAAGATTTTGACGGAAAAACAAGAAGTAATCGAAATTCGCTTACATGTGCAGTATCGGTGAGAAAATAGATTCTCCGAGGTTACCTATCATAATTCATATAAAATATAGGAAAGTGAAATTCTAGGTCGATTTTGGTACGAGGTGATAGAGAATTGCACGCTTGTTTTGGTGGAATACTATGTGGGGAAATGGAAGGATTGCACTGCGTATGCTTACTATATTTTCATTCATAAATTGGCTCTTGGCAGTGGCTGGGTGACGTCATGTATCGATGCATCGATGTTCGATCGGCGCAAAGCCATCGAACACCGGTTTCTGAAAAAATCGATATGACTCAGGCTTATGTATAATGCATGCAAATGGGAAGGTTTTATACTCATAGCAAGCACTGCCACACGTGAGTTGTAAAGCCAATTCATGCTGATTGAATCATGGTCATCACCCGGTCATGATGGTTCTGTGCATAAAACCGAACAAGCCAGGCCCAGGCCAGGGGAAGTAAGACTGAATTGTGTAAAATGAGGGTTTGGGGATTCAAATTTGTTGTTGGTAAATTTTAGTAATATTCTTCATTGTGTAGTTACAAAAGTAGTTCCTGATGTGCAATGCCATGAAACTAAAGCTGGAAAAAAACGTGGCAGAAGAATCATGGGAAGTTTACTCCAGAGGTTGTCTTAAACAATTCTAGTAACACTGCATTCCTAAATGATTTGTTGTATTGTTTTGATCTGCAGGTATTTCAAGTAAAAAGAAGAAAAGCAAGGAGTCCAAGACCAAGTCACTTGGGGTGAGATATTTGTTGATGTTCGGAGCCTTTCAGTTTCCTACAGAATCGTACCCTTGATCCATTCTATGTAACAATGAATTTTCCATGCTCGTTGGGTGATACGTTTAGTCCTGTTGACGTGGCTAGTAGTTCAATGCACTTCTTCTGTGCTATTGATGATTTAATTAAGCGTCAAAACTTTCCAATAACATACTATAGAGCGTTCCCACCAGCAGCCATATTGGAGGACAAACAATAGAAAACCTTGCATCAGACCATGAAAAGTCATTGTTTTCATGGTCGGATGCACAGGTTTTTATTGTTTTGTCCTCCAATATGGCTGCTGGTGGGAATGCTCTATTGATGAATCACAGAACTAGTAATTTAATGCATATGCTTTATATGCTTTAGTGAAATTTTGCAAATGTAGTAGACAGATGTAGTCATAGCATGAGTTTGTTGCTATGCTTTTGATTATTTGATTACTTCCATTTTACAGGCAAATGATAAAGTACATTTGTTTGTGGGGCTTTGAGTAATTTGTTTACTGAAATTTGTAATATACATGTATCATACCTTCTCCTATTGATAGGTTTAGTAATGGTATGCATTGATTTGTCCTTGTATCGCGCAGGACATTCAGCATGAAGCGGATTTCCTGATCAAGCCAGAGTCTGCGGCAGCCAAACTAGAGACAGCCCACTGGCCCCTCCTGCTTAAGAACTATGACAAGCTCAACATCCGGACCGGCCACTACACCCCACTCCCCAACGGCTGCTCCCCACTCAAGAGAGAGCTCAAGGACTATGTTGGGTGAGTAGGGTAGTCTCAAAGAGAATTAACTCGGGGATGCCAGTTGTGTAGTGAAAACCAGAGCACCGAGAGACAAACCTGGCATCCTGTGTCAGGAGAGAAACAAGGACCTAGGGCCGACGACCCCCTCCTTCCTCTTTTGCCCACACAGTAGCCATTTCTTATCAGAGAGGGAATCGCAGACTGCATTGCAGGCAGAAATCTATGTGGCTAAACAAATGAAAAAAGTATGGTATTTTTCTCACAACAATTTCCACATGGTGTTCGTACCACAGTAAGGAAACACTAGCAAGAACTTGGACTGAGCCAGTGAAAGAATTCAAATAGGGGCCTCTGTACGATATCTTTCCCACAATGCAAAAAAGAGCCCATGAACAATTATATTTCGTCATTGAGTGTAATGTAAGGCACACATTACTTTAGGGCATTTGTTTCATGTGATCAGTCTTGTAAAGTAGTCCCCACAAATAAATGAATGCTTCCCCCTAGATTTTGAACCTGGTGCCAAGGGTGTTATTCCAAGTTGCCCACTGAGAAATTTTGTCCTAAGTCTGGATTTTATTGATAGTGGTGCTTCAGAATCTCTAAAATCTTCCTAAAGGTCCCCTTAAATTTTCTTTGTATTTATTGTAATTTATGAAAATCATCAATTTAGGAAAAATCGCTGTTCCAGAATGCACAGATGGGAGAAATTAGGACATTTGGTAGCACTACCCCCTGTCCAAAGTCATTCCTAACACGCACAAAGGAACTAGCAGCAATCGCATGTGGAAGCGTGTGTACATGATTGATGGGCACACACATATTTTAGCTTCCGCAGATTTAGGAGAAAACCTAGGGGAAAGTCCCAATGAGTTTTCTTGATTGTGATTGGCTGGTCATGACTAAAACACTCCCTCCATTGGTTAGGAAATGCGTAATGGGCATGGTCAAACCCTGTCTAATTTCCATTGAGAATGTCGTAGGACATTCTGGAATACCAATTTGGCCTCTCCTACATGTAGGCATCTCCTAATTACATAAATGAATTACATAAATGACATAAATTATGATGACATAAAAAATGACATAAAAAATTACATAAATGTCATAATAAATGACATTTCATTACATAAATGAAAATCCAGATTTAGGACAAAATTTTTCAGTGGGCAACTTGGAATAACATCCTTGGCACCAGGTTCAAAATCAAGGGGAAAACATTAATTCCTAAATAAAAAGTTAAAATACGAGGAATTTCAGAATATCAGTCTTGAAACTGGTCTGTTCCGTGCTTCCTCCTCACCCTGCAGTGGTGGCTTCATCAACCTGGACAAGCCGGCTAACCCGTCCTCCCATGAGGTGGTCTCCTGGATCAAGAAGATCCTGCGTGTGGAGAAGACTGGGCACAGCGGCACGCTTGATCCCAAGGTCACCGGCTGCCTCATCGTCTGCATAGAACGGGCCACACGATTGGTCAAGTCCCAGCAGAGTGCCGGTAAGTGGATCAATAAGATGTATTTATTCATTTTGGTGGTTTACATGATGGGAAACTTTGTTACAAACAAATTGCTGTACAATTATGGATAACAGAATAGACGTACCTTTGTTTAACTTGTTCATATATATTTTATTCTGTTTTTATACCCGTTCATCAATCTGTAATGAAAACACGCAAAGGAAAAAAAGGTCAGGTAGGGACACAAATATGCATCTTCTCCTTCCGGTCATTACCACAAACATCGTTCTTTTAATTGGTACTACTACTTCAATAAGTAGTGATTGTGATTATAATGAGCTATAATGATTGTTCTATTGAATACATTTCTTTCATTTATTTTTTTAAGTAGAATTTTATTTGGTCCAATGCTAATATTGTCAGTTGCCTGCTTCTGATGTGATTATTTTGTAGCACTCTGCCTACACTACAACTCAAGGAATTGGCATAGGGAAAGGGAAAGGGAAAGGGAAGAAAAGGAAGGAGCCTCAGTTTTACACCGCAGTATATTTTGTCCAGTTCAGCATGAAACATGACGTTTTTAGGCTAAAGCATTGTTTCATGCTGAACTGGACAAAATATACCACGGTTTAAAACTGCGGCTCCTTCCCTTTCTTCCCTTCCCCTTTACCCGTGGCAATTCCTTTGAGCTGGAGTGTAGGCAAGGAGTATTGTGTGGTCAGGTTTCACTATATTGTATGTGTGGCACAAACTCTCTGTTGAGCTGTGGTCAGTAATCACCTGTTGTGATGTATGTCCTTGTCTTCCTGCATATAGGCAAGGAGTATGTCTGTGTGGTCAGGTTACATGATGCCATAGAAAGCCAGTCCAAACTGGCAAAGGTGAGATTATCATGGTTTATTTCTTTCTTTGGGAAAATTTCGTAATGCTTTTAAGAAACCTGTAAAATATGGAGCCTGGAAGGGTTCTTGACTTACATTGCACATGGAAATTCCTCAAGGATGCTTTTAGGTCCTTTTTGTTAAAGATGGCCCTTCCCTTTTACAAACATCTGGAAACTTCATGAAAGTTTGCACGTATTTAGCACGTATCTTTGGGATACCAACTGTGACATTTTAAGGTCAGAGGTACTATAACTCCCATAGAATAAATGAAAATCTAACTAGTTTTCACTGAGATTTGACTATTTTCGTGGTGCCAAAAAGAAAGCTCAATCTATTATCAAAGGTTATTTCCTCAAAACTTAAAGGTGATATTCATAGGAAATAAAATCAAATAAATATAGTTTATTTTATAATTGAATGAGTTATTAAAGCAATTTATGCAGCTAATATGCCATGAAAGTGTTCAGTTATGTGTTTAATGAAAGTCAAATTTCACTAAATTGACTCTCTTCCTGACCTACGAAATCGCCTAAGGGAAAGTGGCGTTGTGTGTACGTCACAGCCAGGATATGCTTCACAATTACCATTGTGTATCACACCTGTTAATCCACTAGCAACTGCCATCACAGTTTCATTAACAATGCCTGATGCTTCTGGCGGAAAAGAAGCTGCGGATTGGCATGTGTGATACACAATAACGCCTCCCATTTCTTACGTCAGACCTAAAGGTCGTTTCGGATGACAGTAGGTCAAATTTGACCCCGAGAATACGGTGATTGTTTTCACCCTAATTTCGTTTTTTGGAAAGTGATATATTGTTTGAATGTCATCCGAGCTCATTGTATGGCTTATAAGCTTTCTGTAGATGAATATCTTCATATTTTTGGATTTTCTTTGAATATCACCTTTAAGATTACGCTTTGTCGATTCCATGGAAAAGTTATAGCCACTCTCTCTCTCACATGATGACAATAGTCAGGGAACTTACAGAATCAGGTCTGCAAAAGGGATGGGCTACCTTTAAGTCTTTCATTGATAGCATGTTATTTGTATAGAAATTAATTTGATATGTCTGTTGGGCTAGTGTATTTTAAAAAAAAAAATTGGGGGGGGGGTGCTGGAGGCAACAACACAAATCATTTTGAAATTGTGGTTCATTGTAAAGTTTGGATTTGATCATTCTTAAGCCATTGTGGTTATGAAAAATGTGATTACATGCATCATCAGGAAATGAAGAGTTACAACACAGTGAGCACATAAGCAAACGGTGAGCCAAAATATGCATACATCCTGAACTAACTACTTCATCCCACCCTAGGCCATTGAGACGCTGACAGGGGCGCTATTCCAGAGACCACCGCTTATATCCGCCGTGAAGAGGCAGCTGAGAGTCCGCACAATCTACGAGAGCAAACTCCTTGAGTACGATGACAAGAGGCATTTAGGTATGGAGACTGTATGAGCTGAAGAGTGTTCATCCTGCTTGTGTTACATGGTAGATTGTTTTAGTAGTTTCAAATGATGTAAATGTAATATAGGCTTTAAACTGGACATTCTCAACATGCTCCTGCTTCTCTTGTTGTCAAGGAAACATGGAATGACACACCACACTTGCAATCAGGTACAGCTCCAGGAGCAAATGACTATCTGTAATCTATCAGTTTGTATGTCAATGGACAGACCACGATGTAACTTCTAGCTCCCCTATAAAAGAATTATCTAAAAATGGCACTAGAAAAAATATTTTTTTTTTGACATATGCCAGATAAGTGCTTCCATTGAATCTATGCTGGTAAATCAGGAATGCTGTGTTATTGACAAAAATCCTGAATTCAGGAGATGTCACATGGTCTTTCGCCCACATTCACACTTTTTAGCGTGTAATGAGATTAAGTTTTAATAATTTCCAGGTCTTAGATAGAAGTTACCCTGCCATCTGTGGTTGATTGTTTTGTTTCTGTTTGCAGGGATCTTCTGGGTGAGCTGTGAGGCAGGGACATACATCAGGACGTTGTGTGTGCATCTGGGGCTTCTCTTGGGGGTCGGAGGTCAGATGGCAGAGCTTCGCAGAGTCAGGTCGGGTATTCAGTCAGAAAAGGTATGTTTTTTTTTTCTCATTTCCAACTTTGTAACGACTCGTGTTGATGTGATGGTGGCCCTGCATGGACCTGACTTCATGTTGAATAACAAACAGGTGAAACAGCAAAATTTATCAAGGTTGACATAAAAATTAAATGCATTGGTATATTTATAAATGTCAAAGACTGCTTTCTGGAAATCAACATGAAGATTGAGCAATCCCAAATTTGAAATAAAATTGTCTCAAAAATGAAAAATATAATAATTTTGCATGCACCTAATAGTTTTATATCTCCTATATATTTTTTTCTCTTTCTCTCTCCCCCCCTCCCCCTATCTCTCTCTCTCTCACTTTATGTCTTTCTGTCCCTCCTTCTTTCTCTTCCCCTCCCCTTTCTCTCTTTCTCTTTCCCTTTCTCTCTTTCCCTTTCTCTCTTTCCTTTTCTCTCTTTCCCTTTCTCTCTTTCCCTTTCTCTCTTTCCCTTTCTTTCCCCCACTCATTCCCTTCCCTCTCTCCCTGTCTCCCTCCATATCTCCTTTTCCCCCTGTCTCTCTGCAGGAGGGCCTTGTCACCATGCATGATGTGCTAGATGCCCAGTGGGTCTATGACAACCACAAGGACGAGGGCTACCTTCGCAGAGTCATCAAACCGATGGAGGCTCTCCTTACCTCCCACAAGAGGATTGTCCTCAAGGACAGCTCAGTGAGTACCGAGTGCTAAAGGTGTCTCGTCCATTATTGACACCAGTGCAGAATACCACTACGTGATCAATAGAGGACACTATAACCTGAGCCTAGCACTTAATCTAAGTCTTGACATTTCTTCCTCTCAATCTACCCCAAAGCCTTATCCAATGGATATTTACCGAAGGGCAGGACCAAGAACTAAATTGTGCGAATCCTTTCACTGCCATAATTGTTGACTTACATTCACTCAAAGCAATTGGAGGAAATATTCAAAAAATAATTTGATATTATGTGTATTTTTATGCGTAAGTTGACACCTGTAGGCCAACTAGCTGTACCAGTGTTTGAAGAGATGTCTTCTTATTCTTTCTTACCCCCCCCCCCCAGGTGAACGCGGTGTGCTACGGGGCCAAGGTGATGCTGCCTGGGGTCCTGCGCTTCGAGGACGGCATCGAGCTGAACCAGGAGATCGTGCTGATGACCACCAAGGGGGAGGCCATCGCCCTGGGCGTGGCCCTGATGACAACGGCTACCATGGCAACCTGTGACCACGGCCTGGTCTGCAAGCTCAAGAGGGTCATCATGGAGAGGGATGTGTACCCCAGGAAGTGGGGCCTGGGGCCTAAGGTGGGTGGCACGTCTCTCGGCAATGGATGGCCCTGTCTCACAAAGATATGGGATCGATTGCAAATTGACTTGCCATTGATATCAATCATAACTCATTATGTATTAGAGATAAGAGGATTGGGCCATCGACTCAGATTGCAACTCTTTAAAAGACAGGGCACAGGTAAACCTGGTTTAGTGACTTCCTTCAGGGAAAAACCATCTGCATGTTTTGTTCTCCTTGAACAACGTGTTTCTCATTTAAACCTGTAGAAAAATAACCAGCTAAATGACAGCATTACTTGTCTTCCTTGAGAGGGTTTGACTGTATCTTTTCATGAATGATCAAGGCTGCTTATGGCTGCACATCATGATGTAGAATGGGTGAATTTAATAAAAAGTACTCGCTGTCTTTGATGCAGCTTTAAACGCAAGGATTGCTATAGCTGGGACTGCAGTTTGTAGTGACATGGAAAGCCATGGGACGGCCACCCACAAGCAAATGTGTAGAAAGCTACACAATCAAGTAAAAGCTTGTATGGCAGAGTGTCCAGCTGTATCGTACAGTTATGAAGTTATGAGAGAAGTATCATTTCCGACCAGCACCAAGACCATATGTGTGTGCATGCATACATGCACTACCATCCGCCATTTTGGGTCTAGAGATAAAAGTGTAATCGTGTCCATACTGTGGTATTCAGAATTATTCATCTTGGTGTTTTCTCCCACTCTTGAGGGCTAGGGCCCAAATAATGGATACCCTTTTTATGCCTCCGCCACGAAGTGGCTGGAGGCATTATGTTTTCGGGTTGTCCGTCCGTCTGTCCATACGTCCGTCCGTCCGTCCGTCCGTCCGTCCGTCCGTCCGTCCGTCCGTCCGTCCGTATGTCCGTCCCGAATCCGTTTAGGCAATATCTTGAGAACCGTTGACTAGATTTGCTTCAAACTTGGTACATGTGTGTATTGCATAAAACCAATGAAGTGTGTAAAAAAGGGGTCAATTCTGGATGAGGTCAAAGGTCAAAGGTCAATGAACTTTGTGAAAAATTGCCCCAAATTGACCTTTTTCACAATAAAACCAAATCCAAGGATTCAATTCTCATGAAACATAGTACAAAGATGGATCACTACTTGGGAATAGACTGGTGACATTTTCGATAAATTTCCTGAAAGTTCAGAGGTCAAAGGTCAATGAACTTTGCCAAAATTGGCTATAAAATGCCCAAGACTTCATATTTTTCACCATAAAACTAAATCCAAAAATGCAATTCCCATGAAACAGGGTACTAAGATGGATCACTACTTGGGAATAGACTGTTGACATTTTTTTGTGAAATTCCTGGATGGCCAGAGGTCAAAGATCAATGAACTTTGCAACAATTTGCTAAAAATTGGCCACAAATTGATATTTTTCACAATAACCCCAAATCCAATGGTGTAATTCTAACCAAACATGGTACAGAGATGTATTACTTCACGGAGGTAGATTGATGAAAGTTTGGGTAAAATTCCTGAAAGGTCAAAGATCAATGAACTTTGCCCAAAATAGCTAAAAAATTGCCCCCAAAGTAATATTTTTTTCAAAATAAATCAAGATCCAATTGTGCAATACCAACCAAACATGGTGCAAAGATGGATCACTACTTGGGGGTAGCCTGATGATATTTTTGGTGAAAATTCTCAAAGGTCAGAGGTCAAAGGTCAATGAACTATGCCAAAATTGGCTAAAAATTGAGCCAAATTTAAAATTTTTCACATTGAATGCAGAACTAATGGTTCAATGTGAACCAAACATGTTACAGAGATGCATCACTTCATGGAGGTAGACTGGTGAAAGTGTGTGTAAAATTTTTGAAAGGTCAAAGGTCAATGAACTTTACCCTCAGATTGGCTAATTTTACACAAATTTGATACAAGGATGGCTTTAGACGGACTGATTAGATTGGAAGTCAAAGGTCAATGAACATTGCTAAACATGGAAAAACAAAATATGATATTTTCATTTCACATAGGAATTAAATGGTTCATTGCCAACCAAACAGGTTTTCTGATAATAAATCTAAACAGAGTTAGCATAGAGGCGGAGGCATATTTATTGACTGCGCGGCAGTCAAATTGCTCTAGTTTTTTGTCTCGCCCACCGGAGGTGAAGGCGAGACTAAGGGATCCAAATGGCGTCCGTCCGTCGTCCGTCCGTCGTCCGTCCGTCGTCCGTCCGTCGTCCGTCCGTCGTCCGTCGTCCGTCACAAATGTTAAAGTTTACCTGCAAGACTCTCTTATGATCCATAACTTCACATGGGTTGCTTGGATTACAATCTAACTTGGGTCATAGATGCACTGGGGGTACCTTCATGTTATGGTGGCGTTGGAGGTCACAGGATAAGGTCAAAGGTCATTTGAGGTCATACGTTAAAGTTTACCTGCAAGACTCTCTTTTGACAAATAACTTCACATAGGTTGCTTGGATTACAACCTAACTTGGGTCATAGATGCACTGGGGGTACCTACATGTTATGGTACCGTTGGAGGTCACAGGATAAGGTCAAAGGTCATTTGAGGTCATACGTTAAAGTTTACCTGCAAGACTCTCTTTTGACAAATAACTTCACATGGGTTGCTTGGATTACAACCTAACTTGGGTCATAGATGCACTGGGGGTACCTACATGTTATGGTGCTGTTGGAGGTCACAGGATAAGGTCAAAGGTCATTTGAGGTCATACGTTAAAGTTTACCTGCAAGACTCTCTTTTGACAAATAACTTCACATAGGTTGCTTGGATTACAACCTAACTTGGGTCATAGATGCACTGGGGGTACCTTCATGTTATGGTACCGTTGGAGGTCACAGGATAAGGTCAAAGGTCATTTGAGGTCATACGTTAAAGTTTACTTGCAAGACTCTCTTATCACACATAACTCATCACATGTTGCTACAATGGCAATCCAACTTGGATGATGGATGCACTGGGGGCACCTGCATGTTATTGTGCTGTAAGAGGTCACATGATAAGCTCAAAGGTCATTTGAGGTCATACATTAAAGTTTACTTGCAAGACTCTTGGTGAAGGCTTCCTAACTTGTGCACAGAATTGTGTTAGCATGTGTGAGCATTACTGATGTAGATTTAGGCAAACATTACTCATGCACATTTATGCAAATTTATTCAAAGTCACTATTTTGCACCTGATTTTGATGTTGTCTGTTTAAAGTTGCTTATTGTTTGTTTCAGTTTTCTTTTGCGTAGCAACGGAGATCGCGATATTTCTGGTTATTTTGGCAAGTGGGCGAGACACAATATTGCTAATGCCTTGTTTAATTATAATGACAGATTTTTATGAGGATGAGTAATTTATGCCTTGTTGGGGATAAATTGCTCTTTGCCTCTTTGTATTTTTTCTCTGAACTTCATCGTAACCCTTGTTTAGTGTCAAAGGTCATTAGTACTAGCACTAATCATGAGAAATCAGAATTTAGCATTTGGTAGCCATCAATGTTAAGACAACCTCAAGGAATTAATTTCTAGGGTTTTTTCCCCTGGGCAATGCCTGTGTGCTTCATCTATGTGAGTGAGATTATCTAGCAGTCCAAGGGTTAATGTTGAATATGTGTTGTCTCTGTGGTGTGTGCTATAGGCCAGCATGAAGAAGATGATGATCAAGCAAGGCAAGCTAGACAAACATGGCAAGCCCAATGCAGACACGCCCGCCGACTGGCGCACCAGTTACCAGGACTACAGGTAAGACTCACTCTGAACTTACAGCAATGCACCATAAAATCTCACTCTGAAAATGTGATATCTGGGCAGTGTTGCATATAGATTTTCAAGTATTGTACCTTACCATTGATGGTAACTACCATGGCAACAGTTGTCGGATTTGCACTTGTTGCCATGCTAGGTACCATTGATGGTAAGTTGCAATAATTGAAAACCTATGCAACATGGCCCAGGACTATTTGCAATGGCAGCAAAAAGTAATGATTTTTCTAAATCACCAAAAAGAAGTGAAAGTTGCTAAGCCCAAAAGGTTTTTGGAAACTTTTAGAGTGTGATTTTTTTTTAACAATACAACATTTTGCCTGTGTAAATGGTCTGGGAGAAGTTCATGCTGCACACTCTCAATGGTCATGTGGCATATGTGCTCTTCTAATTCTCGTTAGCAGTGAAACATCACAATTCTTTAAAACAGGCGTAAATGATATGATGAATTTGATGGTGATTATTTCAGAAGTGATTGGTTGAGTGTGATTGTGTTCCTTGTTGGTTGTTACAGCGTGAAGAAAGAGGAGTCTGCGCCAGCGGAGGTCGCTGACCCAGAGACACCGGTCCACAAGAAGAGGAAGAGGGAGTCTAGCGGGTCCAGCGTAGAGGCTGCCTCCCCGGCCACACCCAAGACCCCGGCCGGCGACGCAGCAGAGGCCAAGGAGAAGAAGAAAAAGAAGAAGAAGGAGAAGAAGGTGAAGGAGGAGCCGGTGGAGGAGGAAGAGGAGGAGACCATGGAGACTTCAGTCACAGAGGTGAGATACTGCTCAGATCTTGACAGAATTGTTGGCTAGTTTGTTCTTATTGGACAGCGATTTTCTTCATGTTGAGGGTTTCTTTGATGAATTCACAGCTTAAACTCTGTAACCTTTAGTTAGGGTTTGGGGCTAGGCTAAAGGTAAGATAGGGCAAAGTTAAGTGCGGAAAATATGTGATTTTAGGGCGATTTGGGACGGCCAAAATCCATTACTGTTTTCAATGGCTTTTCAGTATACCTGTAAACACACAATACTGCATGTGTCATGTTAAGTATGAAATCCCCAAGGATTATTTGCACTCTGTATTGGATTTGGTTAAAGGTCAAAAGTCAGTGAACTTTGTAAAAATTGTCCAAAATGTCTGTCACAAAATATTTTATGCAATATTTTGAGAACCTTTGAACGGATCTGCTTGGTACCTATATGGAGTTCATATAACCAATGTACTTTAAAAAATTTGTGTCACATCAAACTGAGGTCAAAGTTCAATGAACTTAACCAAACGCAGTGCAGAGATGATACTGGTGAGATAAGAGTTCTTATTCCTCAGAGGTCACACGTGAATGGACTTTGGCAATAGTTTGAAATATGATGGTCCAATTTTAATTAAACACTTGTTTATTTTTTTTTTATTACTAAACACATGTTTTCTGAATATAGAGCAATTCAAAATGGAGAAAGCTAACATAAAGGTTTAGGCTGATTTATGGACTGGCTTAAATTTGCTCTTGCATTGTTCTTAAGGAGAAGTTATCAGAGCTCTTTACTTCATCATTACTGGTAAGATAAAGTTGATGATAGATATGTTGTGAATGATTTTATTTATGCATTGTGAATGTGGTTTCTGTTCAGGAATATATATGTTTGTGATGTATAGCTAACTACTTTTTTCTCACATTCTCTCATTCTGTGATCCTCTTTGCCTGTATTTTTTCACTCTTTCTTCCTCTTTTCTCTTCCATTCTCTTTATCTGTCTCCCATTTCCCATGATCCTTTCCTTTCATTCTTAATATGCCCACATCTCTGATGATGTAGACACCAAAGTCTGAGAAGAAGAAGAAGAAAAAGAAGAGCAAGGAGGAGCCAGATGAATCTGTTGTCTTAGAGGAATCAATAACAGAGGTGAGCTATTAATCATCAAATGCAATTCAATTCTAAATCTAAAGTCATCTTATCAGAACAAAACAAATCAGTGTAAAGTCACATGGAAGAATTTTGTAATTGGAAGTAGCTAGAGCAAAATATGTAGATGTATACTTTTCATGGTATCTGGCTGACGATTAATCTCAGATTTCTTTTTTAGAAAAATATCTTGTAATGTAGCATTCTGTATTGTCTTTTTTTTTCATTTTTTTCAATCAAATTGTCCTTTTTTAGCAAAAGTTGAAATGTTTAAAGAACTGAATATATCAAACCCAAATTTTATCTTCTGAAGAGATTTTCATGCCTTTTAATAATTTCATTGATGAAACATGGAAATTGAAAATGGATTTTAGTGTGTTATTCTCCTATTGGTGTTCAATTCTTTTGAGATAGTCTTCGATCTTCAATCTCATTTTAGAGATATAAAGCAGAAAACATTGTTTTCCAACATTGATTTGCAATTTTTTCACACCCCACTACATACATTTCTTGATGCTAAGCACCAAAATTAATTCTTTTCTATTTGATATGAAAGCTTGTAACTGAGATAATATCGAATAAAAATTGTAATTAATGTATCTTGGGAAATGTGAAACTCAGAAATGAAAAGAGCCTTTTCTCCTCTTTTTGCACAGACACCATCTTCAGAAAAGAAGAAGAAAAAGAAGAAAAAGAAAGAGAAAGCTGAAGCAGAAGACAGTAGCTGAGGGACTGACTGATGGACAAATTATTTTTTCTAGAGGTCCCAAGATAGACTGACTCGCCCAGTTGCCAAAAATGAACTGATGCACCTGCTATCCGTCTTCATCTGGCTGAGTATTATCTATCCAGTGGAGTTATTCTGTCAGACTCGTGTGTGTATCATACACTTTCCTTTCATCATTCTTAATAATTTTTTGAAGATGTATAGGTGTATTCAGTATGTGAAACCTCCCTCACAAAAGTGGTACAGTCCATATCATCATCTACCTGTCTTGATCATTCCTGCAATTGATGACAGCAGCACTCCTCTGAACGTCTGTTTTACTGATGACAACAACAATATACCAGCAAGATATGTGGTATTAGATTCCACATACTAAGAATATTTCTATATGATTAGTCAAGAGTTGATCACGTGATAAAGCGTAGTTTTGCCCATCTGATTACCTGAGAAGAAAAGATGGTTACACTCTAGGTGATAGTACTGTTTGGTTTCGCTGATCTCTTCACTCCTCACAGTCCTAACGCGTTACCAATTGACTAACAGTACCTTGGCGCAGACGCCGCTGTGCGTGGTAATTACATTACTTTTGTAGGTCAAATTGACATTTTGGTATAGATAGTTGGTTTCAGATGTGAAATATAAAGCAAATAATCAATTTTTGGTTTCAGGCAATGAGACAAACTTTCACTTCCTCGGCGATCTGAATGTATACACTATCTTTCCTCAGCTGCACTTCGGAAAGATGGCTACATCCGGATCGCCTCGGAAGTGATAGTTCGTCCCATCACCTTCACCAACGTTGATTATTTGCTTATGATCGTGAGCATGATAAGCTCTGTTTGCTGTGAGGCATTTGCTGCAGCCTTGGATGTTTTATTTGTGGATCATCTTTACAACTAATCATGACATGAGTGAGATTTTTCCTCAATAAGCCATTTTTGTAATGCAGTCACAACTTTCCCCTGAATTGTGTTGCAAACTGTTATTCCATTCACCTGTATCTATTGAATCGGTGTCAATAGGTGGAACACACTCTGAATCTATTATGTGTTGCTACTTGGAAAAACCTCAGACAAGCTCTGGGGTTACCATTAAAAACATGTTACTTGAACAATGTAAATAAAATTAAAATGCATAAAGAAAATGGTCTATATCTGAGAGCTCAACAACAATTTAAGGTTAAGAAATGAATACTTGCGTCCTAAGTTGTTTTCACCTCCCAGTAATCTTGCATCCTTCTCCTCTGTAGTGCTCCTGGGCTGCAAATGCAATCCAGCACAAAAGCATAATCAGTGGACAAGTAGAATTCATTTTTGTTAAAACTAGAGATAAGATCATTGTGCTAAACTGAACCATATTTTCATTCCTGCTTGGTTCAGACAGGCAAATTGGAAGATTTTATTTGTTCAGTGCCAAACACTGTTGTCTAGGAACTGTGTGCCTTGTCTATTATTTGCACCATTGGCATATAAAAAGTACCACCAGAATAGCAGCTGGTACTTAACTGGTTGGCTCAGCCCTGTCATATTGAGCAGTCAATGTACTGAGCTGACAAGCTCTCTTCTGCCAGACTTGGATGTAACTGTGTTAGGTGGGCATACCATGGTATGTGAAGGAAGCCTCTATAGCCCCGTTCATATACACGTACCATGATACTTGCACTATTACTGATGCACGTCACTAAGAAATTTCCCTTGATCATAGAAAACATCATTTGTACTTATGAAAAAAAAAAACTATTGCATCATTGGATTTAATGTGTACCAGTATATGAACAGTTGACTGTGTAGCAGTATTGAGTGCATGCTGTTAAATAAAGGTTGACTACAACTTATGAACAGGGTTTTTAAGGCAATGTGCATCATGTCAGGTTGCATATATAGGTTCACTTAAGATTAGGATTGATTTCTAAATACTATGGCAACAGCTGGAATACCAAGAGCCTATTGGCTGTCTCAGTTGTATGTTATGTTGAAAGCAATCTACAATAGCTATGACTGATTACAAGATGTGTACAGCTTCATCTGAGAATCCTTCAAAGTTACTTGAAGTTCTGAAGAACAGAATGTCACGCCATTTTAAATTTTCCTGTCTGAATACCAGTACTTATTTCATATATGACTACTACATACATGTACATGTAGTTGAGTAGTAGGTAAAGAAGAATATTGTTTTATGTATGTCAAAAGGTCATTCCAATCATTTTTTTCATGTGAGGTACAGTAATTGCATTGAAAAATTTGGAATTGATTAGTCTTTTATTTGAAATAATTACAATCAATATAACTTAGAGTCTGTATTGTGACTATTAAGTTAATGTAGATTTATACATTTTTAGAGAAATCAACATATCAAAATCCTCAAAATAATAAACTGTACATACCCTTGAAAAATAAACAAATTTCTGTCAAATGTGTACCATCAATTATATTTGAGCTCAAGATTTGTTCTCCCCATTAAAGTAGGAACCTAATGATTGATGAAAATGGTGCAACTCCCACGAAACTGAAAAATGAACCCCAATTCAAATGGTTAAATAAAGCATTAGGAAAGAACCATAGCGACAGGATGACTTATGTAACCAAGGAAGAGTCGAAAGTGCAGATTGGGAAAAGTTTGAGGGAAATCAGAGGTAAATCACTAACCTTGTATTCTGGCATAGCCAAATGGCCAACTTTAGAGCTCTTGAAAGTCGCACCCTAGAAGCCTAGCTGAGTTATTCTGATCTTATCTGATTGTCTTCATCTTTGGACTAAGGTATGAAACATCTGCTCAGACTACAAATCCACTGTAAGAGTAAAGATGAAACAATCTGTCAAACCTTTCATATTTCTTCTTGTGTTGCCCTTGACCTGTCCAATGGTCGTCTCATCTGGCCAGTCTGTGTCTGAATTAAGTCCAATATTCTATATCTCAATGCGCTGTCAATAGTTTGAATCTGTTTACTTTTTGTATATTCTCACACTTGCTTCCATTGATTCATTTATTCATATTTTCTATTTTTTCTTGTCTCATCAATTGACTGTCCATGTATCTAGCTCTTATGAATTTAAGTTTAAAATTAATTTTAAAATGTGAATGACATGTTTGTAAAGAACAAAAAGAAGGAAAGGTACTGTACTTTTACATGAGCTGTATACAAAATTCAGTTTTTGAATACATACTGTAAATACAAAAGGCGAACAATGTGTGAAGTTTACAAATTGTAACGTGGGGACGGCGGATAGAAGAATGAGAGCCAATAAAAGGGGAGGAGAGAAAGAGAGATGGCATGGTGTAAGAGAGAGAGAAGAGAGGGAAATATGGCAGGTTATGTGAGAGAGGGTAGAGCCGGAGAGAGAGGGAGGGGGAGAGAGAAAGAATAATGACGTATGTATTGTAACGTTGACAAGAATTTGATGAGAGGACTGCTGAAATGGAAAGGAGATGTTCTCATCCACAGGACACATACACTGTTCATTCATACCGGTGTGTTTACTTACGTGCCATTCGAACACATATAAAGATATTTTGGAAAAGAAAATTTGCGCGGAAATTTGAAAGATAAAAAAGAATACAACAGGAGCTGAAGAATTAAACGAGGAGCTGGGGACAAAAGAAGTACGGAGAAATATTAAGGCGAAAAGGGTTTGATATTAACACAAATAACATCCTCGTAATATGAGGCGTTTCTGAAATTTTACCCAATCGGTTTCTTTGAATGTGCGTCCTGTTCTTTTATTCATATCATCAAGATTTCGTTCCCGTATAAAACACGGTCTAAATGTTACACGTCTGATCTTGAGTCTAGCCGTAAAGTGACAACTTTGCCGTTCCTCGAATGCAAGCCGTCATGGGATCAATGTCCCCAATGAATCTTCCTCGAAGACATTGTGACGGGATTAATTTTCGATTACAGATGGAAGTCTCTTCTTTTATCTGCGGGGGCTTAATTTCAGATTGACAATCGGGCTTCGCATGAGCAGCAACGGAACGGCGAGGCATTCTGCAGTGTCCCCGGGGTATTCACGCGGATCGGTCATCTGAAGAAAAAGAACCCGATAAACTATAGAACAAAGGAACACGTAAGAAGTTATGGAAAGACAGACAAAAGTGGGCTACACTTGGTCGATCTGGGTTATTATATCAAGAAGTCAACCGTTAACGGGAGAAGGCTGGGAAATGGAATCTCTCTAGATACGGGGCATGGCTCCCGACCTAACGTGGGCGGTTGCGCTTCTTGGTCCAGAGCCGCTCTATGAAGCCTCGATAGTGGAGATGAGGAGAAAACAATGGGTCGAACCGAGAGGAGTGGGGAGTGGAGGGGGTATTACGTTGTTAGTACCTGTGTG
The DNA here is from genome assembly GCA_963669155.1 of Arbacia lixula. NCBI lineage: Eukaryota > Metazoa > Echinodermata > Echinoidea > Arbacioida > Arbaciidae > Arbacia > Arbacia lixula. The sequence continues at coordinate 1,862,680 of OZ022590.1, read as the reverse complement.
TGTGTGTTTGTTTTTGTTTGTTTGTTTGTTGTTGTTGTCGTTGTTGTTGTTGTTGTTGTTTTTTTTTTGGGGGGGGGGGTACGTTAAAGCTAGCAAAAATCCATTCGTTTTCAGAATATGGATGCAAACGAATACTGGCATTCATATTCAACGTATGGATCGACTTGCGTAACGGTTCGTCATGTTCTTCGTTAGTTTTGGGGTATTCTACAGTTTATATCGCTCTTACGCCCTCAGTCGTCTCATTCATTACATTACATTACATCATCACATTATTACAAGTGTGTTTCCAACACTATCAAAATCATCCTTTTCATCTCCATGATCATAATCATCATTGCCACCATCATCACCTCTATTTCAATCATGATCATCTTCAACACCGTTATAGTCATCTGCGTTATCTCTATATATAGGCTTACCACTAGAATTATCACCATCATCATCATCATCATCATCATCATCATCATCATCATCATCATCATATATTCACCATCATCATCATTGATAATCAATTTTACCCCAATATCCACCGTCATCATCATCACCACCATCACCCTCACTACCCAACATAGCCATGATCATTAGTTTCCCAATTGCAGTCTTTCTTGCATTCTGGCACTATAACGATGTCTTTCTTTCCTTTCGCCTCCCCCTCTTTCCTTGTGCTCATATCTTCTTCCCAATATCTGTTCCCTTTTTTCCAAAGAAAATAATCTTTACTTTAAAATAAATAGTATTCATAAAGGACCGACAATGAGCTACATTCACAAACATCAACCTCTAGTCAATTTTTATTTGCATTATATTCTTCCACTGAAAGGTGTACGTATGTGTGTGTATGTGTGTGTGTATATGTGTGTGTGTGTGGGGGGGGGGGTGGTGATTGTACACGCCCACCCCCATCCCCCTCTAACCCTGATAGCAGCAACAGCAACAGTAGTAGAAGTAGTAGTAATAGTAGTAGTAGTAGTAGTAGTAGTAGTTATAGTAGTAGTAGTAGTAGTAGTAGTAGTAGTAGTAAAATAATATTAATAGTTAAATAATGTTTATGTAGATGTACGCATACACGCTGTGTGTGTTTGTTTGCATATTTGTACATACATATCTCACATTGTGTGTTCATCATTCATTATAACAATGCCTTCAGGTTGGTGGGCGCACTCACAGCACTGTCCTGGCTACTGGTAGATAGGTGAACACGTCAGTCAAACTCGAAGGACGGCGTTGGGAACCATGGTAGACAACCATCGTGATCAATATTATTATTGCACAACACAACCGAGCTACACAAAAACAGGCGACCTTCTGTATTGTTAGCTGAAGAAACACAGCCGCGGCCTTGCTGGCATCTTTGAGTAATAAATCGTAAATAGGATGTCCTCCAATCAGGTGTCGCTAAGTTTGTCGTAATTACAGATGCAAGAGATGGAGTAGTTTCTGCAACTGGTTCTCACGTCTTTGTGTAAGCGTACGCCCTCTTCCCCAAATATAAACAATCTTGCGGTTGCTATAGACCTCCGAAAGGAGTTTCACATGGTATTGCCAGTAGAGGCCTAGTCTGGGGGGGGGGGGGGGGGGGGTGACAGTACTCAAATCTTCAAGAAGATTTTTTTAGTGCCAGAATGCAAGAAAGAAATTACAATGTGATATTTTGTTTCATTCTGAGCCACGCATTTTTTTTTAAAATACATTTATATAATTCTAAATTCGTTGAAAGTAACCGCGAAATGTTGTCAATTGTTAGGGCCATTTTTAAAAATTAAATATAGGCCCCAATCTTTTGATACTTAAAAACAACTTTAACAAATTATCATTTCGGTTCAAATTTGATAACTTTGCTATGATATGCACACATATACCATGCATAGTATGGCGGAGGCAAAAACAACAATTTGGATTTAAAGAATGGAAATTGTGAGCGAGTGTGGCATCCACCTTAACAATGAACATACAAAACCAGCATACACACAAACAACACACAAACTTGAACAACCTAGAAACAGAGAATATTTTGAAGGATTTGCCAGGATTTTCCCTAAGATCATGTAAGCTCACACGCGGGCGGTATTCGGCTGCCGTTTGCCTCAGTGTTAATCCAATTGGGTTGTTCACATGGTCTCTCTCGACACTGACTGCCCATACCCATGACTAACTACATGGAGCGGTTAAACCTCCCTTCACCGCGGTGGGAAAAGATGCCCGCTACGAACACAAGTGTGTGAATCGCACCGGATAAAGAAAACAACCATCGTGTTAACGTTCTTCTTTGATAATATACATGACTTATTATACGAAAGCTATTTTTAGTACCAAGTTAATAGTGAATACTTTAAAGCGTTACCAATTCAGATCTTCGACTTTGCATTGTCACCCCCCTCCGTCCCACCTCCCCTTTCTATCGCCCTCTCTCTGTTGTAATCCATTCCGCTTTCTCTCTCGTTTTGTGTATCGTTGTTTAGTCCCTTTCTCTCTTGTTCTCTCCCCCTCTCCGCGGAGTTAAATGCCAAACTCTTCACAAAGGACGATATTTCAACCAATCGATCAGAACGGGGTTTATTAATTATTCAAGGCTCGCCGAAGGAAAAAGGGGCAAGATGAAAGAGATTGCAAGGCTTCGAGATAATCGAAAAGCAAAGCGTTCATTCACTTTGGCGCGCCATTTTCTCGTGAGAAAGGAATCAGAAGAAGGACCGACTGCAATTAAGGTGCATATGTACACAACACGTGTAAATACATCATTTAATCTGTTTTCCTACACCCTGACATGTGATCTGAGCAATTATCTCTTCTCATCACATTATTCTTCCTACTTTTTATTCTTTTCTTTCTTGTCTTTTGAATGCATTTTAAAAATGCAGACTACGACCCATTCCGTTGCATAGTGGATTAGGCTCAGGCGAAGCTTATTTCAGTTATTGCTTCAGTTATTGCTATATATATATATATATATATATATATATAGAGAGAGAGAGAGAGAGAGAGAGAGAGAGAGAGAGAGAGAGAGGGAGAGAGAGAAAGACAGACAGAGAGAGAAAGACAGAGAGACAGAGAGACAGAGAGAGAGACAGAGAAAGAGAGAGACAGAGAGAGACAGGGAGAGAGGGGGAGGGAGAGACATAGTTGGTGGAAAGAAGGAGAAAGAAAGACAAATAGATAAAAAAGATAAAAAGAGAAGGCTATCTTCGTTGTCATGGAAACGTCCTCATTATTGTTGTTAATTTCACGCTTCCGCACATGAGAGTAACCTATGAACAGGAATGCTATTAAGCCCAGAGCATTATGCGAGCCATGTATTCTTCACACAGTCTTCTAGAGCTAATTATATGTTCATCACATTGTCCTCGTCATTAGCCACGTTAGCACGATCAGGACAGGCGCTATTCCTGCCCTGCGACATTACATGTCTTGCAGTCAATGCCAACCGAGCCGTTTGCAAAACATGAGCAAATATCAAAGACATTGCTACTCCGACAATGAGCACATAACTGTTATCTAATTGTTTATTGATCATTATGAATACATATTGCACTATATTACGTGCGAAACTAAGCCATGCTAATACATATAGACACACCGACGAGGTCTAATTCGAATTAATATTGTGAGCGTGATGGGTGCGTGGCATCATTAATCTTCGCCTCTCTGTTTATTTGTTTGTTTGTTTATTTGTGTTTTTGTTATTAATTTGTATGAACACCACAATCTAAGAAATTGCTGTTATATATCCTGGATAGTTCTTGTTAGTTTCGTGATAAGGGATGATTATGTTATGAAAAACCCAAATGATTACACGGATAACTCAAACTTCAATTTGCATTTGAAAGGGAAACTATGAAACGGTTCGAGTCACTCATAAACAGGGATGGCTTTTCACTTTTCCTGAAAATTTTCTTGAAGCTTTGACTGTAAAATTTCATACATGATGTATCCTGATGATCTCTGCTGAGTTTCATGACTTTTGTAAAACGGCTGCAGTACCTGGGCCTAATATAATGTGTGTGTGTGTGTGTGTGTGTGTGTGTGTGTGTGTGTGTGTGTGTGTGTGTGTGTGTGTGTGTGTGTGTGTGTGTGTGTGCGTGTGTGTATGTGTGTGTGTGAACGTCGAATAGAACGATAGAAGGGAAACGCAGTATTAGTACACTATTATATAAGTACACAAACAAAGTGACATAGACAAGCAGTCATATAGAATTATATTAATCAATTCCTTTCTGGATGATTATGCTTACTCATATACACACCATTGATCTTCGTTGAATTGAAATGGCATATAACATACATGTAGCTCGAGGTATGAATATGCTCGTGATGGCTGCGATCATCAATCAGCCTTGAAAGGTGCGTGATGGATGTAGGAGTATTGAAGAAGAGAAAGCTGGATGCGCAAATCTGGAATGATGAATGTGTAGATAGATGCTGAATAACAATACATTGGCTTCTCGTGTGTATATACTTTAATCACTTACAATTGTACTCATCATAATTATTGTCAATGGTTTCGCATTTGCAAGGCAAGCCGTGCATGTTGGCTGTCCTCTGTGACATTAACCACAGCATATTTCAACCAAACACTATAAACACAACAAAAAAAGTAATTCCCCCCTAAGCAAAATAGCATCGAAAAGGTTTTGAGCAAAATAATTTAGCAGGATTGTTTCTTAACTTATTGACTAACTTCCGTGTGAAAATCACGTTAATTCAATCAGTCATGCTTGAGTGAGCACATGTTAAAGGCAAAAAAAACGTCAGAGGGAAAAAAGTACTTTTTCGTGACGTCATGTCAAAAATAGTCTTCCTTTTCTCCCTGTCTCGATATCGATTTATCCCGGGTAAATGCGCGACACGCAAAATCTTACGCGATACATTTCTTTCCAGCTGCTTTTTGGCGTTTTAGCTGAAAATCATTGGGCGCGCTGGGGGAGCTCCCGTGGTGTTGCGGCCGAGGCGCAACTTGAATTTCCGTTGGCTTTCTCAAGCCGCAGGAAATAACAAAACATCTGAATCTGGCTCCTGCGTTTGGAGCATAGAGCATGGACACTATCACAAGGTCCATGGTAAGGATTACATAAATGAACAAGGAATGAATTAATGAAGGATATAAAACAAATGTTTCATGATCTTTATTCGGGATCTTTGTCGAATCTATTGGTCCCCTCGGTGAAGTGGAGGGCGTGCGGTACCGCACTCCCTCCACTTAACCTCGGTGCAAGTAGATCCCACAAGATCCCTCATGGTCATGAAATATTTGTTTAATATAAGTACAAGTCAACTGATTTGTGTTTGGGGTTCACGAGGAGTTGGATTCACAATCAGGTAATCTTTGTGGACAGGTTGGTCAATTCGCAAATTGGCAACTCGATCGTGAGGTTGTGATGTCACGTATGCAACCTTCCTGCTATCATTTTGAATGCTTTGATATCTAAAATGTCATTCCTGTTCCTCCAACATATTGCCGTCAAAATGTGTTTGACCAACATTCAATGATGGTAACATGCTAGTACATGACCACACCTTCTGCGAAAAGGTATTTCCTTTCATAACCAATCAATATATTTGATTAGAATATATTTGATTTATCTTTTTATTACATTTTGCTAACATGGTGACGGCTTGGATATCATCGGTTGCATGCGGAGGCGTATTACCATATTGGCCTGCTACAGCTTCGAAGGACGCAGCGACCGACTGGAAAAGCGAGTAGTAGCCCGGAGTAGTAGTGGCTCATGAATGTGAGAGCCGACCTCAGGAGGGGATCTATGGCACCCACTTCAACAAATCTAACCACAATGATGTAATTAGTACACTCGGCTCTTGTATGGGTGCATGGGAGGGAGCGGGAGGAGGGGGTGAGAAAGGGAGAGATAAATAGATAGAAAGAAAGAGAGAAAGAGAGAGGGTGGGGCGATATAAAGAGAGAGAGAGAAGATAGATGAAGAGACAGACAGACAGACAGACAGACAGACAGACAGAGAGACAAAGGGGAGAAGGGAATTGGGGCCTAGTTGGTAATAAAGAGAGAGAGGGGAGCGAAATAAAGAGAGAGAGAGAGAGAGAGAGAGAGAGAGAGAGAGAGAGAGAGAGAGAGAGAGAGAGACAGAGAGAGAAAGAGAGAGACAGAGAGAGAGAGAGAGAGGGAAATAGAGAGAGAAAGAGAGAGAGAGAGAGAGAGAGAGAGAGAGACAGAGAGAGAGAGAGAGAGAGAGAGAAGAGAGAGAGAAAGAGAGAGAGAGAGAGAGAGAGAGAGGGAAAGAGAGAGAGAAAGAGAGAGATGAGGTACTAAGTGGCCTCTTGATCGTATTTAAATAGACGGGAAGAGAGAAAAGGACTTTAAGTGTATTATTCCTTAACGAAAGTGGAAGGTCTCTCTTCTTGGTTATATCACTAAAGACATGCGATGTTTACACACTCACCATAATGACACACAAATTATCACCTAGCAACAATCGTTTCAATCATCTTCTTTTTCGCTGATTTTTCAGATTACTTTAAGTAGGTAGTGTTGGAAGATTAACATGTCCTTTCTATTTGCGATACATTATAGTAACCACTTACATTAATGGTCGTTTATTTGGTTACAGCTTCATTATTCTGAAGGTTCCTAAGGCCTCGATTCTCTGAAAATGAAATGGGGTTCGTTTCATCGGAAAATGAATTAAATTTCGTCGATTCATTTGTTTGTCGATTTGTTAGTTCTTACACAAACATAGAAAAGCAACAATATCTATATTTCAGTGAAATAACATATATATGATAAGGGCCATTCAAAGTATGCATCAAACGAGCGGCTGATCCATTAATGTGCGGGTCTTATGCATATTCAAACTCTGGCCAGGCAAAACGGAACTATAACCGTCCATGTTACCCTATCACATTAATATAGACATAAGCAAATGGGAAGTGGGTCTACTATCATTACTATTTCGAGACTTGATACAATCGGAGAGATTCACTCCAAATCCATCCTGTTCAAAAATGAATTTAAACATGTTAATCAAAAACATTCAATGATACATTATCAGTATCATCGCATTGATTGATGTACCCATTATCTAGTGTTATCACTTTCTCTCTTTAGAGTGTTGTCTATCATGTCTTTAAACTAAAAGCCAGGTTTCTCAAACATGTCACTACCCGCTTTGTCGCTCTTCCACCTGCTGTTTGAGTATTTAGCTACGATAACCCGTCCTTGATGTCATCCAGCGCCATCTCGTTCTCTTCCTCCCTCTTAGCATCTTTCTTTTCACCCCTCTTCATTTTAACACTTAAGGTGTTATCGATGTAGCTCACTACAAGGGATACATCTAAATCCCGTTAAGTCCTCCGTTCTGCCTGGCATTGAAACGCTTAAATCTCTCCGCACAGGCTGCCATGGTGTAAGATCTGGCCAAGCCATCACTTCTTCATGTCTCTCATCAGAAGATGTATATCATTCTCTCGCTTTAACCTTCAGGTGTTCGCAGCCGGCTGGTCCGTGCGTTAAGTCTATGAGCATGTGGTAATCTAGAACTCAATGGGTTAACTGGCATCATCTATTCCACTTGAACTCATATCTCCGCAGCTTCTTATCTCTCATCCTCGACGACGCTCTCAACGTCCACGTCTGAGAATCAGGCCACTTCATACCGAGGACTCGCCAGCCGCTCATTTTTTCTTCTAAAAAGACATACTTTTGTTATAGAACCACAAATGCGATACGTTTGAGCGATACTGTATGAAGCCCATAACAAATAATTGGGAAATAAAACAAAAGTCACTAAAAAAAAAGAAACCCAAAGAATACACGACTATATACGGGATTATATGCACTCTTACAGGAAAGTGCTGGGGGTCCTCAGTAAAATTTAAAATTCAAGATTCAGCGAAATGATTGTGTCCATTGTAACACCGATAGCATTACCTAATCTAGTTGTTTTCCTTTTTAAACGATTTTAATTGAATTTCGCCCCAAAACTGCGCTGCCAAAACTTTGTCTTTGTGTGTAACTTTGTGTAAAAGTACTGCTAAAGATTTACGTACACATCTCATACAACATACAATCATCTGTTTGTTGAAGGTATCCTTCGCTACTCCAACCGACGGACGGTTGGGTTTCTTTGTAGGGTATGTAACGTGTAGAGCTCCTTACACAGTTTGTAAACAGTGCTATTCAATCAAATTGGGTGCGAAACATGTATGTTTTCTCCAATAGATCTGAATTGAATGGAATTGAATTGGTTTACATTAGAGTGTCGAGTCCCTGCCTAGTCGTTCTTCTGCTGGCTGTTATTGTTCACTGAAAGAAAACGTTTACAACTGATAGCATTTATCATTGATATCAAATTTATATTTTGTTTTAAGTATGTCTTTGTTCATTGGCAAAACGGATAGTATTGTTACTTTGACATTGTTTGAGTAAACAATTATTTAGTTACCATGGTTACATTTTGTGCCGAAATGAAATAGGCCTAATCCATGTATTGGTCTACCCGATACAATGTTTCTTTGCCATAATTTCACTCAAATAATGCAAATTCCATAATTAATATGTGTAATGTCGCTAAACTTTTTAAGTCATTTATTTATATTTATGTTAACCATATTGTGTTAAAGTCAAACTGCTGGGTCCCTGGCAGATCCATGTTTAACTACTGATGGGACTACCCTGGGTAGATAATATTAATAAATATTAAAAAAATGATAATAAAAAATCACGTCCGTGGAAGTCACGTGTTCGATCCGCTCCCCTTTTGACTCATTCCCATTTTCTCTACGAGCACAAGCTGATATTACGGGCTATGGTTATGGTTCTGGTTAAGAGTCAACGTTTATGTTAATTTCACTTCATATGAAAGGATAGTTTAAACGCTGTGTTTGTGATTGTGGATTTTACGAAACAGAAGTAAACACAAATTGTCCATACTGTACGTAGCGACACGTACATGACGTACATGGGACGGACGGGGGCGGACGGCACGGGGGCGGCTGCGTGGAGTATGTCATCTTGGGAAGCTGTTGCTGTCGTCGTCGGCGTCGTCATCGTTAATGAATTAATTCGTGTTTGACGTGGCTGCCCGTCTGTACAATGCAGTCTTAATTGATCATTGATCAGTCAGCATCAAGAAACAACACACCATGTCATCATTTAGCATGATCAGTGCTTAAACTCATCTTCCCTTGTTTTTTTTTTATAGACAGTGAGTGAACCGCTTTTCATACATAAACAAGAGTTATGACCAAATGTTTTTTTTTTTGTGCGAAGGCATGCGTACATATAAACACCTATACAATCATGACCATTAATGAAAACGTACAAACAGATAATACAACACCCACGGCACTATAAACAACACGTAACGTACCTTGACATGATCTGCGCATGCGCAAAGGTATTGATTGAATTCCTCTTTGTCTGTTATCACTTCGACGACCGCACTAATACACAAACATGTCGAGAGATCTGCCCTACTTTGACAAAAGGAAGCAACTAACAAAAGAGACTTTTCTTGCAAATAAGCAAAATGTATCTGTCACTTGCATTGGCATCAGTGCAACACCACATCATGTTAGATTGACTATCTCCGCGCAAGATGAATATTTCTTGTCCAGATTTTGCCTGTATGTAGGGAATGCTGGGTATAATCTACGAGTACCAAAACCTCAAATTTGAGTGAGTCGTCACTTGCTTCCTTTTGTCAAAGTAAGGCAGAGATATAGCGAGATCTTACGTGTAAAGAATATCGTCCGGTATGCAAAGGACATTGGTTTATACGACTTGAATGATTGATAATTTGTGCAGCAGCCCGCGTGTGTTTCGTCTTGATTGCTATAATACATGCGTTCTAAATTCTGGCTTAACATCTTGTCATTATGATGATGATAATACGCTATACTAAATTATGTATCTAGGATTCTACCATCAAGGAAATGATCTTAACACCTAACGATCTTCTGGAAAGGTATCAGATCCACGTTATTTCTGAGGAGCTTTCATCCTTCTGTGGCCATATTTATGACAACTTACTAGCCTCGTGAGTTGCTTAAAATAGATGTAGTTGAATGCATTTTGACAACTAATTACGCTTCGTAAGGTTTCAGGAATATATGACGCCAGGTTGTTTAACCATGAACATGTTGAGCCAAACCTTCCATATTTCTACTTAATCTTATCTTAAAAAAACAACATTGTTTAAGTAAGTAATATACAATACCGGTGATCATGAAAAATGTGTACAAATATTAAAGGTTTTAGGACTCTTGGATGAAAATCGGAACTATTAAAAAAAAAAGTTTTATAAGTTATCGGAGAACAAAGGGATGTGTGTTGTATTGTTGCTGTTGTTGTTTGTGTGTGTTTATGCGTGTTTGTTTGTGTGTGTTTGTGTGGGGGTTGTATGAAAGAAATCTCCCCCCTACCTCCTCACTGAGAAACACTCGTCGTGAAGGGTGGGCGGTAAGAAATTAATAGAACCTCTTCTACCATGTCTACATCTAAACGACGATTTTAAATATAAGATATGCTTGTAAGGTATCCCTATTGTGAAAACAATGGACAGTTTTATACACGTATGTGCATGCACACAGTAGAGATCATGTGAGACAGTCGTTAAGAACCTAAGATTGCATCAATGACGAACAGCGTATAGATGGATGGGGCTTGTACTCTACAGAATGGCTGCATCTTAGCCCCATCGAAACATCTTGCACCAAAAAAATACCCACATATTCCATAGAGCCGTAATGTGTATGGCAGATACAGATTTAAGAATTGCACTTGAAAGCAAGCTACATGGAGAGAGTGGAGGAGGGGTGGGGAGGAAAGAGGAAACGAATGTCAAGTGAATTGACTCGAAGTACTTCCAGCAGAGACGGATGTGACTACTGGGACGTACAATGGCCATGCAGATAGGCACGGGGTGCGGAGCTGCACGGGGTGCGTAGCTGCACGTGCTGCATCTTATCTTTAACTCCTTCTATGCGAGCTAGATACTGCTCAGTGAGATTTGTGTGCAGCCCTGGTTTATAGGGTTACTAAATTAGAAAAATAAGTTCCCACTAATCTATGTAAAATTATCCACTAAAAACGAATTTCACATCGGTTTGCCGCAATAAAGTCTCATTTTGACGAAAGATTGAAAAAACGTACGCCTCCAGTGACGTCAGAGAAGAGAAGGGGGAAAGTTTTGAATAAAAATGGTCTACCGTTGACTTCAGTACAATCTATGGCATTTTGACTTCTCTGAAGAAAAAAAAACCACACACCTAGCGTTTAACGTTTGTGGACTGTACACGAGATCTTACGAGTTCTATTCATTTCTTCAAAACTTAGCTATGTAATTTAATCGATATTTTTAAAAAAAGGACACGGGCAATTAAAAATATGCGACGACAGATCGATTTTAAATCATATTTGTTACAAAAATATCAGGGTTTGGCGGAGTCTATTTTTTGCGCGGGCGTGCACAACGATGAAGAAGAGAAGAAGGTGGGTGAAAACTCGGGCAAGGGGTACCAGATTATCTTAGGTTTGTAGTTTTTAGTTTTGAATTGATTTTTTCCCGTTATTGTACCTCACTGCTAACAGACCGTTTGTTGACGCTGTGATTTTTCTAAAGGTTATTTAACATTTATCCTGGCAGACTGTCAACAAATTTATATTTATTAGTGAGGCGAATTTTTGAAATATAAAGAAAAATGTAATTCATGAAAATTCACATTTTTGGAGTAAAACTATTGCCCTAATGTTTGGTGCCCAAGGTAGCTCATAGCGACCTTAACCTGTCGTTGACAGTTTGCACTGCATCTTTCAATCGTTAAAATAGGCCTCCGTTTTATCCAACGCGCCAGCGGGAGTTCGGGTGGGCAGGTACGTAGGTGTGGCAGTCATATAAAGCATGTCTCTTAGATGTCCAACAAGACGATCACACTCTGACAATTTGCTGATCTAGATCAAGAGCATGTAGAAGGTCGTGATTCCAAAGCTGCTTATAAACTCGTGAAGTATTCATAATTTTTATTCATGAATCCAAAGCCAGGGCGTACGTGACCTTAGCATCCTTCACGTTTGCAGTGCAGTCATTGAAAACGTGTTTAAAAAAAGAAACCTGAAATAGTTGATATTCACCAGTAAACAGTACGCTTAATACCACAGTGAGATCTGACGATATGAGTGATATTCATACCCCGTTTGATAAAATGTATCCATTTAATAATTGATGATGTTATCACCTAATGCGAACAGATATCATACACAATATTCGTAGCACGCTGGTATTGTGGTAAGAGCTTTCGACTTTCTTGCATCTAAAGTAAAATTCCAGTCACAAATACGAGACGCACAACACGCGCATTGAAAATCGATCAAACAGTAATATTGAAGAAACAAATCAGCGCTCCATTTGTTAGTATTGCAATGACAACACTAATGATTAATAATACTGAAAATAGTGATAATGAACAATCAATTTAACGTTATTATACAACACCTAAGTAGATCCTTGCCATTTGATTGGAGGATGATAGGACACGTGTTATTAAATATTTGTTCCATTCTGTGGTTTAGCGTGCATTTTTATTCCATGCATTTTTTATATTGCACTCCTCAACCTTTTCAGTGAATGCGCGACACGCAAAATCTACGCGACAAATTTCTTTTCAGCTGCTTTTTGTGTTTTAGCGGAAAATCAATGAACGCGCAAAGGGAACTCCCGCGGTGTTGCGGCCAAGGTGCAATTTGAATTTCCGTTGGTATGCTCAAGCCGCAGAAAATAAAAAACAAATGACTCGGGCTCCTTCGTATTTATCGAGCTCAGAGCATGGATCCAATTGAACAAAGAATATATATAAAGGAAAACAAATATTTGTTCATCTTCATTCGAGAATTATTTGTATATTGCATTTACAAATGACAAGAATCTACTTAGATGTTGTATAAAGCAAATAATGAATGTTTTTCCATTGCACTCATATGCATTCATTATCTGTATAATGAACAACAATGGAAATAAAAAACATATAAAAATGTAATGATCTTCAACCCGTACTTCTTTTCTGCATTAACGCTATTACAAAATCAATTCCCATTTAGCATTTTGCTATCTACCCATCTACTCGTCTTGAAGGTCTGGCCAGTTTGGCTCAGTAACTTGTAATCAACACTCTCGCACAATCAAGCTATAAATAGTTCGCTTTTCGTTAGTAAATGGCGCACCCAGGATTGCACGGGGAGGATATGACGGATTTTTGGAGACGTTCTAGTATATAGTCTGTGAAATATGATATTGACAACACAAGTCATATTGTATATACCCGTCTATTGACATGATTGAGAACCTGTGTGAGTGGTTTAAAGGGAATATACTGTACTGGAAAGAGAAAAAAAACTTCAAAAAGGTGATCGTAAGCAATCTTCTTGCCAATGGTCTTAAATGTATGTATTGTCCATCCATTTCAGAACCTTGCTGAAAGTTGCTTGCCCTCAAATGATTCACATTATTTGCAGTAATCAGTTATTAAATCACAAATCGTCAAATTATTCTGCCCGAACATCTGGACGATTTGTTATTTAATCACTAATTGCTCCAAATGTGGATCATATGAGGGCAAATAACTTTCAGCACGGTTCTAAAATGGACAATACATGAATTTAAGACCATTGGCAAGAAGATTGCTTACGATCACCTTTTTGAAGGTTTTTCTCTCTCCCCAGTACAGTATATTCCCTTTAAACCACTCACACAGGTTCTCAATCATGTCAATAGACGGGTATATACAATATGACTTGCGTGTCAATATCATATTTCACAGAACTATATACTAGAACGTCTCCAATAATCCTTCATATCCTCCGCGTGCAATCCTGGATGCGCCATTTACTAACGATCAGATGAACCATACACAAGTACACGTGTAAGAGCAAGAACTTAAAAGAATGAAAAAAAAAGAAAATAATGGATTTCCCTCTCGTTCTCCCTCTCTTCTCCCTCCTTCTTTCTTTATATCCCACGCTGTGTCTTGATATCCTTCAACTTACGCTCCAAGATTATGACAAGGGCGCACAAAACACCCCCTAAACTCCTTGAGAGAGCTTCGTCCTTAAAGAAGCCACTGTAAGACGATCGCTAATCTCCCTCTTTGTTGTTTAAGCCCACTTCTCAAGGACAAATCTTCGCCTTACTATATCTTAAAGACCTTTCCACTTCTTCAACAACGTATATCACCCCTCTTGCTAGCACTTACGCTAACAAAATTATATCACAGAATCACAGAATGAATTATATTGAAGGAGAAGGGGAATCACGTACACTGACGTATCTACGCAAAGACGATGAGCAAATATGGCCTTTTAAGACAACCCCATATGTAAATCGGGATGTAAATAGGTTGAAAATCAGTGCCTCCATTCTCTGAAAGCTGAAGAGATACGTTGTCACGTTCTGTTCGGTTTCGAGGTTCTGTAAAACGGTTTCATTATGAGTGGGGTGTACATGGTGTATGGATGGAATGCCGCAATATCTACAAAGAAGACTTGGAACGGCATCTATATAACACCAACTCCCAACTGCCGCGACAACAATTATAGTATGATGTTGGTGATGATGAAAAAAAAACACCACGATGTATGAAATCAACAAGAAAACAAGCAAAAGGATTAGTGATATCAGTAGTAGTAGTAGTGGTAGTAGTAGTAGTAGTAGTAGTAGTAGTAGTAGTAGTAGTAGTAGTAGTAGTAGTAGAAGTAGTAGTAGTAGTAGTAGTAGTAGTAGTAGTAGTAGTAGTAGTAGTAGTAGTAGTAGTAGTAGTAGTGGTAGTAGTAGTAGTAGTAGTAGTAGTAGTAGTAGTGGTAGTAGTAGTAGTAGTAGTAGTAGTAGTAGTAGTAGTAGTAGTAGTAGTAGTAGTAGTAGTCGTAATAGTAGTAGTAGTAATAGTAGTAGTAGTAGTGGTAGTAGTAATAGTAGTAGTAGTAGTAGTAGTAGTAATAGTATTAGTAGTAGTAGTAGTAGTAGTAGTAGTAGTAGTAGTAGTAGTAATAGTAGTAGTAGTAGTGGTAGTAGTAGAAGTAGCAGCAGCAGAAGTAATAGTAGTAGTAGGAATAGTCATACTTCTGCTACTACTACTATTACTATTGTTACTTCTTCTACTTCTACCTCTAAGTCGTCTTGTAGTGACATTGCATATGGTAGTGATGATAATGGTACACAAAATGATAATGATATTGATGAAAGCAACAGTAATGTAATTTTAGGGAAAGATTCACATCATGTTTTTCTGCTTCATCTCCTAGCGCGTATCAGACGGAATGCTGCCATTTCAGGGATTCGTGTAAAACTACCTCCGTAGTGAGAAAATGCGGTTGGGGTCATGATTTGACCTAATAAGGCTAATAAAAAAAAATCAAATTAAGTCGGATTTATCGTCAAGATGGGATTTCAATGGAAACGAAGCGACCATTGTTACCATGGAGACAAGGAAAACGGGTCGAACGTAGCGTTACAGCAGTTTAATGCTTCGGGTTATTCGGAGAAATTGGATTGGATTTCCCCCATTTCAGACGCGTCCGTCATATCCGTGATGATGAAGAGATCTAGTCCTTGTCATGCGAAGGTCAATTATTTCGTTTTATTCTCGAAAATCCACAACGTTTTCTAGCGCACTGAAAAATATATAGACATGAACAAAACTTGAATGGCTGGATAGCAATACAATAACAAACAATACATTTAAAGAGCAACAACTCAATGTTAACTTTCCATCGAAAAGCAGGTGGTGATTTTCATATCACGGTTTGTGCATATAATGTGTCAATATGATCATCATCATCATGCTAATAGGGAACCAGAGCAGTAGCAACGACTTGATTTTGTTTTGTTTAAAAAGGGTTACAAGTCTGCGAAGATTGGAGAGTAGTTGAGGAAAATCGTAAACATGATTGGCAAGCTCTCAAATCTTTCAAATTGTAATTCTTTCACTGTGTCCACATTTGGCGTACTGACTACCGATGTCGAGTATCGCCTCGTGCAGTAGGCCAATGACGATGAGCCCCTTTCGTAATGTATTCACAACTTTCATTCTGACTGCGTAATAACGCCTTATCACATTCACCCGTATTTCGTATTTCAGTTCCAATGGGTGGAACCACTCGGAATAGTTGTTGCTACTCAAACAAGCTTTGAAGTTGCCATTAGTAGCATATCGTTTGAACGACGTGAATAAAATGTTAACGTTTGAATTTTAAATACTTTACGAAAGTGGTATCTTAGCTCTTTGCGAATGCTTGTGTACCAGACGGAATGTTGCTCTACAAATATAACTGGTGCAGAAATTCCCCCATGGGGTGAACAGAGTAAACACTATGTATAAACACTGGCCAACGTGGGCACCCCAAATAATTATTGATGATGATGATGATGACAAAGATAATGACGATGATGATGATGATGATGACGATGATGATGGCGATGATGACGATAATGATGTTGATGATGCTGACGTTGGCGACCACGATGACGACGGCGACGACGACGACGACGATGATGATGATGGCGATGATGACAATGCGAAAACGCCGTGCTATGACAGTCACTCTCCGTGCGTCTATCTCCTGCATTAAAGACAATATGGAGATCCACGATGTCAACATGCGGATGGCCTGGGTGTCTGATGCAGGCGAACAGCTTGTAGAATCCTCCTCATTCTTATCTCCCGTGCTAAACAGGGAAGAGGATGTTCGGTAACATTGGAGTATGACTAGTAGTACTATTTCAGGGAGCTAGTTTCTTCTTTTTTCCACACAAACCTCTTCTCTACTTCAGTGTCCTTTCTCTATAACCAAAACAAATTCCGAGAGAGACCCAGTGCACCTTTACCATTTAATATATCTAGTCAAATACTATCATTTCTGACGGCCCAAAACTAGATATTATTACGTTTTTCTGTGGCCGGTGACTTTTCACATTATAATATCGTGTCTAAGGAAACGTATTTCCCTTTTAATCTTTGATATCTAAGGGCTAAAATTGCGCATGACCGTTAAGCCGTTACATCGAAATTAATTTGAAAAGTCCATATGCATACGTCCGTGAGAATGTATCATGCAGTAGAGCAACAACTATCGTCCTTGCTCGCAGAATTCAAAATGAAGCCAAAATTCATTATGTTATTCTCATGGTCGTGTCAAGGCAGGGAAACTAGTCAGGATTATCACATTAAGAACGCACGAACGCGAATGGAATATTTTGCACTCACATTGACTTGTTTAGAGTGAAAACATTTCTGTACTTATAGTGTGTATAATCTAAAGGCGCTGTCACACCTTGGCGTTTTAGACATCGTATGCCCGACGTATGAGGAATTTGGCGAATACGCTGGCGTACGTCGAATACGTTACGGGTAAGTTTTGCATACGTTAAGAGTACGCTAAAACACGCTGGTATACGTCGTCATACGGCGAGGTCGTCGAAACATTTTGTGCAAGCACAAAATGTTTCGACGTATGCCAGCGTATGGCTCATACGTCCCGCATACGCGGGCCATAAGTTGTAGGCAAGTTACGCGATTGTTGATACACGTTGACACACGTTACTCGTAAGTTACTCATAAGTCGATGTACGTCGAGATGATGTCCAGCGTACCCTAAAACTTACTTCTAACCTATGAGTAACGTGCTTTGAACGTATGTGTAACTTAACTCCAACGTATATTGACGTATGAAGACGAAGACGTGCTCCAGACGACCACAAAACTTACTGAACGTGTTTATAACTTACAGCTACCGTATAATGGCGTATTGACAACGTTTATAGGAATTGGTATATAAAGGTGGGGTTCACAGGAGGAACCCATCAGAACTCATGAAGACTTCATGGTGAACAGACGCCCATGCCATTCGAGAGATGGAGGATCCGGAAAGACTGAGACGAGAATACCTACTAGCTGTCCTCCAACATCAGCATGACCTCATCGACTTGACACTGTACCAGTTACGTGCCAACAGAGCCAGGAAAAGAAGAGATGAACGGAGGAGAAGGAAGTGGATTAGACCATGGATTGGGAGGCGACGGCAGTTTGGCATGTATGACCAGCTTCTGGTGGAACTTCGTAACGAGGACCATGCATCCTTCACCAACTTCATGCGTATGCAACCAGCAATGTTCGATGAGTTGCTAGCCAGACTGGCTATGCGTAAGTTAGGCTATCGTAGGGCATAAGTTGTGTACGCCAGCAATACGCTAAGCATTCGTTGGAATACGTTACTTATAAGTTAACGAAGCGTTCGAAATAAGTTACTAATACGTTATAAATACGCTTAGTATACGCCCAGAGTTGAAAAAAAATCAAAGTTCAGCGTATGCCGACGTTTTAGAGAAATTTTGATACGTCGGGCATACGCTGTCTAAAACGCCAAGGTGTGACACCACCATTAGCCAGGGGATGTTGAATGGACGTCTAATTGGTTATAGATTTAGTCAGATAAATGCACGTACAGAGATGGCATGTTTTAGATTTCGTTAAGATCGCAGTTTTGAGAGATAAATGACTCTTCAGGTACTTTCATGAAGTTACAGATATTTGTTTGAAGGTCATAACAGTACTGAATGATTTTGAGTCTAGCCTGTCTGGTAACATATACTACGCCCTAATGACGTCATAGCGAGGGTGGGATTAGAACATAGTCTGTGTTACCAGACATAGTTGTTAACAGACTGGGTTGTGTCCATGCACCTCACAGCCCATCAAGTGAGGATGGGATTAGAGCATAGTCTGTGTTACCAGACATAGTTGTTAACAGTCTTGGTTAATGTGTCCTGGACTGGGTTGGTTCAGGATTACAAGAAGGAATCATTTCTGAATGACGTCACATCATCTCAAGTCATTCCTGGTTGAAAAAACAACCACATCGTATATATATAGAACTAATAATCCTGAGATATGTGTCGGGTTTTCATTAAAAATGTACAAGTATGTTTCATTAAAATTCCCCCGAAAGCCCTTTCACTAAAATCTAGGCGAATGGCCCTTACGGCGGACTACTCATGAATATTAATGAGTCAGATGAAATGAGACTCTAAGGTATTTTTTTCCAGGTTGTCGTCTCTTAACCTGTGGACTGGAAGCGGCTCACGTGGTTGAGTCGCTGCCCGGTAAGCAGTAGATTGCAGGTTCAAATCCCTTCTGATTTCAATTGTTTTGTCTGACTTGTGTTTCTTCCATTTACAGAATGGAACACCCTGTCCTTACTTCTGCTGGGTGGAAGCCTAAAATTTCTTTTCAAAATTAAAATCACCCCCAAAAAGCCCTTTCTTTTAAGGTTCTATCCTGCCTTAATATTTACTTCGTCTATTACTTTGATAGATTAACTTACATTTCTCACTACCTATATAAAAGAAACATTTTTAAAGATTGAGGTATTGTGTCTTCAACAAATATAACAGACAATAATACTATTTATCAGTCAGGGAGGGATGAAATTCCACCAGCAAGGAGTTTTTGACATGAATGACGTATAGACATGATAGGAGAGCAAAGATCAAAGGGGATGAGGGTGATGAGATCACAGGAAGGGGCGGCCTACACAATATAGTATGCTGTGTCGTAATCAATGTTTAGTGTGTTGGTCAGTCATTATCACTGTTCTCTAAGCAGCCTTAACTCGCCTTGCTTCATTACCCAAAGTACAAACAAACTTGACCGCAATCCATTCTGCATTCTCTAATGATATGCAAGCGTGCTACGCGATCGCATTTTGATGAGAACACGTATGTGTACACTCAACACGTACATTGAATGCCCTCAACACATACGAGTGCATATTGCGACCGACACCCCCGTTCGACCGTATAGCGCGCGTCGCGAAAAGCGACAAATCTTTACGTCACTCCAGCACTGGCAGCAGGCAATACCTCCATTTGTTTTGTGCATTGTCGCAACGAAGCAGACTACGTTGGCTGCATTTCGGTCGTCTCCTCGGTCATAAAGGATTCTTTTTCGGGGAATGGAACTCTATCATCAGCCCACTATCAAGATGTTTGGACCCTTGCCTCAAAAGAAACCGCTGGACGGATTGTCGTCAGGGATTCGTCACTAGAACCATACGAGTCGCCCTTATATTTATGTATTTATCTCGCAGACTTTTTATACAGAAAACCGAACAGGGTAAGTACGCGGGTAAACGCTTTCTTGACATATACTTACAGTTAAACCAATTGAATGATTTGTATTTATTTTTGGTGGGATTTTTCGGAGATGATGCGATCTTCTTCGTGTTGAATGATCGATTCGTTTTCTCAGATTCCACATTTTCCCACGTGCTACAACCCGACACATATCTCGGGACCATATTGGTTGTATATATACCATTGGTTGTTATCTCAACCAAGTCCCTTTGTTAGTATGTGGGTGAGACCTAGAGGCATGACAGCACCCATTTCTATGAAAGGGGTTCTCAATTACGTAAGAAGCCTATTGCTTTCTCAGAGAACAATGTAGACCCGAACTATTGGTCTACAAGGAGTTTACACAACGAAAAAGTGTTTACTGTTAACCGGGTTCATTGGCCGTGTATTGCTGGGTATACCAGATTGTATTTACAGCTACTAGGCCTACAGCTTATAGCTTTGAATGGGATGGGTATATGTACACTTGCAAGGAACTCGGTGTATTAAAGGGAATATACTGTACTGGGAAGACAAAAAGCCTTCAAAAAGTGATCGTGAGCAATCTTCTTGCCAATGGTCTTAAATTCATGTATTGTCCATTTTAGAAACTTGCTGAAAGTTATTTGCCATAAAACTATCCACATTTGGAGTAATTAGTGATTTAAATCACAAATCCTCAAATTGTTCGGGCCGAACATTTTGAGGATTTGTGATTAAATCACTAATCATTCCAAATGTGGATCACATGAGAGCAAATAACTTTCAGCAAGTTTCTAAAATGGACAATACACAAATTTAAGACCATTGGCAAGAAGATTGCTCACGATCACTTTTTGAAGGCTTTTTGTCTCCCCAGTACAGTATATTCCCTTTAAGTGTAAGAGCGCTTTGCAGAAAAGGGATATTGCTGTTATTTAGTTTAATGACAACCAGTCAAAGTTGACTATTATTGTCATTCGCATTGATAAGCATATATATAGTTCATGAACATGTGTGTGCTTGTGGATGTGTGTTTTGGTTGAGGGGGGGGGGGGGGTCTTTCTTTACGGGCACCCATTGGTAGGTACCAAGCCCAAGGTATGTGCCTAGTTCGGCACACGGATGATAAACATTATGATACAGAATGAGGTGAATTCTTAAATACTGTTTAGAAGAAAACTCAATCGGTTTCACTTTTTTTCACTAGACATATTTAAACATGTTTTTGTGAAAGGAATTAGTATTATACTATCACCATGGAAACCTACGGCAACAACACTGAGAAGGAGTTAAATCGTGGAAGACGAGAGAGGTCTGACTGGGCAGACGTGTTATATATATATTCTCTTTTTTGACATTGCCTTTTCACGAGAATAACTGTAATCGACTCGAATGAACAACCGTGTAATCCATTGCGGTTATAAAGAAAATTATGATATACAGCAAACGTGCTGAATTTATGCTGGAGAATCATTGAGCATGGAAATAACACCATCATGTATTATTGGGTTACGAGCACACCTGTATGTTGTTTATGTTCTATACCCCCCCCCCTCTCTCTCTCTCTCTCTTTCTCTCTATCAATATTATGTATCCGACTATCTGCATGTATATTGCGATACTACTCGTCTTCTTAATTCGTACCTAGAAAACTGAAAGAGAAAAGAAGTTAAAAACTGGAGAGAGGCAAACAAAGGGAAGACAGATGAAGAGAGAGACAGAGTGACAGAGAGAGAGAGAGAGAGAGAGAGAGAGAGAGAGACATACAGAGAGAGAGAGTGAGAGAGAGAGAGAGATGGGGAGAGAGAGGGGGTATGTATTTGTGCTGTGGGATAATTATGGTATAACTTTGATTCGGGTTTTTGCTATCGACGTCAGTACTATATATCATCACTATCATCATATAAAATGTATCCCTTTTCATGTAGCCGCTCTCATCATGGCGACCGTCTTTCATTATGTAATGTTTACTCATAATATACATACCTCGGCTTTATAATTGCACTTACACATTTTTATACGTGCGGATGTAAGTATAGGAAAGCAAATTCGAGCGTGATATTGAGAGCAAATGAAGAACATGTAATTGACATACACATTTGAAGGCGACAACAACAGCAACAAAAGCAGACAGTGTCTTAATTGTCAAATAAAAACCTAAAGGGGGTGGTGGAGTGGGGGAGGGGCATTCCCTCCCCCCTTTCATGAAATAGTGATACCATGGTGATACCCATCAATCGCCTCGAGCCAGGCGATACCTTACTGATCTGACCGTGAAGCTGACCGCAGACTTACTTCAGGACACCGTTACCCCATTTTTTTTCTTTCATCTTCGAGCTATAACTTTCCAAAGGTCAATCCAGATCGAGTCCTGTCCGCTCATAACTGCGTTCCAGCCAGATTCATTTTAACACAGACCGCATTGATCTCTTTCCTTCCGTCCAGTACTATATATTTGTCTTATTGTATGCAAATTGACGAGAGCTGAATGATACACTTTTTATTCTCTTATTGCCTTTCGTACCAACGTATTGCGGTTTTCATACGTTTCCCATCCATCCGTTGGTGGGTAAATACGCGCGTTACTTCAGCTTGAATACATCGATTGTACTTCTTACAATGAAGCTAATAACAAATGCCTGTCAAAACATGTTTGTATTCTCCAAGGATGCGCCCTATTTAGTTTGTATGGTATCTAACGTGGATGTCAGCAAAAAATCTCTACATGTATATATCTTTTCTTTTCAATTATGTTGTGATTTTCCACGACTGACCTCGAATTTCGACCACTCAGACCACAGTGGGCTTCAGCACTGCACGGGCAATAGACGTCGTCAATCACCATCGACGTCATCATAACTGACCTTAATCATGTTAATGTACATTATTGTTACTGTGTCGCAACCATCGTTGCAACCGTCTTTATATCATCATTCGTTAGTCATGTCGTAGAGGCTTCCGCTAAATATTGCACTCACACATTGTTACACGTTCACACACATGCAACACCAACACACACGCAACACCAACACACACGCAACACCAACACACACGCAATCACAAGCACGCACGGAGACATACATATCATGCACATAAAAACAAAAGTGAAAAAATATGCCAATCATCATGAGCATAAATTCTCACACGCAATTTATCCTGTCAATTCAATAACGTAGCCCACACGAGAAATTAATGAAATGTACTACCGCAGGCTTCACAAAGAATAAAACAATGTATTCGTGCCAAGACTCTATATTTTTGCGTACACGATTAAATACATATCATTTGCATGATAAGTGTAAGGAGTTTGCTATTGCGATGTGTGGCTAGCGTGTGGCGTCGAAATTGTAGCCTATTGTGTTAGTTTGTGTGTATACTCACATAATATGTGTGTCTATAAATATGACATGGTATAGAGCGTTCCCACGAGCAGCCATATTGGAGGACAAACAATAAAAATCTGTGCATCAGACCATGAAAAGTCATTGTTTTCATGGTCCGATGCATAGGTTTTTATTGTTTTGTCCTCCAATATGGCTGCTCCTGGGAACGCCCTACACCAAGCTAGGGAAATACCATTGTTGTGTTACACGTGTGTGTGCGCGACGGAACCGACAAGGTTAACAATATACCTACATATATGTAGTACCAAGCTGGGGAAACCCTATTGGGTTGTTACACGTGTGTGTGTCCACGGGACCGAAAAGGTTAAAGGGAATATACTGTACTGGGAAGACAAAAATGCCTTCAAAAGGGTGATCGTGAGCAATCTTCTTGCCAATGGGTGTTAAATTCATGTATCGTACATTTTAGAAACTTGCTGAAAGTTATTTGCCCTCAAATGATCTACATTTGGAGTAATGGGTGATTAAATCACAAATCCTCAAAATGATTTAATCATTTATCATTAATTACTCCATATGTGGATTATTTGAGGGCAAATAACTTTCAGCAAGCTTCAGCTTCTAAAATAAACAATACATGAATTTAAGACCATTGGCAAGAAGATTGCTAACAATTACATTTTGAAGGCTTTTTTGCCTTCCCATACCCACCAAGCTAGGGAAACCCCATTGGTGTGTTACACGCGTGTGTGCCAATGGGACTGAGAAGGTTAAATAGGACCCTTAAGTTCTCAAACGTTTTATCCCACTTGCCCGGACTGTGGTTCGCAATCCTATCTGCTTGCATTCATAACATGCCTCCGTGTTGGGCCACAGATATACAGTATGCATCCGTTTCCCTTCTGAGTGGCATCGGCTTGCTAGCTTGGAGGGGTGCATGAAGGCAGACGCTCTCTGATTCGAGAGTCAATTTTATCAGGCCTCGTCGGCGAGGAGCAGACCTTGGTGAAACAGCACGTTGTTACCGATAATTTCCCAGCGTGCCTTGCAAGCCGGATATCGTGCTTGTGATTGAGTGAGCTTTGTCTCTTTTTCTGACGAAAGTCACGTCGTTTTCTGTCGAATTCGAACCATTTTCTTTATCATTGCTAAGTGTACCTGCTTTGGGCTAACCTTACCTTCGCTCTTCGTGTAGTCTTCGTTTTGTCTTCTCCGTGCTCTTATTTTTCTTCTTTGTGTTCCATTCTTCTTGCTAAGATGTCTAATTCTTTCTCCTTAACACTCCTGTTCGCCGTCTCCCCTCTTCTTTACCTTCTCTTCTTCTTCGTCCTCGACCTCATGTTTTATCGTCATCGTCATCGTCTTATGTTCACTTTTAAACTCATCCATATCCTTCTTGTACTCAATACTAATGTCTGACATGTTAAATGACCATTCTTTACTACCTGTTTAGGGCAAACCGAACATTTATTCTGCTTTCTATTTCGTGACGATAATTCGCCCATGAACATAAACTCACGCAATGGGGACATTTGCATACACCGAAATAAGTGAGATTTAAACATCGATGGTTCGACCTCAATTGAGATCTCACTGATTCATTTATCTGCGAACTCAAACATTTCATTAATTAGTGAAATCTTGACTGAGGACAAAATCTCACAAATAGTGAGATTTTTAATGAACAGCCGAGATTTTTCAGCCGGGGCATGTCAAATGCGCGCATAACGAGTACGACTGTTCCTGGCTAGTGCGATTTCAATGAACGGGAGCTTTTTGTCTCGCCCACCGGAGGTGAAGGCGAGACTAAGGGATCCAAATGGCGTCCGTCCGCCGTCCGTCCGTCGTCCGTCCTTCGTCCGTCCGTCGTCCGTCCGTCGTCCGTCGTCCGTCGTCCGTCACAAATGTTAAAGTTTACCTGCAAGACTCTCTTATGATCCATAACTTCATATGGGTTGCTTGGATTACAACCTAACTTGGGTCATAGATGCACTGGGGGTACCTTCATGTTATGGTGGCGTTGGAGGTCACAGGATAAGGTCAAAGGTCATTTGAGGTCATACGTTAAAGTTTACCTGCAAGACTCTCTTTTGACAAATAACTTCACATAGGTTGCTTGGATTACAACCTAACTTGGGTCATAGATGCACTGGGGGTACCTTCATGTTATGGTGCTGTTGGAGGTCACAGGATAAGGTCAAAGGTCATTTGAGGTCATACGTTAAAGTTTACCTGCAAGACTCTCTTTTGACAAATAACTTCACATGGGTTGCTTGGATTACAACCTAACTTGGGTCATAGATGCACTGGGGATACCTTCATGTTATGGTGGCGTTGGAGGTCACAGGATAAGGTCAAAGGTCAATTGAGGTCATACGTTAAAGTTTACCTGCAAGACTCTCTTTTGACAAATAACTTCACATGGGTTGCTTGGATTACAACCTAACTTGGGTCATAGATGCACTGGGGGTACCTTCATGTTATGGTACCGTTGGAGGTCACAGGATAAGGTCAAAGGTCATTTGAGGTCATACGTTAAAGTTTACTTGCAAGACTCTCTTATCACACATAACTCATCACATGTTGCTACAATGGCAATCAAACTTGGATGATGGATGCACTGGGGGCACCTGCATGTTATTGTGCTGTAAGAGGTCACATGATAAGGTCAAAGGTCATTTGAGGTCATACATTAAAGTTTACTTGCAAGACTCTTGGTGAAGGCTTCCTAACTTGTGCACAGAATTGTGTGAGCATGTGTGAGCATTACTGATGTAGATTTAGGCAAACATTACTCATGCACATTTATGCAAATTTATTCAATGTCACTATTTTGCACCTGATTTTGATGTTGTCTGTTTAAAGTTGCTTATTTGTTTGTTTCAGTTTTCTTTTGCGTAGCAACGGAGATCGCGATATTTCTGGTTATTTTCGCAAGTGGGCGAGACACAATATTGCTAATGCCTTGTGTTTGTATTATAGAGGTATAAAGGTAATTAAGTCAACCTGGCTCATTCATATGCATAAGGTCTGTCTAGTAATTTCAATCAATTATGACCCAAATACTGGCTCATGTAACCCTCGTGTATCAGATAATTTATACACGATTTTATGTGTATACAATAATTAATTCAAAATGACTAGTGTGTATCACACCTGTCAATCCACTAGCAACTTCCATCACATTGTCATTAATAATGCATGATGCTTCTGGCAGAAAAGAAGTTGTGGGTTAGTATGGGTGATGCACAAAGGCAATCGTTGTGCTCTGAATTAATTATCTGATGTACACAGTCACATTTTTAGATCCAAATTTGTCAAAAAGTGAAAATCTCGAAAAGGATTATTACAAGAAAATTAATTAATGAAATATCATGAAACTTCTTTATGTTGTGTCACTTCCAGCTTGATTTGAGTTATAACCTATTTTCAATCATTTGCCAAAAGCCCCCAAAGTGTTGTTTAACACCTAGTATATGTTTTTAGTGTAAATATGCTTGTTTCAAATCAAACCACAAATGTGTTACACCCGAATATTTTTGGATAATCTTGGTGGGTGACTGTATGTGACGACATTACTGGTGTATTGTCTAGCGTCTTCTTTTTTTTTGCAACGAAGATCTCGCCATTAACATGATGAAGTTGTTTCCCTGTATGTGTTTTGTCAATTATGGTTCATACAATATGTGTGGGTGTCTAATATAAAAACAATCGCTTCTGGCTCTAATAGACTACAAGACTGGCTCTAATACATGTAATAGACTATACATAAGAGCTACCAGTCCAAACTCTTCCGCACAGCTATGCTAAATATATCTCGCTGCCTTGAGGTCGGAGATGTACATCCCAAACGAAGGCAAAGCATAACAAAAACAGTAACTGAACGGAAACATTTTTTTAAACCCGAACATCAAAATATGACAGCGAAAACAGAATGATAAACCACAAACGACATTTTAGTAGTTGTAAAGAATACAAATAAATGTCAAAATATCGCAGCTTTTAACAGACGTCGTCGAATATACATGTCAGGAATTGTGAATAATGTAGAAATCGTAGATATTAAGTATCACAAATAAAGCTAACCGATTTCCTTCAGCGTTCCCTTCATGTGAGAGAAGACATGAGCTGGTGTGAGAGGCAAATCATGCCTTTCGAAGCCGAGTGATTTGAAAGTCTCGAGTGCTGTAAAAATGCTTCACTAACAAGCGACACAATGCAAAATCTAAGTCATTAATAATGCCTTACAGACACTTAAGCCGTCTCTACGAAGAGACTAGGAGCAGAGGAAATGTGATGTTGTTACCATGGTGATAGACAGGTGTTGAGCTGCTTCCGTTATCAAGCGGTATGTCTTCATTTTCTGTTTCTCTCTCTCTCTCTCTCTCTCTATCTATCTCTCTCTCTCTCTCTCTCTATCTCTCTCTCCCTCTCCCTCCCTCTCTCTCTCTCCCTCTTTCTTTCTTTCTCTCCCTCTCTCTCTAATTCTGTCTCGCTCTCGCTCTCTTTCCCATTTCTCTCTTCCCCGCTCCTTCTCTCTCTCTGTTCTCTTTTCGTCACACTCCTTCTCTCTCCTCTTTCTCTCCCCCTCTCCTTTCTTCCTCCTCTCTATTCTTCTATTTCTCTCTCTCATACTCCTTTCCCCCTCCCCTCCCCCTCCCCCTCCCCCCTCTCTCTTTTCTCCCCTCCCCCTTTCCCTTTCTATCTTATTCTCTCTTTCTGCCCGTCTTAATCTCCCTACTATGTATGCATGCATGGACGTGTAGGAGCTGTATATGCTACTAGGTATCATTTTGACAACAGTTCTTATTTCCCGATTAGAAGTGTATGCATAGCAAAGCAACGATCAATGCGGAGGAATACAAATAATGTCATGTATAAATCAAGATGTACAGTTATGATGTTTATACTAGGTATCATTTTGACAACAGTTCTTATTTCCCGATTAGAAGTGTATGCATAGCAAAGCAACGATCAATGCGGAGGAATACAAATAATGTCATGTATAAATCAAGATGTACAGTTATGATGTTTATTTTCATAAATATTCATTAATTGTCACATTCTTCTGGTTATAAACAGATAAATTTAGAACGTTGATCGTTTAAATAATAATCTTGCAGGTATCTCATGTGGATATAAAATGGTGTCAAAGCTGTTTCCTATATTATGAAAGAATGTGAAATTAAAAGGAGTTGAATTATTAAAGAAAATAACACACTCCGAACACCACGTCGACGTTAAATTTCATACGATCACAGAGTGATATAATGAGCCAAAAAAATGGCGCACATGCTGCTAAATAGAAGCTTGATGGACATTGATTCAATCAGTCAGGAGCATATGGAGTGGGTTTGCAAGGCGCTAGCTTGGTCGTTGCAGACGTCAGGGATTGTTTTCTTTGCCTGAATCTACACAAAAGTGTCCACTTATTCATGTCACGTTTTATTTAGACAGGGTAGTCTTTTCAGTCTCGAGGACTGCTTGCCAAAGGTGGCCTGTGATACAAATCACGTAAACATAACAAAGTATGTAACATTCAAATACAATTAATACAAAGATAAAAGATGACAATGACAAAGACAAACAAAGAAAAAACACACTGGATAAAAAAACAGATAAACAGAAGTCACGCAAATGTGTGTTGCCGGCGTGTACATAATCGGGTTTGATTGAACACGCGCCTAAAATCAATCAGCAACAACAACAACAACAACAACAACAACGTGTAAGTGACTAAGGGATCCCCCCCCCCCGGCCTGTCACTTATGCCAACACCTGTGTTTTAAATTATATTACATTGCCTTTCCTGAAAAGAAGAGCAAAGAGGTCCGTAATACAAAGTCGGCTACTTACAAATTTGGTAACAGTATACAGGTTATATATCAGCATTTGTAAATGGTACGTATTTACCTGTGATCGATGGTGAAACTAGTACATATCGTGGGCCAGGGATAAGAATCATTGCATGTAAGAAACAAACTAAAACAAAACTTATTTTGACAAACTAACAAGCTCCACAGGTGGGCGCTGGGCGGATACCGATAGCTCCATTTCATGAGATGCCTTTTCCAAGCCCCTTTCTCCACGGATTTCTGTATGTACGGATAATGCATGGCAAGTTACAACACCCTATTAGAGCGGATTAAGGACATTGCGCGGGGCGGAGGAGGGGTGGGTGCGGGGGGGGGGGGGGGGGTGGTGGTCGTGCAAATTACATGGTACAAAGAAGTAGTTTCGATGAATTTCTCTCCGACGTATTTCCCAAAGGTGAGAGGAAATGGGAGAACAGGAAACGAAAAGCAATCATGAATATGGATAAGGACAGAAACCGCAAGGCGGAAATGAAGTGAGCGTGCGTGATGTTGGAGGATAATATCACGACTGTTAGGTAAGCGAAGAGTCGGTTCGTGAATTCGGTTGTGTATTCTTCAGTATATCGTCGCATGGTACCATCGCAATACCGCGCACATGCTGGGACAACGTAGTGCACATTACATTGCGGCGCCGTGAACAAGCCATAGCGGTACATTACACCGTAGCGGTATGCCGCTCCCGCAGGTCACACGACCCCCCCCCCCCCCCCACACACACACACACAAACACACACACATACTCTAACGGGTCGGTGCGCGGCCGGAACATCTTGACGCGACGTGAAAATCTTGGCGTCAATCTGCAGGCGATGAACTTTCCATTAGACATGAGAAATATGTATCTTTGACATAAATGGAGTAACACTTTAACCTACAAGAAGGTTATGCCTCTTTCCTGCTTAATAGCCCGCTTCCCCCGGTAACTGCCCCAAGAGTGACATGGTTACTGTCTATAAAGGCCCCCTGTCTACAAAGATCACCTGTCTCTAAATATACCTGTTTATGAAGACATCCT
Source organism: Arbacia lixula (assembly GCA_963669155.1). Classification (NCBI taxonomy): domain Eukaryota; kingdom Metazoa; phylum Echinodermata; class Echinoidea; order Arbacioida; family Arbaciidae; genus Arbacia; species Arbacia lixula. Next base: position 1,832,334 of record OZ022590.1, on the reverse strand, counting down.
GTCCATAACTTATGTTTAATTTGGGTGAATTTTATAGACATGTTGGACTTTAGTAAGCTACAACTATCGACCCCTAAGTGCTTAACAACTCGCGGATCCAATTAACTACTCATACGTTTGTTATTGCACCTTAAAGCACACGGCTTAGATTGTCTCAATAAAACATGATTATGCTGACACAGAAATGATGAAGGAGATTTAAAGGTTTTGAAGCGGAATGATTGAACTAAACACAACGAAAAAAGTAAGTCCCCTCTAAGCAAATTGTATAAGTTTTGATCGAAAAAGTTTTGAGCAAGATAATTTTTCAGGAATGTTCTTTATCTTATTGACTGACTTCCATGTGAAAATCGCATTAATCCACCCAGTCATGCATGAGTGAGCACACATTAAATTGCAAAATTATCACTTTTCAAAAGTCACAAGAATAATTTCGAGATTCTGTCATATGAATTTTTAATGAATTCAATTTCTGGTTCATAATTTATGTCCTTTTATTGTTTATCATCCATCTCTGGATGCACTAACACCTATCCCGACACTTAATCTATTGTTCTGGTTGAGTGAGCCCCGTTTAAAAAATACTCATCCCTCTTGAGTTTGAAACTTTTAAAAATCCTTTATTTTTGTGAAAACATAAAACTAAAAATATTTTGATAAAGATGTAACATTACCTATTATTTGAACATAATAAGTAATTTTCGTGTCATAGTTGAGTGAATACGCTTTAAAAATTGCACAAGAAAGGCCAAAATGTATTGTTAAAACGGCGTTTGCTCAAAACCTTTTCGATCAAAAGTTATGCCATTCTGCTTAGGGGGGGGGGGGGGGAGGACTTACTTTCTTGTTGTGTTTATATACAAGACAAATATAAGTACGCGAAGAGTAATGATATAATTACTTGAGATGATAAATTGTCAGGTTTGATGACGTCATCTGCTTATATAAACAATCTAGTACAATACTATTCAAGTTTGAGTATAACGTGGCTCCTCTCAAACTGTTCGCAAGACGGTAGCGTTAAGTGTTTTTTTTTTACAACTCTTGTAATCGTCACAGTGACGTTTGCAATAACTACATCGTTATTTTAAGAGTTGTAATTGGAGAGAAGTCAACATCCCACAAGGACAGGGCATTATTCATTGTGGAAAGCAAACCACGAGGACGAGGGATTAGTACTTTGTGGTCGACTTGTTTTAAAATAGGACAGGACACATCGTCGACTTCTGGGAGTGCTTGAGGTTTGAATGTGGGAATAGATGGTCATTTAACATCTACTATAGACAGATATTGGGTATATGTGTGTTTTTATCTCTCTCTCTCTCTATGTGCGTGTGTGTGTGTGTGTGTTTATTTGTGTGCGTGTGTGTGTTTGAACATGTGTGCATACTTGAGAGTGGATGCGTCCATGTGTGTGTGTGTGTGTCTGTCTGTCAGTATGTGCGTGTGCGTCCCTATTGGGATATTTGTTTCAGGCGTTGTAAAAGTGACGAGGGGTAAAAAATGTGGAATTGGGAGAGAACAATTTATCTAGATGTATGAGCATGTGCTTGTGTGTGTCTGCAGCTGGGGTTATGGTAAGGAGGGAGGGGGTGGGAGGGGGTGGGAGGGGGAGGGGTATTGAGAGGTAACAAATATGGTTAGGGGAGAGAAATAAATATATGTGCTATGCAATAAACTTTTTTTCTTCGCAAAGAACATGCCTCATTTTGATGTGTGTGTGTGTATGTGTGTGTATTTGTGTGTGTGTGTGTGTGTGTACGAAGGAGGGAGAGATGCACACACCCACATACAGCAACGTACACACAAACACACATCAGAGGGCTGCGATTTACATGATACAAATAGCAAAATGTTGAGAAGGACGATGAAACCTGCGATGTCCATGTAGTTAAAGAAAAGAGGACTTCACCTTGCTCATGCTGATAGCAATGTCTCGGATCATTCTCTACCAAGATAGAATCTATGCCAAGGGTGAATGTCGTCTATACTTAGCTCAACAAAGCGGATGTACAGTTGAGGCCAGAAGTTTACATAACCCAGGAAATTCAAAGAAAAGTTGACACTTGTCAAACATCATAAAATTTACTGTATCTTATAAAATATGTGTGTCATCATGACGAATTTGATATCAAACAAATGGGTATGTCATGCCCCTTAATCACATTGCTTTGTCATCAGGAGCTGAAAAATATTTAGGTGTCATTCTTCCCACAAAAATCTTCATATTTTAGTCAAATTAGATAATTAATTAGTGCTTGTTACTTCAAAACACAAACATTTCAGATTACACTTTTTTGTTCTATGGTGAAATATCAGAATAGAAAATGTAATATGAATCATAGATTTGACATTCATATATTTCTATGAAACAATATTTGAAAATAAAATAACAAACAATAGAATACATTTGACACCAATATTACTTTTTCTTCAAAGAAAATTCTACCTGACATATGATTTCATCCCAACGGCATTCCAATCATGTGAAAGAGCTTAATGCGCTCTTTCATTTGATACCAAATTCGTCATGGTAGTATTTATATTTCTGAAGATATAGTAAATTTTACGATGTTTGGCAAGCGAACAAATTTCACTGAATTCCATGGGTGTATGTAAACTTTTGGCCTCAACTGTACGTGTGTGTCGATGAAGTTATTACTGTGTATGCTGTGGCGTGTCTTTTAGCGTCTACTACCCGTCTGTCACTATGTATATGTCTGTGCACTGGTCTACCCACCCGTCCGTTCACAGCCTTATATGGAAATAACATCTTTTGAGTTTTGAAAATTTCTTGGAGTTCTAGATTCAGGTTCTTTTGAACAGTAAGACACCCACACACGGAAATACATTGAATTACACTGCTGCAGACGATTTGGACATTTAATGACTGTTCAATATGTGCTCTCAAGAAAAAACTACATCTACATATGTATATCAAGTCACTCGTAAAGATGTACAGCTCGCTGAGATGTACGACTGTTGATATCCTGAATTCTTCTTTATATCCTCCTTAATTTTAACAATGATACTGCGAAAGAATAATCTTGAACACCACAACCAAGCCTGGTGATCATGCCTTTAAAGAAAACCTCGAAGGATAGAGAAAACACTCATTTTGGACAGGTGGTCTGAATGTGGGCTTTATAAACAACTCCAATCACCATGATCACATGCAAACTGCTGCAACGAAAGGCAACGTGAATGGGCTTTACAGACAGGTGAACTGTATACGTTTTTGCATTTTGCATTCAAACTTCGTAGTCTGGATTCATAAAGCGCATATCGCAGTCACAATTGTAATAGAATATCAAGAAAACGCGAAAGCTTGGTTGGTTCAGCGTTCTGAGACGTCAACGCGGGAAGTCTTTTCTGAAGTAGAAGAATTCTGTTATTAACAGGTTCTTAAAGATCTAACATGTCTATAACGCTCCACATTATGTATTACTGACATACATGTTGATGTGTTCCCCGATGAATGGAAATTGATTGTGCAAGCAGGTACTGGTGCGGAATGAATTACGGGACAGCTAGAATTGTATTGATCTCAAGAACCTGGAGATGGCGAATGGATGTTGATTGAGACGTCGAGACACGCCCTGTATTCTTGCGTACATTCCTCTCTCACGCGTTTCTTCAAGATGATGAAAAAGGAACCTTTCCTTCTTCTTCATGTTTTCACGCAGGTTCTGTGTTGTTGTTTTTGTTACTCGTTAAGATGGTCGTGTTTGGTATACAGAAGAATGGGTCCAACATGTAAGGCACATTACTGTATCTTCATAAGATGATTTTTTCCCATTCATTAACTAGTCGTCATGGTGAATTGTCTGTTTGGAGGCTGTATGAAATCACACTGCTGTGTTCTCTTCAATGATGTGCACTTCAATAAGTATGTTGTAGACTGTTTATCCTTTTATCCTCATTCCGTCCGTCTGCGATTCTAAACTGTTTTTCCTGGCTCATCAACGTGGTTGGATTTGATTTAATTCGCTAGTGATAGGTGACGGGTGTGAAACATTTTGCATAGATAACAAAAAATAAGAAATGGTATGTGTATCTTTTTTCTTTGTATTTTGATTTACAGAGAAATTCAAATAGTCCTCCATTTTCAAATTTGATTAAGACGAGGGACGCGAGGTGAGCCCCTGGCATATTATTTCTCTCCCTTAGCAATCCCGAGAACGTCGACGGCCGATCAGGATTGTCTTTCTGCTCCCTCATATTGTACAAACACACAGTCAAACAAACAAATAAAACCGCCATTTATTTCAAAGCTGAATGAGTTATCACCCTCCTTCCCATTCAATATATTTTTTACTGGACGACGGGTAGTAAAAGTACAATACAGTAGGAATGGTTATAGTCTCGAAAATATTGGGCATGGCAACAATAGAATCAACATACGGCCGTCGTCAAGAAACTTCCATTATGAGCAACATTACGTAATCAATTTAAAAAGTGCGACCTACGTATATCCTGTCAATCTGTTGGGATCGCTTGGTGACTGAAAAGATGATGGTGGGATATATGCCACCACCATGCATCCCACACTCCCTCCCCCCTCTCTCTCTCTCTCTTCATCTCTCTCTCTCTCCCTCTCTCTCTCTCTCTCTCCCTCTTTCTCGCTCTCTCTCTCTCTCTTCATCTCTCTCTCTCTCTTCATCTCTCTCTCTCCTTCTCTCTCCTTTCTCTCTCCCCCCCCTCTCTCTCTCTCTCTCTCTCTATTAACCTCTGTCCACGCTATCTGCATGATCTTGACGGTCTCTCCGCATGCATGTTTGTATGTTGCTCTCTCGCTCTCCGTCTTTACCTCTCTGCCCCCCCTACTCTCTCTCTCTCTCTCTCTCTCTCTGCCTCTCCTATTCTCTACCACTGTCTTATCCTATATCATGTCTCCTTCCACTCGTATTGTCCCTCCTATCCCTCTATTGAAATCTATATTAATTTTCTCTCTATTTCTCCACTCTTTCTTCTGTCTCTGTCATTTCCTTAATCTCTCGATCGTCTCGCCTCCTCACCCGATGTCTCTTCCATGGTTTCCTCATTTTCTCTCCTTTTTTTCTGTTCCTTTCTCCCATTCTGTCAACATGCTCAACCACGTTTGTATGATTAACACTACTCGAAAGCACATTTGTTCATATTTACACACTCGCACCTGCGGCACACACTCGAAACGGGAAAGTATGTTGTCGAGTAATGTGTTCAGTGACATTCCGAATTAATGTAACGTCTTGTAAAACGTTTGTGAGAAATATATAACATAGACAAAGTCAAAGGAGGTAACAAAGGAGTTTTGTTTTGCTTGAATATTTGATAGAGTTACAAAATGATTTGGACAGCAAATTGTATGTAAGAGCTTGTACGTAACATGTTTTTTCACATGCAGACAATAGCCTAAACGATAATTAGTAGGATGTCGAAGTCGAAGGCTGAGAGGTCAATCAATTTAAATCTATTTCTGTCTGTCAATCCTACTTGATGTCTCATGTTTTGATTCTTTATTTTGATTCCCCATGTCCTTCCTTATTTGATCAAAATCATTATCACCAGCACTCTCCTCCTCCTCCTCCTCCTCCTCCTCCTCCTCCTCCTCCTCCTCCTCCTCCTCCTCCTCCTCCTCCCCCTCCCCCTCCCCTCCCCCTCCTCCTCCTCCTCCTCCTCCTCCTCCTCCTCCTCCTCCTCCTCCTCCTCCTCCTCCTCCTCCTCCTCCTCCTCCTCCTCCTCCTCTGGGCAGGGGTGGGCAGGGGCTGCCAGGGTGGGCAGGGGTGGGCAGGAGTGGGTAGGGGTGGGCTGGGGCGGCGGATGGAGGCTGGGCCGGTGGAAATGTACGAAGCGAAGAGATGACTCACCTTCATCGATCCAACATGTTGGAGTTTAAAACCAAGATTGCATCAACAAATTAAATATTGAAAAGGGGCGTCCTAACTCTTAATCATGAATAACATTAATGAGAAAAATTCATTATACAAATCACTAGAAATAAGATAACGTGTTAACACACAAATTCGATTTTAGAGTTACCATTACTTTAGGCCATGTAAAATTGATTACATGTTGATCGTCCGGATTTTTTGAAAAAGAGGAGGAGGGTGTACCATGTTATTTGATATTTGATATTTTTCCCAAGATGGCTGCCGCGTGTAAAAATAGTATATAATACGATTGAATATACATGCATATCAACCAACGTTGCTGTAGTGTGTTTGATTTTCCCCCAAAATATCAATTTTGGCTTTCTTCAACAGGTTTCTTTTCTGTCTATTTTTAAATATTAAATGTTGCCTTTATTTTAAATATAAAATTAAATTTTGTTAATACATTGTCATTTTTGTCTTTGTTGTTTTAACATTTATGTTGTATATCTACATTAGTTATAATATGATAATAAAAATTTTCATTGGAAACCTTGTTTTTCCTCAAAATACAAGGAAAATCAACAGAAATTACTCCAAAATCTAAACAAAATTCAAAGATGAGATGGCCACAAAACACGATCTCACTTCACTACAATCATGATAATCAGACTGCATTCGACTCCAGTGCACCCGATTGTACCCCTCACCCTGGCCTCGCGCAGGCCGGGGTCGGCCGCATGGAAAACATGCACACACCGTATGTACTCCTGTAGTGATTCCGGCTCTGAACACGGATATGTGTTGCTGCCCTCTACGTTCAAAGATATCACAACAAAATGGCGGATAGGCAAAAATCGTTGACTGATCAAAACGATGTCAAAAAACCCCCCAAATTACCGATAACATTCTACTTAATCGTGACAAAATGCTATTAATATGAAAGGTGAGGATGTATTTATGTTAAATATGTTTGTCAAAATCTTTTTTGTGCGCCGATTGAACCGATTAGAATGGATTCCAATGAGTTGTTGGTACAGTGGCTGATACAAATTTTGATATCGCTACTCAATTCGTATTGACTTTCTGTGTAAACTTTATCATGTACCGCTACACAAAGTCTATGGGGAAACGGAATGTCCATTTTCACCTGCTGAAACGGGAAAAGACCATTTTTGACGCGGAAAATTACTGTCCCTACAATTTTTTCTAGAGTCTTAGGTTGTTTGTTCAATGATATTTGAAAAGCGCATTTGAAGAAAAGATGGAAAAACTGCATATTATAGAATTTTGTGTTGTTTTCTGAATAAAAAAAAAATATATCAAATATCAAATAAAAGGAGGCGGGCGGAAAAAAGGAAGCGGGCGGGGATGATCAACATGAAATCAATTTTACATGGCCTTATAGTGAGAGAGTGGGAAACGTTATTCAGATTAAACGCTACGGCAAGGGAAGAAGTTAATTGGAGATTAGGTAACGACGTATCCTTGGGCTTTTAAGGCGACCGTTTCAGAGGAAAAGAAAGTCACAGAGGTTATTTAAGCGTGAGGAAAACATAAGAGAATAAAATAGACGGATAGATGACAGAATGAGAGAGAAGAGAATAGAAGAGGAGAGGAGGAAGGTTAGGGGAAGATTCCAACAGGTAAAGAGAGAGAGGACGGAGGAAAGACAGACAGAGAGGGAAGGAAGGAGGAATAGGGTGTTGATTTCATTGTTGCTTAGCATGTTCTGTGACATTTAAGACGCTCAAGTTGTTCCCGTCTTTTATTTCTCGTGGCCCAATTCTGTCACGGGGACAAAGAAGCTGTTGTTTAATATTCTCAACGCTTGTGAATTCGAACTGGGGGCATTTGTTAACCGATTTGGGTTGTTCTTCTGCCCCGCACGAGAAGAATGCTTTTGAACTCTGAAATATTTCAGCAACAATCATGCGCAGTAATAATATACATCAAACCAGATTGTCATAATATTTGTGTTTGTTTGCGTTGCCGTTCTGCGATAGACTTGCACTGTCCGAAACGTTCAGCATGGACCGTTGTTTTCAACAGGCCTCACGACTTTTTTTTTTTTTTTTACTGACTCGTTTACTAAATCCCCCTGTTTGTAAAATATCCAGGATGCTTCTTTATTTCTCGTTTCTGTAACCATGGAAACATAGCATTTCCTTCAGCCCATATGTATCTTGAAAAGCAGCTCTCCGGTGAAACACACAAATAAAGCTAAATCATTTACGACTTTCTTATAATAATTTCACAAGTATGCACAGACGATGGTCATTCCTAGGTAACATTATGTAATGCAACTAAAAATATCATTACCTCGCACGTAACTAAATTGCATAATATACTGTCAGAAAGCATCCCTACGCCCGGTTTCAAAATACATAACGACATACGTGGGATTAATTAAGTAAGATTACGCAATTTGCAGTTATATCGCATAAATGGGTCGGGCCATGTTATTCTCTAGTATCAGTCGTGTTTCTTTTATTCGTACCAATATTAACAACTCAGAGAAGCTAGGCCCATTATTATGATGGGAAATTTGCATGCGTATGTGTTCCGTGCTTGGTTACTTCATTATATCCACTATAACTTGACATTTCCACTCGCAGAACTCAAGCCACATGGGATTACTTGTTGTCAGGGTTATGCTGGCATTTTAACATCAATCAAGCCATATGCCTGCATATACAAGTCATGTAAACCCGCCTCCTGCTGCACATACAAGCCATGCATATACAAACCATGTACATCCGTCTCCTGCGACATGCTCTGCCACGCTACGTTCTCACTGAAAACGGTTTGTCGCTACGTTTTGCCGCCAGTACTTTGTATATATATCTAACGCTTTCCCGCCGGAGCAAGGCAAGAACATATAGTGCATACTTTAACTTTGACATGGATAAGACTTCCTTTTTGTGTCATGTTCAGTCTTCACCCATCCATATGGAAATTCCGTTTCACTAAAGAATACAACAATTATGGCGTTATACTTGTTGTTGACAGTGCTACTTCATGTAAATATCCTCTCACGTTAGGAACCCACGGACGGCTCCTTTCGCCTTTCACACATCCTTACAGGTTTTTAAACAAAATACATGTTTGCGCCACAGAGGTAACCCTAACATTACCAATCCTTGAAAACTATGCATCTTCATACCAATAGTAATGAGAGAGATGACCCTTATATCACCAGGCTTTGAAAACTCTATAAGCTTACTACACAACTTCATATCGACGGTAATGAGAGAGTTATAAAAGAGCCATTCAGAATGTTTATAAAACTACAAGAACAAGAAATAGAAGAAAACCACCACCAATGATAAAAGGAACTATAAAGAGAAGACAAAAAAAGAAGAAGAAAATGAAACTCTCCTTACAAGAAATCGCTCTGTAAACAGGGCCTGTGCCGCGAAGAAGACAGAGGATGGGGGCTGAGTTTGATCACGTGACTGCGGCCGGATGACAGTGACAAGAATAACATACCATCGGGTTCCTATCATAATCCGCGGGAAAACAAACCCGAGATGGAAATGTGTGCATCCCTCCTTGCACCGCGCGCTGTCTCCACCCGTTCATGTAGCTATAGGGGTGGAGCCAGACGAGATTGGGTGCATGGAAGGGTGAGCTATGGGGGAGTCGGGGCGTTGTGGATATTAAACCCTTGCTGTGCCACCCCAAATATCCCTCAATAGGATTTGTAAACATCCCTTGTGGAAGAAGGACACATATGGCAGTTAAAGGGTTGATATCGACTAGAGATCTCACGTTTGCAGGTTAGAATCCCACAATGGCACTTATAGTCCTTCAGCAAGATATCTAATCCACATTGCCGCTCTCCACCCAGGAGTATACATGGGTTCCCGGTAAGAGGTAAACTATTATATGTGAGTGATCTTGACTCGGGGCTGACATTCCCCAGATAGTGGAGATGGTACACATAATGTGTGCGTGATACGTTCTTGTATTGTGACAAGCCTACGATTGTTACATACAGCGATGGGACAGACCCCCATGTACCATAAAAGAAAAGGAAAAGAAAAAGTAGGGGGGGGGGCATTTAATTTGGTGAACTTCATTATATTGACTACTCATGTAACAATGATCAAATGTCTGACTCGTCATTGCTCTGATAAAGCGAGGACATTTGCATATACGAGACAACTCTGTCAATTATTAGAATGGTGAGTAACAGACACTTGTAAACGTGTGTATAGTCATGATAGTTGCGCGCGTGAGTGTGTAGGGGGGGGGGGGGCACTTGTTAACCCCACACCCCCTCAAGCGATGCCCCACGCATACAGGTTTTCGAGGGTGTTTCTAATATTTGTTTTGCTTTCCTGAAACGGGCATCACTCGATCTGGTTTGACAGCTTTGTTCCTGGTCTCAAACATCGGTTGTTGCTTTTCATCATGTCCACGTGATCCCTAGGTTTGGACATGCATGTTTACTGTTGGAGATAATGTGCGATATATTGCTCACAATACTGTTGCGACGCTATGATTCGGAGCTTGAAACACCATCATACCCGATCATGCCAACAACCTATCTAATAAGGTAGCCTTCCTTTCAGGCTGTTGAACATTTATTGTCCCAATTTTTTACCGAAGGGGTCTGGCTGCAGGAAACTTAGCGTTCTCAATTTCTTCTCCAGTTTCCCTGAGAAAAGGGAGAATGATAAAGTGATTAATCTTATGAGTTCTAGAGTCTAGTTTTTAGCTTAGATTATAAATATTTGGATTAGAATCAACTTGGAAGCCAGACTACTAATAAAGTTAATCTGAAGATTGAACAGGGTAAAATCCATGGCTTGTCAAGTCGATCGGTTGTTGTAACAACCCTACATTGAAGCCCCTTTTTCAATATGATTGGAAATTGTCTGCATGTCTTTCAAACAATACATTACTTCAAAGTTTGTCCGACGTTTGTTAAAAGTCAATCAAGCAAAGGGTAGAGATGAGGGAAGAGCGAACAAAAGAACAAGACATCAGAAAGGAAATATGGTTAAAGATTGCTCGAACGCGCGATCAATTCATCAAATACTTGAATATGCTTGTATTTCAAACAACGTCGCTGAATGCCGGTGAACACATTCACCTCTTGAGCAGGCATGTAACTTCTTTAATTACACTGATCAAAATTGAATATTTTTTGAAAAAAAAATACTGACTTAGCATTGCTTGCTAATTCTCATATTCTCGTTCGTGATCCAAAACGAACACTGCGACGCGTTGGCACGTTATGGATGTTATGCAAGTTAAGATGTTTGAGAATATATCCGGTAATGATGTGGTATTGTTATTGATATGCAATGCGTGGCGGTTTCCGGTATGTTTACTCTGTTTGTTCTTTGCTTCTCCGTTTGCGGTTCTCGAGAATTCAAGAGAAAGTTCCTTGCTACGATGACAACGTGCCAAAGTTCAATCTGAAGTCTTGCTGCACACCATGAGTCATTCGTTGCCCTGGTTTGTTCTACAGTAGTTGGTGTGGGTGGGGTGGGGCGGGGGACTGAAACCCACATTAACCCCTAAAATACAACAATCGAAGATGCTGCAATGGCAATGAAAATGTGGATACAAAATAATGAACACGCAGGAGAAAATATCATACTCAACATTTCGGCTATAGGACTATATCAGGAGTCCTTTATCATTCTTGTTTAAAGGCCTGTGCATGGCCGAAGTATTGAGTAACATATTCTTCGCCGACGTGTAAGTTACTTTGTATGTTGTATTTATATGAATTATGCATATCAATATCTTTATAAATTCAAGATACCAGGTAATGAAAATGCCGGGGATGAAATGTGTACTCGATATTTTCGCCGTTGGCTTCATCGCAAACCTTTCATAAATGAATATGGTGGAAATATAACGTAAACTATTTTTCTCCTGCGTGTTCATTACATTTTACTTTGTATTTTATATACACACATACATATCGATACTAAGTGCAATGTAAAATGTAATCTAACATTAGCAGACGATAGAAAAGAGAATGAGCGAGCGAGCTGATGCAGTCTGAAGATTAGATGAAGTGAGCGATAAGAGCGAAGAGGAAAGAAAAGGATACATGTAGGGGAAAGAGAAGGAGACAGCCTGAACAATGCTATTACAGGGAAAGAGAAGTTAAAAGGACCAATATAAATAGATAAAGTGCTTCCCAAAGTGGGAGTAGGGACTAACGTGCATTGTTTGTAACATTTTGATTGGGTCTTGCATCTTGTAGAGTGTAGCGACCACTATATGGTAACGATTCGATACACGTCGTCCAGGTGCTTTCAAGATGCGTTCACATGGACGCGATGTGTCGTACCTCTTGTGGCAATCTTCTTCACTAGACGCCACTCCTTTGTGAACGTGCCCCTGATATGTATTACCCCTTAAGCTGTCAATCAAAACTAGCATGCTCTATGTCACTTTGAAATACAGTTATGTGATATATCTATATAAAGCACCAGCGTTTGGAAAAGTGGCGATTGCTGTCTGTACACATTATTCACACGAGTATTGATCGACATGATTATGAATGTGCTAGGAGACCGCAATGCACCACCAAACGTTTGCTCGCCAGATTAACTTCTCCTTCCATTTCGCATCATGTTATAACATAACTCAACGTCAGAGATTGTTGTTCCTTTACTGGAAATGTTGTCATGTTTTTTCCCTTGGCTGTAATTACGGCCAAAAAATATTTTTCACGCCAATGTCCGCCCATGTGTTGTTGTGAAAGGAAAGGACGTTTTCTCTCGCACCGGTTATTTCCAGTCTAGCGTCTAAACACCTCCAGTCTGTAGTTGACACTATCCAATGGCGGATGAATAGAGTTTGGCCTTCGCTTCCCACCTGATTAGAACGATATTGATTTTCGTCTTCTTCTTCGCCGTCGTCCATCTTGCTTGTACTTCTGAAAGAGTGTCTCGCTCAGAACGCAACGAGAAAAAGTACAACGTTTGTTGCTGTTTTAACCGAAACGTCGAGAGAGATAGTTAAGAGCATGTGTGTTAAAGCTTAGAAGACGGAAGGTGGGGTGGGGCAAGAGGAGTAGAGAGGAGAGGAGAGTGGATATGATGAGCATGATGAGAGACGGGAGAAGAGCAGGTTGGAAGAGAGTGGAGCGGAGGGAGGGGAATGGAAGAGAAAGACCGGGGCGGTACAGACATGGCAGATAGAGAGGCAGTGGAGAGGAGACATTTAAAGAGTAGGAGTAAAGAAAGTGAGAGAGAAAAAGAGAGAAAAAGAGAGAGAGAGAGAGAGAGAGAGAGAGAGAGAGGGGGGGGGGGGGAACAGACGGACGAAGACAACAATTATAAATGCAGCCAGTTGGAAAGATAGATATCTATATCGTGCATGTATAGAGAGCGTCGGTTCGGGAGGGAGATGGTGATCTAAGAGCAATTGATGCACAACTTTCTTTTTTTTTTTTTTTACTTAATCATTATAATTACTTATACTGAATTATAATGACTAATTATTTTTAAAAGAAGATGCCAGAATAAGGGTGAGGGGTGTATCCCCTCTTCTCCCCTCCCCTTGTACTTCGGTGTACAGTATACAGGTGTGTGTGAGAGGAAAGTGAGAGAGAAGTCGTCTATCTATCATCGCGAACGAGACGCCTTAGAATCCGACTGATAAATACGAGGGCTTGACCCGGCTGGGCGCGGAGATTTCTGGCTGAACAATTTATTCAACCCAATGTTTTGGCTGGGCTTGGGTGTATGGGCATGTATGGGTATGTGCGTGTGGGGGAAAGAAGGGTGCTGGGAGGGGGGGGGGGTTAAGATGGGAAAAATGAGATTTGACTTATAGAAGGGGATGGGGTGTCTTCTTTGCGTTATTGTGTCTCATGTGAAGCCGCTATAAAAACACACAAAAGATATGAATAAGTTGAAAGTGGTATACGGTGGTGGGCAGTGGTCGCATCGTCTTAGAGTTCTAGGAGCGGATACTTTGCCGCCTTCCTTGCTTAATGGTTTCTAATACGATTATGAGCCTAGTGCGATAACGCAATACAATTGAGCTGATATTAATGAGTAAAATTAATAAGGGAAAGGCATTTGAAGGTAGATGGCAGCGGCCGAATGACCTTGGATTGCTAGAAAGGGAGTGGCGTGTGACCCCTGTTGCCTTATGGTTTCTAACATGATTATGATCCCACCGCGAACATGACAACAACAAAATAAACACAATTGAACTGAAAAGGTCGAATAAAGGGGATTGGGCATGGTGTCATGGAACCACATACAAATATAAAATGTAAGATGAGAAATGATTACTCAGCAATGGAAAAGAGCGAAATGGCATTTTGCGCCTTCGTGTTGTTGAGAAAAGTTATCCGGAATGTAACTAGCTGGGTGTGGAAAATAAAACAAAAGAGAATCCGGGATTTATTTGCTCTAAAATCATCAAATTCTTATCTCAACTGTTCTTTCACAATCATGAACAATCTTAAGTTTATGTCTCTTGGACATGTCACAAGGAATGAACTAAAGTTTGAGGGGATGAAGGAAATCTTGGAGATTTTTTGCAAAGGAACATTTTGCGAAAAACATGATAACAAAGTAAGGCCTAAATACATTGTTTATTTGCCGACAATTAATAAATCACTTACGACGCCAAACTCCTAGGTCTATTTTCGTTCGGATATAATATCATTACCATCCTATTTATTTGGGAATCGTTTCAGATTTGTGTATAGAGTTAGACATTTGTCAAAAATTGTTCGCGAAAAATGAATTAAACTTCAATTTCATTGACAAATTATTGTTGTTGAAGTCTTCCAGACTCGTTAGTGTCGTCTTAGTTTTCGTGTTTGACATTGCTGCGCTGAGAGCATGAACACCTAGAATTGATTTCTAATTTACATCTTGCATTGTTTTGTTTACCAGCCAGTCTTGGAGATGATCGTTGCGATATGGCTGGATATAAACAAGATTCGCCCGGCGCTTTTAATTAATAATGAGCCTCTGACTGCTGAATAATCTTTTTCCCGACCTATTGTGAAGCCCCTTTTCTCCCCTGAGATCTTCCATTGTGACGTAACTTCTTGAAGAAATTGATTATTGTGCGCGGAGTCCCGTTATCTTCTTGTTCTCTCAGCGCCATACTGGCGTTGCCCCTAGCAACTATCAGTCATCAAACCGCGCGCCAATACAGAATGGTCAATGGAGCACAGCGCGCTCGCGCACTCGTTTTGCATGGATAGCAGCGGCAGCTAAGGAGTTCGGGACCGGGCTGTGTAAATTACACCACACCAAATAGTGCTCAACATTTAAGAAAAACATCCACAAACAACAGCTTGGACAAGTAATTGGAATTCGTTTTAAAGGAAACTACGGAACTATTGAAGGTTGGAATGGACTTGAATTAACTTAAAGGTAAACGGGCCGTGTGATTTTTCTCGAGTTTTGAACTGAAGTGTATTTTTGTGGCTAACATTGAAGTCACGATGTTTTGGTGTGTGATGCTCCGAACCAGAGTGCCTGGTAATGGTGATGAGTGATGATGCTCTCTGTCTTCCCTCTTTTCAGTTTCCGCGACCCGTGATGCTTTTTCCAGGGGCAATTTATTTTCTTTGGATTTCACATTGGAATTCGGACTCTTCATTTTTTTCCTCCATTCAAATAACAGAATATTTGTGCACAGTCGTGAGGAGAAAATAGGAAATAATGCAATAGGGTATGCGTGCATGATGTGATGGAGCAGGAAAAACACGCAGGAAATGTCAGTATTTTTTTATTGCATGAGGTTGTTTGTTTTATCGTTTTATAATCCACAGGGTTCGCGTCTTGACCTTCTTTTATGGATGGCATGCACCATTTTTGTAAGCATTACAATTAGTGTGAAAAAAACCAAACGACGGAAAGCATAACCTCGATTTTGAACACTGCTTACTTGACTTATATAACTTTTGTGTATATCATTATTATTATCATTATTATTTTGGAGTGTTTTATGTTTCTTCTTTATCAGATTGTTAACAATGCGCGATGTGTGTAGGTGCATATTAAACTTATGTAAAGTGAAGCCATTATTATTACTATGGGTATTTGATAATTGATTAAAAACTTAAAACGTATCTTAATCGTATCTCAATAAAAAATATGATATGAGGATAAAGCCACGGTCATGATTAAAAGAAGCTTTTAACTAAATTTCTATAAACTCTCCTTGAACATACTTTGTGAATGCTTCAAGTTTTCCTTTGTCACATATTATTCTTAAGTATATGTGGGCGATGTAAATGAAGGAGATGCCTTTGCCTTTCGTCCTACATTCATTCACGTATTTCCAAAGAGAGCAAGAATAGCGGAAAATACTTATCTTGAATTTCGTCTTGTTTCATTTCTCCAGAGCAATGCCATCAGAAGATATCACAATCAGACCAATGCCTGTCCGGCGGTATGGCTGTCTGAGGAAACAGCCATGGCGGTACCGGGTCGGGCTGGGGGGACGTGACAAGAGGAGAAGGGGCTCTCTCGACAGAACTTGGCTTACCAGGACCTCAGCTGTCATGGCCATTTTCGTCATTTCGACAGCTCTCTACGCCACGTCGAACGGGATGGCAGGTCCACAAGACGGAGAATATCTGACAGGTTAGTATTCGAACTAAGTGCTTAACCCAATATTTAAGAGTTGTGAATAATCAGTCGTGCGACAATCAGCATCTTATGATCAGCTATTGAGTCAAAATAAAAGTGTATCACGCCGTTGACATTGTAGCCACTTTTAAGAATAGTTCGGTGATCAGAGTTAGCACTTTTGAACAAGCACTTACATCAGGCAACAAAAAAGCAACACAATGTTGTCAGCGCATACTGTTTGTTCTTTTTGTATAACTTGTTTGTGTCTAGCTGAAAACATTCCCATCACCATCCCCACCTTATACCCGTATTTCACTTCATAGCAAAGTATTATTGTCGGTTTGAAGACTAAATATAGTCTTGTGTAATTTTAATGATATAACGACATGATTTCATTTCTTTATTACTTTCTTTACTTCTTGGGCAATTATATTGAAAAAATACGACCACGCGTGCCTCTCAATGTTATGCTTTTAGTACATAATGACACACGTTGTTGTGTTTTTCTTTTCTTGAAGAATACAGATGATATGGGTCCAAAATCTTTGTCAAAACAGAAGTATCGACAGGCCGCTAACGTGCCCTGTGTGAAGTTGAACAATTAAAAATATGTTACAACATCGGGTAAAGGGAAAGCTTAGTGAAATTAATATAGAAGAAAATTGTGTATGCAGTAATGCACATCTACAGCTCACAGTTATCCTTCGTCGATTAATTCGCAACCAAATCACAGCATCGTGATATTTCTTTACGTTTGAAAATAATGAGCGCGTCCTTGTCATAATTCCGACGTTTTGTTTGCCAATTTCCGTGAAAAAGAGAGATATTTTAAAAGTCAAATTCATGCCGCGATATCTCTTGATGGATCAAAATTCTTATAAGACTATCAACAAACAGTTGTAATGTAACTCAGGATAGCTAGGTTTCCTACCATCCTCACAATAAAAAAAAAGACAATTTAATGTTTAAAGATTATTACAGAATCCTCTGGTTATGTTTCTACTTTCATTGGATCGGCGTCAGTGCAGCACGGTGCAATTTTGAAGCAACGACTGTGTGCATGGTATGCAATCGTTAAAATTACACTCGCTGTAAGATTGTAGTTTTTTTTCTACTTGATGTTAAAGTGTCCAATGAATGTTGCTGCGATAGTGACAATACTGATGTGATTTTATGTAAACCAGAACAAAAATGAAAATAGGCATGACAGGGATTCTCCTCAGCTACATCTTGCGTAATATATAACTCTAAAATATCAATGTATTTTACTAATGAATATATCTTTAGTTACAATTGCTTTGAATATGGAAACAATTAAACAAAATCATGCTCAACCAAGAATACCGTATTGCAGACGAGATGAAAATCTACAACATACCCCACAAATATATATCCTGACCTTTTCGCATAACATTCAACAAAACTTCAGTAGTAGTGGGAAAGATTAGTCATGAATATGACAAGATTTGTACATTATATAACCTTACATTTTAAGTTCATCAGCCCTTCTGACAGTGCAAGTAGATAGGCCTACATGTCGTCCAAGCTGAGTAGGACCCGGGTAATACTCAAACAAGTATCTAGAAGACGAACCTTTTTCAAGCAAAACAAATACTCTAAACGAGGGGATTTTAGACTTTATTTTCAACCTAATCGATATGGTCATCATGTACATGATGTACGGAGTGTTCAGAAACAGATCAGCCCGACGTTACAAGTCATCAAACATGGCAAGTGGGACCCTGTTCACCGCATAGTAGTCAGTCATACTAGGTCACGCGGTGTAACATGTTGGGTTGTACGACACAAAAGATCTTTAGGGAAAAAGTGATGCGTTATGGCGGCCTCCGACAAAGCGATCTAGTCTTCGATTTTTCTTCCTTATTTTTCTTTCTGTCTCCTTCTGTCCATCACTTTGTTATACCAAGGGCCCAGTCTTGTTTTTTTTTATTCACAATGTATCTACCGCCAATGAATGGGTAGAATAAACCCCTTCCCCCCATCTACCAACCCCAGTAGCCGAAGATCGAAGAACCTCAAAAGGACTTCATGGAAGAGCGATTATCGTGAATAGGGAAGCTCCTTTCAAGCTTAGCTCCCTATATTGCCGCCAACAGAGGGGTAGATTTTCTCCATGAGAAACCTCTTACAATGTCGGCTGATCTCCCGTGACACAGAAGCATGTCGTAATTTGCGTAATATCTGGCAAAAAAACGATCCCGAGACGGTGTTTCTGCTACCATTAAGGAGATCAGAATGATACCCATGTATTTCAGGCAAATGCATGCGGTTTCCTAGCGCCATGATGCGGAGGCAATGTGGCAAGGATGCGGTTAGGAGATCGGTTCTGGGGCTTCAATAGAAACGGTTGGCGTCATGTTGTGTTCATCCGATTAATGGAAGCTAGGGATGGGGATAACATAAATTATCTCGATTCACCTTAGAGATGTGTTCATACAAAACAAAATCACTATTACAAAATCCTTCCTCTCGGTGTACTATCTATAGTTGTCATTTTATTGATTATTATCATCGTCTTCATTATTATTCTATTGTTTGTAGAATATTGTTGGTATATTCATGGCTGACTAGTTTGATTGGGAGGTATCGATCACAGTGGCTACACGCATAAGTGCTGCGAGCTCGTGCTTAACAGTCCATGGTTGCAGGCCGCTGTCATCGCGACAGCCAAGTATTGACGCAGAGTTATCAAAAAGTAGGAACTGTATTAGAATAGAAGACAGAACAACAAAAGTCCGAATTGAATTCACGATGTTTTCATTCTCGAAGCTCAGATTAAGCCTAAGCCGCTAGACGGTCATTATAACAGTGAGTAAAATCCCCCATGGAAGAAACCATGGAAACCGATGAAACCTCTAGGCAACTGTGGCAAACGCGAGTTTGCTGAATTTCGACCTTCAGTTTAGTTCAGTTTATTTTCCATTAAAACAGCATTAAAGCAGCAATGATAAGTTGCCAGTGGTAGCAACGTTACCATTAATGGTAAATTTTATGCAACAGGGCCCTGATCTACCATTTTACACAAATCACATTTTCGAGGAACAACGGTGATTTATTTTTAAAAGTATCTTCTCTAAACAAAATGTATTTGTTGTTAGGCCTGGCTTAACAGTGCAAAACGTTAAACCAATCATGTAATATGATTCTTTATAAGCGATCAGCATGACTTGTTACAGTTACCTTATCATAATGGGATGATTCCTCACGATAATGCTTAAAAAAGCTTGTCTGGAAGCTGTGGTTACGACAGAGCGACTCGGCCACGATGACTGTGCCGTAATCGTTACCACTATCATCCATATGTACTATGGTTGCTGTGAAACTAGCGGAGTCGACGAGCCTGTCTTAATACGCAATGTAAATGGAAGTACAATCATCACAGCGTAGAGGAGTTGAAAAGAAGAATATGGACAGGTGGAAACGTTTGGGTTGACGGAAGGAGGAAGCGACAAAGAGAGGCAGAGAGAGAGAGAGAGAGAGAGAGAGAGAGAGAAGATGAAGAGTATGATAGGAAGAGAAAGAGTGAGAGATGAGGGAGGGGTGATCTGATGATGGTGGTCGGGGTGGGGGAGTGGGGAGGGGGGGGGGTGGGTGGAAGGCGGTGGAAAAAACAAAGGGATATAACAGTCCTGTCAGAATGTCAATACATTAAAAATAAGCATACTGGTCGAGAATCATTGCTTCTCTAGGAGGTATACCATCGAAGTGTTAAGTTTAGCGACGGATGTGTATGTGTGGGTGGAGGGGGTGAAGTGCTATCAGAGGTTTGTAAGGTATGAGGAAATACAAAATTGTTTTGATAAAAATAGATTCTAATAACACATTTCTTTGTCACAATGTAATTCCCCTCTTTCATACAAATTCCTTATTTTTCATTGATGATCTTCACAAGATGTTAACACACCGCTGGAGATTGATACGTATGTACGTCGGTAACTTTAGGAGGAGATGTTGACAATGGGATGACTGAATCAAGATTTTGGATCTGACACAAAACGGTATTTGGAAAGAATGGTAACATGACTTTGGCAAAAAGCGCATAGAGTGGTTCGTGTTTTTTTTTTTTTTTTTTACAATTATCTCCTTGCGAGGTATTTGATACTGCCACTCAGCTGTTCAGATTCCATGAGTATGGCTTCCATTGTGAATTCACCACGACATGGTTTATAGTCAGCAGTTACGTTTCCTGGTACTGTACTATTAACATCTGCTAGGGGCAAGGCTGAATCACCAGCGGTATCATATAGCGACAGTGAACACAACTTTCCGCGTGCCTGCACACGTTATGCCAGAGCCGCACTTTTAGTAGATGCTCGAAACGCAACCATAATGACACTTGACTGGCTCGTTAACACTTGATTGCCTCACGGGCTACCGACCGTGATATACACAAGACAAGGCGCTCTTGCTAATACATTTTTAATGATGACTAAATTCAAGATCTGCAGAATGTTCGTATATCATGTACATGTATATCAAATAAGATTTGCATGGCGTACTTTCAACAAGAAACAATTGTGTAACCAGATTAACACATGAAATGTATTACCACGCCATGCGAAAAAATTATGTACCGAATTTTCGTAAAACAGCAGGTGCCTTTTCAAATACGC
Organism: Arbacia lixula; assembly: GCA_963669155.1. Lineage (NCBI taxonomy): Eukaryota > Metazoa > Echinodermata > Echinoidea > Arbacioida > Arbaciidae > Arbacia > Arbacia lixula. The sequence goes on along the minus strand of OZ022590.1, from coordinate 1,811,259 downwards.
GAAACTTCGAATAGACGTATATTCTTATGTAATACGGCTATCGAATACGTGAAATATGAATGGTAAAATATTGTTATGTAATTCAACAATAATTTATATTGTGATTGCAACATGGTAGTCTGAAATAGAAGAAATGGTTCCCTTATCAATGTCTCCTGTGCATTATAAAAGCATTTCGACCTTCCCTGATGTAGCGGTATTTTATAAGCATGTTAAATGTTACGTCAGTATTTGCGCCGGCCTGAGGCTTGCCTAACATGCTTATGCAAAGCTCAAAGAAATTATATCTGCGCTACGTGTACAAATGCGATTACAGCTGCCAAGAAGTCACCCCTCAAAGTATGTCACTGTGTCGCCGATCTTAAAGATTACATCAACTGTCTGAAGTCTCGATACAAATTGAGACTGCAGTAGAAATTGTTGGTGTACATTATGAAGGTTTAATGTCATTGACCCTTCATTTTGTATGATGCCGACCGAAAGCGCAATGAATCGAAAACATATTAAAGTAAGTAAAGATTTAACATAGCTGACAAATTTCGCGTTTCATTTTTTTTTACTCAGCATTTTAGTCGCATGGAAAGCATCCTCTGGAATACATGTACTTACATGTAAATTCACATGAAAACTATTTGTTGCCAATGCTTATTGTAATAAGCAAATTTTTTACTGAATGACAAGATGCTCTTGATAACTCTCAAAGGTTGTTTTTGTGATAAACCTGGTGAATAACATATTCTGGATCAACGGCAGATGCTTCCTTTAAGCTATGGAGCAATAAAAGCGGTGATAAAAGAAATGGTCGTGCTTGCATGCTAGGTAAGATACTCAACTACTCATCTCCTTGTCACGACTTGGGTGAATTATCTCTAAACCCGATGCGGCTTTGGAATGGACATGATTATGGAATCAGGCGCTTACGAAGGGATGGGAAGGGGGTGGTGACGGGATGTCGTAGGGGTTTGAGTTGAATGTGTTGGCAACGAGGACGAGTCGCTTGCTAAATTCTTTATCATAATCTCTACCCCCTTTACAAGTAACATCTCTGGCTACACCCCTGTATATATGAAGGGTAAGCATTCTGTCTGATGCTGTTGATGTTAACTCGAGAGCTTGTTAATCTAATAAGGCGCCCAATGGTGGCTTTCGTGTGAAGTCCATTAGTGTCTCGAGTCCAGACGCGCCAATTATACCAGCCAAGTGTTATCAAATGCCTTGTCGCAACATTAATTTCATCAACTCTTCTTGCTCCTCAAGCAGTTACATTTTTGGTGACCCTTTCCTACTCTTCCTACCACTGATGATTGCTTAATCAGTCACTCTCCCTAGTGTTAGCTTTCCACCTTGGCTGGTGCACGCAATGGTACTTCCATGGTCTCCTGGACATGCATGTATGCTTTCATGATACAACCGTCTGCTCATACTTTTATAATTTACCGTTCAATGCGACCCCCGTTCCGTTGATGACATAACTTCAGACTAACGATAAACGTGTTTCATAACCGTGATACGTGTATTATAGCTGCTCCTTTTTCAAGAGGTTTGCACCTGACACGCCAATATTGTATCACGTGTTTTCTGCTGTGGATTATCCATATTGAACAGCTCCACAGCTATTGTAACATGTAATTTGTTGTAAATACCATGGCAACAGGCTTCTACGTAATGTTCCTATCCCATTCCCTTTTAATAATAATAATTGCAGGGTTATATGCAGCTTTATTTAATATTTTTTTAAGTTCTCCTCGTTTATTTTACTTTGGCTATAGACCTCCACCAAGCTCGACACCTGCTGTCCAATGAATCTGCGCACAACAAGCCAGTTTGGGAGACATGCGACTACGAGATGGGCCACTTGGCAGGCCTGTGGGTGGCCATCTACGGTATCGGCGTCATCGTCCTTTTCATCGGTAAGAGATGACAACCACATCAGCATCAATTACACCTCATATTGATAATCTTGCTATCTGACCTGTTAATTAACAGAGAGTTAACTATCCTAGCAAAAGTACGTTATTTGCATAAATAGTGGTCTTTATAGCATCTTTAATAGTATCTTTATTTATATGATCAACTTCCTCCTAATGTGGATGATGATAATGATAATAATGGTAATGTTAGGGTTTCCCTGGAAAACCTAAACTAAGCTAACGTCGTTAGAAAACTGAAAATATAAATATTAACAGCAATATTCAACAGCAGTATCCGTAAGAGCGCTATCTACTGTTACAGTATTGTAATGAGTGTAATGAATGTGACGAGAATAAGGACTTAGAAAACATCAAGTAAAAAATGTCAAGAACATGAAACACCATCAAGCAGTGAACCATCAGCTAGTGGTGATATTTGGAAGTCACGTTCGTTCTTGCTCGCGTGAAGATGCTCGCGGTATAAACGGAAAAACACGCTTGGTATTACCTACATCAATATACAGGTATGTTTTAACCTTTAGGCCAGCGGGCAAGCAAAGTGTGAATATTGTACTGACAATTTTTCAATTTACCACGTGAGAGCAGGAGATAAGGAAGAATAAGAAGGAAAGAAGGAAAACGTCAGAGGCTAGATTCTAGGGAAACAGTGTGAGATGATATAATGTTAAGTGAAAACAGGCTTAACTGATAAATTTAAAAAACCTCATAAATTTGCGTTGCTAGATTTAAAGGATTATCCCAATAATCGGGGGTCTGACAGATTATTATAGGTTTCTTTTTAATTTGAATACACGTATTGTAGGAATCGTCAAACGTTTTATGTGAATGGATTCGCATTGACAGTATTGGGATGGGAGAGCTTAACAAAGATAATAAGCTTGTAAACCTTACAGTCAGCGGAAAAGCGGTGCATGTATCGAAGAGCAAACGGATTTGTTTGCATGGATGGTTCGTAGCTTTCGAATGGGTTGAGTTTCCTGTGTAACCGTGGAGACAGTAGATACAACCTTCTTAATGCTCTTAGATTCCTTGCGAGTATGATAATAGTATTAGGATATCCTGTCACGCGATGGCTTTCTTGCAAAACAGCGCCAATGTGGAAACACGCCAGACGGTACCTCTCTTTATTAAAAGAGCTGCGTATGCATTTGTGTACATGTATGTACAGTGTGTATGTATGTATGTATGTATGTGTATATATATATGTATGTATGCATATATATATATATATATACATATATATATATATATATATATATATATATGTACAGTATGTGTGTATGTATGTGTGTATGTATGTACATATGTATGTTTGTGTTGTGTAAGTGTGTGCCACTTTGATGCCACTTTGATTTGCTAACATGAAAAGGAAAAGGAGAATGGGAGAACGAAAAGATAGGGCGAAGAAAACGAGAAGCTGGGGCGAAGAGATGAGAAGAAAGAGAGTCAAAAAAGGGATATGATGGAGAAGGAGAGTGATGGTTAAGGAGCAGTAGAGAACGAATAAGAAAGTGGGGATTTTTGAGATACGTGACGGATGAAAGATGGAAAACAAACACGAGGTAAAGGTGAACGGTGCTAAAGAAAGGCTGAAGACCCATGGAGCAATCAATGTGTAATTGTAGCCGGATGTTAGACTACACAATTTTGAACTTTTGATTACAATACAAAATATTTACCTCCGCAAAAATAGATTGTAATATGATGTGTATTACCAATACAGATGAACTTTCATAATAACTTATTGTTGTTGTTGTCGTTGTTGTGTTTTTATATAATCCTTCAAACTAATGCTTCTTGCCCTGGGGAAAATAGTGATTAGATACCAATCATAATCTGAGTCCTGGGTTAAATAAAGACAAGCAAATGTCTATACTGCTGTAATAATCGTCTACTGGTGAATATATTTGGACTATTGTCATGATTGTTACAGTAAACTTATACTGATTTATATTGCTATCCGTGCAGCTGTTGCCATCATCTGCGATGACTTCTTCGTGCCTTCGTTGGAGGTCATCTCGGAAACGCTCAACCTGTCCGAAGACGTTGCCGGGGCGACCTTCATGGCCGCCGGCTCGTCGGCCCCCGAGCTCTTCACATCGGTGGTCGGCGTGGCGTTCGAGAGCGACGTTGGGGTCGGCACCATTGTTGGGTCGGCTGTGTTCAACATCCTCATCATCATTGCCCTCACAGCGGCCCTTGCTGGGCAGGTGAGTGGGCATCTTCATTATACGAAAAAGACATGAACATCGACACGAATCTGTCAATTGCCTTTTATCTCGTTGGTGATTTATTGAAATCAAGTTAAAGGAAATGCGCATATTCCAATAAACATGTGTCCTAGCATGCCATATTATAATTGTGGCAATTAATATGATTGTAAATAGTGACACTTCGTACTTTGGGTTGCGAAATAGTACGTCATTAAGTGACAAAAGTCAAATAAGACTATTCTAATATTGCCAAATCATTATCTACATGTAGTATCACACTAGTGAATGCAACGCAAAGGCAAAAATACGATTCGAAAATTATAATTAATTAATCATAATTAATATCGCATTTTCTACTGTACCATATTCGATCGGCAAAGCCTATCATGCGGGTGCTTGTTAAGGGGACAAAGCTTTTCTTGACGAATATAAGGATAGGCTAGAATTTTTAGACAGTGTCCACTTAAACACTTTCATTATTGGCAATAATATAAAAAAATGTGTACCATCAAATCAAATATGAATAAGCTTGTTCTAGCAGTGTTTAAAGTAAATTTGTTTTGGTCTCAGAATCGTTCGTGCAGGAAGATTGTGCCTCCCATCATAAGAGAAGACGGAGAGGGGAAAAAATAGCAAAAGAGATATGATAGAGAGAGAGGAAAGTTTTCCTCAGTTTTTAATCATGATATTTCATGGATCTTTGCATGTCCGTGCAGGTGCTGAATCTAGACTGGCGGCCGTTGGCCAGAGATAGCTTCTTCTACGGGCTTTCTCTCGTGTGCTTCATTTGGTTTTCGTGGGATGTCCTCTTCACCTGGTATGAGGCCCTCATCCTCCTCATCCTCTACATCATCTACCTTATCCTCATGAAGGTCAATCCCATCATCATGGAGAAGACGGAGGGTATCACGTGGTAAGTGTACCAGTATTCGCGCCAAATTACAAGGTGAATGTCATTCACGTGACTGCTATGGTCCGCGCGCGTATTGGATAGTGGCGCGCGTTGCTATGGCGATTGCGATAGCAACTAGTTGAGTCTGAAACCCAATGGAAATGAAATTAACACAAACAGAAATAGATTTTGGTTACTATTGGTTTCCTGCAATCACGGCACTTTAGGGATATTTGCAAGCCTGATGTTTTTACTTTTTCATAATTGCATCATTTTACACTAACGTAAAGTCAAACTAAATAAACAGCTAGCATAAAACACACTGAAAGTAACGCAAATAAATGGCCAGCAAAAGCGAACGAAGTAATGGCCTCGAGTATGACGGTACGAAATATACTTATTTATCATTTTACAGTATTTAGCGAGGAGAAACCAGATCAGGGACGTCTTGCACTAAAGTACAGTTACGATTAAACGCAACTTGCGTTTAATATCAAATATTAAACGAAATTTAAGTTTAATAGTAGTAATGTGCAATTAATTTTTATTGCACATTGCACATAGAGAGTTGTTATTAAACACAAAGTTGCGTTTATTTTTTAGGAGTTGCGAGTAATGTCAAGGAGTTGCGTTTAATTTTGGGACGTATGATTAATCGTAACTTGTGCAAGAAGGCCCAGTCATGTGTAGCAACGTGTTGAATCATAAAAATGGATTGTTGGAATATTAATCAACAGCGCAATTCGTAATGAACCTTAAATTCAAGAATAAAAATAACAGAATACTAATAATATTTACACTTCATTTTGATCGCGGGTAACATGTTGCCAAGAGAAAGCTGTTCTACATGTGTATGGTTTGTGACAGAGTATTATTTGTGATTAGATAGACGCTGCAAGGAGTCAAGCTAAGCCCGCAGTGAAGCTGTCTACAGGTACCGCAAGCGATCTGTAGTCTGCTAATGATGGTTCTCGCTGCGGAAACTCATAATGCAAAGTTGGTCCATCCAGCGCCCCGTTTCAGAAAAAAAACAACGATTGATCTATCGATTGTATGCTCAAATGATCGTAGGTTGCAAACGCTTGTGTGGGTCTATCGTAACTATATGATTGATGGCAAAATCATGCATAGGCTTGGACTTGCAATAGATAACTGTCATCTTTTTGTGATACGGTAAGTTGCACAAGATAGAAATTTAGCAATTGATTGCAAAGTTGCGATCTATAGCAACTCACTCTTTGCGATACGAGGCCCTGATTAGAACAATCTGATAGGAGTGTTGCTATCATGAACCGCATCAGCATACTGCTTCCATTTGAATGTGACGATTGCGCTTCAGTGTAACAGATGTTCATAACATTATCATTTATTTGTGTTCTTTCCTCCCAGTGGCGGATTTTGTCGGAACCCAAGTGTAGTCCCAATCGACGCCGAGACCGGGGCGGGAACGGGTGACTCTACCGCCCAAACTACAGAGACTCCAAGCAATAATAACGACGGCACAGATGCAGCCAATGGCACCGCCCTTCCCCGCAAGCTTCCCCCACTGCAGAAGACACTGACAGATGAGGTAAGTCTCGCTTCGCGTGCTAGAGTACTGTTCCGTATGGTTTTGTGCTGGAATATGTGCCCAAAATAGACGAACTCTCATAAAATTAGGTGATGGAACTCCTTCCGTCGTGTTGAATATTAATCAGATTTCATCAGACTTGGGGAGGTGGCGCAGGGGAGAAGGAGGGAGTGACAGTGCTTCCTCCCTCCGAAAAAATATAAAAAAGAAAAGAAAAAGAAGAGACTAAACTATAGATGGCGCACCGACAAAAAAAGAGAGACTTCTGAAAATGGCTACATAGGAGTGATGCACTATTGATTAGCCGTAGCGCAAAAAGTACGAAAGCGTTTGGTTCAATTCATCAGTTGATATGTTTTGTTTTTTTTCGTTCTGTTTCTCTCGTCAGGACCGGAAAATCTCAGTGATGTCGAACCAGTCCCTAGCCGTACCTGGACATGCTGGGGCCAACAAGCACATATTTCACCATGTGAAGCACGGGGAGCTATCCTCTAACTTTGTAAGTTAAAGTGTACAATGACAAATTACTCATTAATGTGGTTAAACAGATTTTACCCCGCCCCACTATAAGTTCTCAAGCGCAGAAGAACTAAATGATATGACACTATAGATAATATTCATACTCAAGACATTTAATGTTAAACTTCACAGTTCTTTAGAATTGTGCAAATTCATGTTCATGTTAGGCATAAATTGCTATTTTGAATATCATATTTGATCAAATATGACGTTTTGTAGTCTCCAAATTGTCCTCATTATGTAAACAATCTTTTTGGCAATTCTGAAGCAATTTTTGTTGTTTAATGTTATAGATTAGCGATTATCTTATGTATTCCTTTGTTTTTGCAACTTTGAGATAAATCCTGATCTAGGCTAGTATTCATAGGTGCTTATAATCAGTAGCAGACGCCACAACTCACAAAAGCCAAATAGTTAACATAGTAGGCTCGTAGTGTACAACAAATATAGTCGGCCTACCCTAACTTAAATCATTACAAAAATCCGTAGTTGTATTTATATTAAAAAAGTTCTGAATTGAACAACCGAAATGAACACAAAGTTACTAAATTTTGTACAATTTTCTCCCCCCCACCTTCCGTTCTCTTTCTCAACCCATCCGCATTATCACTTTCATTGTATTCACACTATTTCTCTGCTGCATAACTCAATATCTCATTCCCTTTGCCCACTCTATCTCATCATTTTTGCACTGTATATCACGTTTCATATTCCATTTTGCACGCATGTATCTCTTGATTTCAATGCACCTCTATGAATGTTGTACGTCTCTGTCCGCTGTGGAACCCTGCGCGCTCGCTCACGCGGTATGTTGCGAAATGCTTTGCCAAACTGCGTTTATTACCGGCGTTACGTCACAATAGACGTCGTCGAGTCACGATCTAAAACGATTAGTCCGGGAAACAGAGAGCCGAGCAGGGAGTCGAGCAGGGAGTCACGCAGGCTCCCGACCAGGCAGCAGCCTGTCTCGAAACCTGACCGACAGACCAGCATCGCAATCATCCAATGTAAATAATAGCAGGACTATACTGAATAATAATAACGCTAATGGCGACTTGAGCTCCAATAACAACAATATTCCGCTGACAAAAACGAACGGCACGGTCGTTCACCAACATAACCACCCGCCGCCGTCGTCGAATACCAAGAATGAGATGTTCACGCCGATCGTAATCAGCCCTAACGGGAAGGCGAAGATGAAGGACGACATGGTACTCGGTGATGTCGAGAGCCTTGGCGGCGACAGCCAGGGCGAGTTCGGTAGCCAGACGCAACTGCTGAACGTGCCGGCGAACGCGGCGCAGCGCGACAGCGATTCAGGCATCCACAGCGCGCAGGGGACCACCCCTATCATCCCCGACCCTGCCTCTTCCTCTTCTGACCCATCCGATTCACCCTCCTTCGATCCAAAGAGACGGCAGTCCCTGGTTGACGGCTTACACCACCACCCCCACCACCACCACGACCACCACGACCACCACGACCACCACGACGGAAAGCCGGCCGACAACGGCCCCGCTCAGGTAAGCGGCGGTTATGTCTCAATGTTCACGGGGTTGAGGAAAATGACTGAAACAAACATTGAATGTATGCATCGTGTCGATCATATCCAGATTCATCATTTATTCAAAATGTACAAATACCCGATCACAATAGGACAACAGAAAAGATGATTATTTCCTTGAAAACGAGAGCCGTCTTGTATAAAAGTCTATCAAAATTAAGTATTATCTTTGCGCAAAATTACAGTTTTTACACGTTTAATATTCCTATGATGCAATATGCTCACGTGTATATTGTTAAAGTGAATAATTGTTTTGTTTATGATTTGAATGTTTAATTCAAATCGTCGTATTTTTCCGAAGGATGACGAGAAGAAAGAGGCTGAGGACGAGGAGGAGGAGCCGACTCTTCGCCCTATCCCGTGCTTCCCGGCACTCAGCATGTACTACCCGGATAAGGAGATCATGACCAGCACATGTGGCTGCCTGCGCTACGCGCTCAAGTGGCTGCTGTTCGTCATCAGCTTCCCATTCATGTGCCTCTTCACCTGGACAATCCCCGATTGCAGCAAGCCGCATCTGAGGTGAGTTGATCAGGCCAATGGGGGACTGGCGATTGTGGGTTGGGTGTCAACGGAGCAGACAAAGTAGGTAAAGGAGATGGATACCCTTACAGAAATCTCCAATGGTATTTCATTGGTAACCAATGGTATGTCCAATGGTCATTGGTATTTCAATGGTGTTTGAATGGTGTTTGCTCAGTGGTCAATGGTTATTCAATAGTGTTCATTTATAACCAATGGTATTTCATTGGTATCCAATGGTATGTCCATTGGTCATTGGTATTTCAGTGGTGTCTGAATGGTGTTTGCTCAGTCGCCAATGGTTATTCAGTGATGTTCATTTATAACCAATGGTATGTCCATTGGTCATTGGTATTTCAATGGTGTCTAAATGGTGTTTGCTCAGTGGTCAATGGTGTCCATTTATAACCAATGGTATTCCATTGGTCATTGGTATTTCAATGGTGTATGAGTGGTGTTCGCTCAGTATTAAATTGCTATCCAATGGTGTTCATTTATAGTTGTATGGTGGGTGCATGAATGATAGTGCAATGATCAGTGGTGTTATCTCAATGGTAGGTGGTATTTCAATGGTATTCTAATGGTACTTTCGCAATGGTAGATTGTAATTGAACGGTATTCATTTAGATGCTTGGTGAGTGAATGGTAGTCCAACTTTTGGTAAATGGTGCTGTGGTTTCTGTATGTGTAATACCACAGGGATGACTAGGCCTACACAAATGTATGTAATGCAGAGGTGTTGCCTGTGATAACCATTTGGTATGGAAAATACCATAGGAATTACCTCAGAGAAAATTATCAAATTACATATCTGAAGTCCCCCCCCAAAAAAAAAAAATTATGAAAGAAAAAAAAAATGAAGAGACAATAGAATGCACAAGAAATCAACATAAACAATAAAACACATAAGAATTGGTTTGTAATTTCAAAGATTTTTGACATGATATTGTAGATTGCATTATGAGATTGCCTTATATAATGAGCACATGCACACTTAACTTTTTGCCAAACACCACATGCTATCAGTGGCTTATCATAAGCATGGAACTCCTTTTCATATTGTTTTAATAAAAATCACACCATCGTAATACCAGTATTGAATTGGAATGATGTACGGTCCATTCATATTTAGAATTAGTATGTGGATAAGATATCTCACTAAAATGAACACGAGATTTGAATAAAGTCGACTAGTTAATCACAAGGAAGTTCCAAGAGGAGTGGCCTTTATATATAAGAGACAAAAAAAAAAGAAACATTAACAAATCTCGGTGTGTGTTTTTTTTGCACATTCTTGGGGAGGGGGGGGGGGGGGTTACAATGGTTCAAAATTGAATTTATAATTGGCAAACTAGATAGAGGACTGTTGAACCAATCATTCCATAAACCAATCCACCAAATCAAATTCATTCTCTCTCAAGCTGAGCCCGTACACATGTCACTCACATGGCACGTGTCACTTCAACGATTCAAATGAAGACATAAAAAAAAAAAAAAAAAATTCTTTGAAGTGTCATTTTTTATGAAAAGTATTTACTTATGAAAAAGTGAATGAAAAAAGGGTAAATTTAATGATAATGTTACCAATTTAAAGAAATATTGGTAAAATTTACTTAAATATTTGGGAAAAAGGTCTACTATGCGTCTTATGCGAGCTGCTAAGGGACATGATTTAGAAAAAAAAGCCCACTTATTAATTATTCTACTGGATATGGAGTGTTAACATCTAGTCTGAATAAAAGACTAGCTAGCTAGCTAGCATACAATACAGCATGCACACACACACACAGTACAGTCAGTGTATACACACTGCAGTATACACATACTATACATGTACTGCGCATGTGCATGTGGTGTGGAGACATTCAAATTTCAGCGCCAGCCTAGCCGACGTCTTCTAAAAATGAACGAACCGGGGTTCAGGATATTCTTCATTTTTTATCTCCTACATGGACAAACAATCCAAGGTAAGACATCATGGTATTAACTAGCATTTTTATCAAATAACTTTGAATATATTATGTTCTTACAAAGTCAAAGATGCCAATTAACACAACAGGGTTTTTCTGTGAATGTACTGTGCCCAGTGTATGTGGTCCCATGTGTCAATATTGGTGTTATGTTGTGAGCTGTGCGGGGACATGGGGGAGTAATGCCAAAGGCAAAGCAAAAACTTCTATCGATGCACCTTTGTTCTTTTTAAACTACAACTCTAAACCTAACCCTTACTCTAACAGGCAAGCCTAGGTCTGATTTGTGAGTTTGATTCATGCGAAAAGGTGATTTCTAGGTCACTTCCCGTCAACAAAAAATCAGCATCTACCATAAATTATTTGACAATCCCGTACAATAGGGGACCAGCATGACCAGGCAGGGTATCCCACTAATTTTATGAATTTTAACCCTCTAAACCTAACCCTGACCCTAACCCTAACCCTAAACCTAATTTTAAACCTAACCCTGACCCTAACTCTAAACCTAGACAAATTTTTTGATGCTTAATTCATCCAAAAAAGTGATTTCTCGGTCACTTTCTGCCGACGACAATCAGTATTGCAGCATTCCCATGCATGCATTACATGTGCGATACTGCCTGGTTCCTTTTCGTATTGTATATCATGTAAATTCATGCAAGGGCATGAAGGGGAGCACTGTCACTGTCACTTTTATGGTGACTTGGTGATGGAGGAAAAAAAGAAATCTGTTTTTTGCTGGTTAATATGTTTTCATGTCGATGTGGACTCTGAAAAGCAGAATTTTATTTTCTTAGAATTTAGGCTATGAATGATGCGGCCCCCATGTTTTCTTTTGAATGTTTACATACCAAGGTAAATAGGTAAAATACTAAAATTTCACTCACAAATCTGCAAAATATAAATGCTCTTTAAAATATTTTTCTTTATTAAAGATTGACATTAAACTTTCAGAGAAATTGCGCTTCAAACATCGCGCGGTAAAACGCTGCACATTCACATCACTGAACCTTGAAACCGGCCCCTGCCGATAATGTGCTATATATCTCTCCGTCAATCTGATGAGTACAGCGCTGACATTTCAACAATATTGCATCTCGATCACACTCATTCCAGTGCAGTGAAAACTTGACGGGTAAGTTTCGGTGATCGACAAGAAAATCATGGAAGCACAAACGCAAGTTGAAAAACAGATATTTCAAAGGAAAAAGTGCAATTGTTAAATATGTGCACATTTTGTCTAATTTTGCTTCTGAAATCATGCATTTTGTTTACTAATGTGTAAATACACAAATTACGCATCAAAGCTTCAATAACGTGCACTGAGCAGAAATATGCTAGGGCCGGTTTCAAGGGTAAGGGCCGGTTTGTGGACCACTCACTATACCCTAATAAATGTTCCATGGAACTACAACATGTAGGTCTGAACAATGGGGATTGCCATGTGAACTTGTTTTTTATTGTATTTTCTCAGAGCGCACATTCACAGCTACACATCCCCGAAAAGGAAAAGGAGGGAGGCTAGCCACCATCAAGATGAAGGATGCATACTACATGTCTCTATAGCTGCGTCAGGGACCTTATTATCTGTCCATGTCCTGGAAGAATACAGGTAAATTTACCGGTAAATCATTTTTAATTCACTTTTCCATAGTCGATGCTGTGTATATTTTGTCCAGTTCAGCATGAAACACAATGATATAGCCTAAAAAGCATCATGTTTCATGCTGAAGTGGACAAAATATAAAAACTGCGGCTCCTTCCCCTTCTTCCCTTTCCCTTTCCCTATGTCAATTCCTTAGAGCTGGAGTGTATGGGCCTTAGGAGGCATGGATTTGTGTAAGTCATACTGCACAGTACAGTACAGGTTCATAGTGAAGAAATGAAGGAACCCATGTATAGGTGGACTAGCTACTCTATACACAATTAAAAAATAGGACTTTTCATTGTTATACACATATGAGCATACACAGGCGAAGATTCCTTTGCCTCCAAAACAGAAATCTGCTGTTACAGCATTGAAACATGTTGCACTAAATATTTCTTGTAGATTTTTCTTTTACAAACAGTTCATTGTTGTCTTTGTATTTTTTTTATCATTTCTTTCATACAGATCCTGAATATGGGGCATTGACTGGCAACATGGGCTGTCGCGAGTGAAGACCGCAGGATTGCAGGAATTTCAATGCCAAGCAGGCTTCCGGATGTGTCATCAATTATCATTCTTGTAATAATCCTGTGAATATTTAATGAGATATTCTCTTTGGAAACATTTCAACATAAAAATGTGTGCGCATCAGATGATTACTTCAAAACACAACAATGACCGTGGTGTGTCACATCTGTCAATCCACTAGCAACCACCATTACTGTGTCACTAATAATGCATGATGCTTCTGGAAGAAAAGAAGTTGTGGGTTGATATGTGTGATGCAGAATGGACATTAATGTCTTCTGCATTCATTATCTGATCCACCTACATTTTTAAATCAAAATTTGTCCGAAAGTGAAAATCTCATTCAGGCGTATTCATGCAGGGGGGGGGGGGGGGGGGGGGGGGGGGTTCAAGGGGTTCAACAACCCCCCTCCCCCCTTTTTTGTTTAGTTTCCTTTTTTTTTTTTTTGCTTTTTTCTTTGCTTGTCTCCGCAGAATCTGCCAAGAGGATTTCAATAGAACCGTACAACAAATATGTTTTTCATAGTTTGTTTCAAGTGAGATTTATTTCATTGAGTTTTCATTTGCATAGTATATTACTTAGCTGTAATAGTGTAGTCTTCAAAGAATAGGTAAGGAGTACAGCTAGTCCTCGCCTGTTATTACCTCGCTATAATGAAATTTCGCTACACTGAACACAGACACATGTGAAAATATTTGAAAGTAGGACTAGGAGAACTGCCTTGTTATAATGAGATCTGGTATCAGTGCTCGTTATGAGGACGGGGGGTACACTGTGATGAATGAGCAAATATGTACATGTGCTGTATTGTGCATTAACTTGAAATTGGGATGGGCCCAACTGAGAAAATGGCCTTGTTCTCACAAAATCTGTGCTCTTTTTAACAGGAGGAGACTGTTTTTCAGTATACAGTTTAGTTTGTTGACATATATGCTTTTATACAGGTGTATATGGTACTGCTGTGTGAAATTCCTATGTGATACATCATCATCACACAGCAGTCACACTGCTTTACCGAAGCAATACCTCATCATAATACCACATATCAATACTACCTTCGTAAAGGAACTTGTTCTGTCATCTTTTCACAAAAGAAAAACAAATATGAAATATGTTTTAATTCATACATGGATATACATGTACAGTGTATCAGAAAGCTATGATACAATAAAAGCATGTCATCATTCACTGAATACTTTGGTTTAAACTTTGTTTGTACATGTACTCACACATATTATTAGAGAGTAGGTCAATGTTAGATGTATTGTAGGTCAATGGTGGAAAGTGAATTGTTTGTCAAAGTGGATATAGTGAATGGTATTTCAATGGTGGATAAAGCCAATGGTATTTCAATGGTGGATAGCGAATCGTATTGTCAGTGGTTGGTGTATGGTATTTCAATGGTGGAAAGCCAATGGTATGTCAGTGGTGGGTGTATGGTATCTCAGTGGTGAATGGTAGGCCAATGGTATGTCAATGGTGGATAGTGAATGGTAGGCCAATGGTATGTCAATGGTGTATGGTGAATGGTAGGCCAGTGGTATGTCAGTGGTGGATAGTGAATGGTAGGCCAATGGTATGTCAGTGGTGGATGGTGGGCCAATGGTGGATACCAATGGTAGCTACCATTGGTATCCACCATTGGCGAACTACCATTGAAATACCATTGAAATACCATTGAACTACCATTGGTATGCAAATTAGGGTTCCAATTATTTAAATTAGTTCCAATGGTGTCCCATTGGTATTTCAATGGTATTTCAATGGTGGTTTCAATGGTATTTCAATGGTATTTCAATGGTGGTTCCAATGGTATTTCAATGGTATACCATTGAGATATTTCTGTAAGGGTAAACTGGAGTAAAAGGAGAACAGAAAATAAGAAGGAGAGGAATGCGAAGGAGGAGAAAGGGGAAAGGAGGAGAGTGAGAATAAATAGAAGAAGAGCAAGAAGGAGGAGAAGAGGGAGGGATAGACGGAAAAGAACTTGAGAGAGGAAAGGAGAGTCAAATTGAACAACAACAAAAAAAAAAAACAGAACGAGAAGAAGGAAGAAAGCGCCGAGGAAAATGTTGATTAACAGAAGATAAAGAAGAAGACGACATAAATGAGACAGGAAAGACGAAGGGCAGAAGACATAGGACTGAATGGGGAAACTTTATGAGGACTGCAAGTGCAATGTCGTCAGTATACAAATGATGCACAGGTTTGAGTGGGTCAGTTCAGAGCTACCGCGTGTACACAATCCTACTGACCCACGAAATAAACCTGTGCATCATCTGTTTTATAGAATGGGCCCCAAAATCTAATAAAAAAGGGAAAAATCTCTGTCAACCTCATTTACCGGATGCATGGAAAAATCATGCGTCCGGTAATTACCGGATGCATGGTTATGACAAAATCATGCATCCGGTAATTACCGGATGCATGGTTATTGACCAATCAGATTGCAGAGATCCATCTTCATCATCAATGATCATCAATGATTGGAATCATCAAGATCTGCCAAGACTAAAAATGATTGACTTTTCACATAGAGAAGTGCCCAAATAACACAGCTAAAATATGAGATGATTTTCTCCTTAGACCATGTCAGGTGGGGAAATAGAGTCTGCATGTATAGAACTACCAAGTTCATCACGCTTTTATTTGATAACAATCATTTGAACGACGTAGTCATATCAGAAAAGACAGATTTACTGCGAATGTCCAGGGTGGAATTGAGTGCCCAAAATGAGCGTATTCGCAATGCACGTTAGTGGGCACCGCAGCAACGTCTCACACAGTGCTGCGACAGCGTAGAATTCAGTCATGAGTTTGTCCATTTCTCCGTTCGAAATATCTTCCAAATTTACGTGTTTCACCTCTGCAAAGCGTTTGAATATAGAAAATGAGTTTCGAGTTAAATTTGTACTTACTGAAAGCGTCTGAATCGTCCTAAATTTGTTTCAATTCTTCATCTCACTTTATCGGAGTTTCTCGTGATTCGTGGGTGCCGCCATTGGCGTAAGCAACATTGGTATCGATCATGTTAATTCTCGGTATCGCGATATCGTGTTGATATCGTGTTGATATCGCGTGCTGCCAGTAAAAAAAAAATTACACGGCAATTACGGGTAATTAACCAATCAGATTGCAGAGGTTCTGACACCCATTCTATAATACTACTTGTAATACCAAGTAATTTTTCTCAAATCGTAATAATTTCTTTAATCGTTCTCTTTCTGCTGCCGTGCAGAAAGTTCTACGTCGCGTCTTTCACCATTTCCATCATATGGATCGCCGCCCTGAGTTTCGCCATGGTTACCCTGGTCATCAAGATGGGCTGCATCCTCAACGTCAACGACTACACCATGGGCCTCGTCATCGTCGCCATCGGCACCAGCGTCCCCGTAAGTTATCAAAGCGACAGGCTTTAACTTCGATTCACAAAGGAGTTTTAGATTTATACCAATGTTTAAAGGGCATATACTGTACTGGGAAGGCAAAAAAGCCTTCAAAATGTAATTGTTAGCAATCTTCTTACCAATGGTCTTAAATTCATGTATTGTCTATTTTAGAAGCTTGCTGAAAGTTATTTAGTCTCAAATGATCTACATTTGGAGTAATGAGTGATTAAATCACAAATCCTGAAAATGTTCGGGCCGAACATTTTGAGGATTTAATCATTAATCATTAATTACTACAGATGTGGATCATTTGAGGGCAAATAACTTTCAACAGGCTTCTAAAATAGACAAAACATGAATTTCAGACCATTGGCATGGAGATTGCCAACAATTACATTTTGAAGGCTTTTTTGCCTTCCCAGTACAGTCTATGCCCTTTAAGCAAGTATCATGGTGTATAAGTAGCTTAAACTTGCTTAACCATAGTCTTTATATCTTGGTGGCACATTTTCTATCGGTAATTTTTACGAGAGTTTGGAGCCTATTTGACTTTTTCAGAAAACAATTTTTCCTCACTTCGACTTGTCAGCGCTAACAGTGTTTGAGAACGTTTTTTTCCCTAGCTCAATAATGCCGTGTTATGAGTTCCAATTAAGAAAAATGATTACAAAAATACCAACAGGTTAAAAACAAAAAAAATACGTAGGAAATTCAAGTGTTATATGTGCCGAAATTTGTTGCCGTTGCGCGTTTTGTCGCAATGTTCCTGGTCAGTCCACACTGGTCTACATGCAGGATTACTTTTGCAATGCGGGATATAGTTAGCCTTGACGTTTTCTTGTGAACAGGACGCACTGAGTTCCATCCTGGTAGCACGCGATGGTTTTGGCGACATGGCCGTCTCCAACGCCATCGGCTCCAACGTCTTCGACATCAATCTCGGCATCGGCCTCCCGTTCATCATCAGGATTGCAATCAACCATGGCAGCAGCATCCAGCTGCTCTCTGCCGCAGACAAGGTGAGGATGTAGGAGAGGAGAGGGGAGAGGAGAGGAGGGAAACTAGAGAGGATCAGACAGAAGGCAAAAAAATAAAAAGGTGTAGAAGGGGAGGGCAGTGGAAGAATTAGTGAGTGGAGGTGAGAAGGTGAGGAGGAAATGGAGAAAAGGAAGAAAGAGGAAGAGAGAGAGAGAGAGAGGAGAGAGAGAGAGAGAGAGAGGGGGGGGGGTATTATAGCGGGGCGGAGCAGGGGAGGGGAAAGGAAGCAGTGGTAGAGAGAGAGAGAGAGAGAGAGAGAGAGAGAGAGTGTGTGTGTGTTTGTGTGTGTGCGGGGGTGGGGGTGGGTGGGTGGGTGTGTGTGAGAAAGAAAGAGAGAGAGAGGGTGGAGGGAGGGAGAAGGGGAGTTAGGCAGAAAGTAAGACAGTAGAGAGAAAATGAGAGAAAGAGAAAAGAGAGAGAGAGAGAGAGAGAGAGAGAGAGAGAGAGAGAGAGAGAGGGGGGGGGGGGGGGGAGAAAGAGAGCGAGAAAGAGAAAGAGTAAGACTAACATTAACGGAAGGAATGGAGATTTGTCACGCCCTCGTTCTAATCGATTCGTGTCA
This sequence comes from Arbacia lixula, assembly GCA_963669155.1. Taxonomy (NCBI): domain Eukaryota; kingdom Metazoa; phylum Echinodermata; class Echinoidea; order Arbacioida; family Arbaciidae; genus Arbacia; species Arbacia lixula. Next base: position 1,792,909 of record OZ022590.1, on the reverse strand, counting down.
AGCGTCCAAAAGACTGATGGCCCGGCTTTGAAATTAAAACTATGTTCTTCTTTTCCACCGTCCCTCAGATTAAATTCGACGATGGCTACTACGGGATCATGCCTCCTCACGCCAAGTTCGGTTTCATTCTCCTCCTCATCCTCGCGCTCACCCTCATCACCTTCTCGGCCGTTCGCTTCCGCCTCAACGCCGCTGTTGGCATCGTCTTCGCCACCATGTACGTCCTCTTCCTCGTCTACGCCTTCATTCAGGAGCTTGTCTGTGATGGCCAGTGCTGACGATGGGGCGCTTTCCAGAATAACAAATAATCGTTATAACCACAATGCAAATTTGTCAAAAACTTAACCATGCCAATCGCAACACAAGGATAGTCTTAATTTTTTAATTATATGACAATTTATTCAGAAATGAGTCATTCAGAAAGTCATTTAGAAAAGATAAGCGATTTTGAGAACTGTTACTAATCAGCCTAATATAATAATATTGAAGCTACGAGTTCACTCTGCAGTTAAACAATAATTTGTTGGATGTTTTTGATATTTATAACGAACAGTAAAGTTTGTTAATGAAATTAATGACGCCTGATGTGATATGTCATAAATAGCTAGAATCATGGATTCCACGTAATGCAAGGAAACAATAAGAGACAATAGTTTTGGTTATCATGCACAAGATTATTATATCATGAACGCAGCACAAATAAAGCAAGAGTAAACAAAATCAGAGCGGAAATTTCTGTGCAGATAATTGTGATCGTATACATTATGTTTGTATTCTAATCGCTAAAGCAATATGAAAGATATCGGTCCAAAGCTATGGCGTTGTCATCAAATGTAAAAAAAATCTAAGAAGGATTTGAAACGATTGAAACCAGAGACCTAATCTTTGAATAACAAGAAAAAGTTGCTCTAGTATAATTATTTCTTGCCACAATGGACATAGCTGGTTCATAATCCACGTGGAAATATTAGTGTTGAAACCGTCCATATAGTATCATATCTCTTTGCATCAGGCAGAAATCATATAGATCTACGACAATATGTTATGCTTTTTGTATTACACCCGTTGTCTACGTGACTCAACAACAACAACAGCAACATACATGCCTATTGTCTGTGTTACATAGCGAAAGAAAGAAAATAATTTTCTTATGGCCCTCAGACGAAGTAGAGAGAGAAAAAAACAATTTCATTTATCAACAAAACATTTTGAGTGCAATTAGAAGTGTTTCTTTTACCATCCAAGCAAGGGAATAACAAAATGAAATACCTGTAATGTAATATTCTTTGTCAGAGAGGGTGCAATGCACAGCCGGATTGATATATTAGAAAACCTGCATGTGGCAGATATTCGTTCAGTTATCTTCCGTGTCCTTCGGCATAGCGAAAAAGCAATAATGACAGTGAGACTGAGTACGTAGCTGACATTGGGTTTTCGGTGAACTGTGTGCCATTTAACTGTCTCAACAATTGTAAATACTTCTTTTAGAGAAAGAATAAAAAAAAAATGAGGAGAGAGAGAGAGAGAGAGAGAGAGAGAGAGAGAGAGAGAGAGAGAGAGGAAGAGATTTTTGTGGCTATTTTTGTAACTATCCTCGAGATTTTGATGTATTATGTAGCCGGGTGTTTGGACAAGCCTATCAAGTGCAACGAATTTGGTGTCTCTATAAGGGAATAGGCAACCTCCACACCAATTCGACCATTTGTCTTCAAGTATTGTCTATGCTTTAAAACGTGGTTGTGTGTGAACGTCACCTTAGAGACAACGTGTGACGTCAGCTATAATTATTTAAATACAGAGGTCTTGCTGTATGAAGCCGGGTTTCTATTTTACTACTTGTACAGGGCAGTTGTATAGCGAAATGTTCTTTGTATATTTTGCAAAAAAAAAGTGTTTTCCTGATGTTTTCTCTTATTTCGATAATTTTGCGCACAAAGGAACTGAGCCTACTTCACATGATTATATGATATTCTGTGCAGAAGCTGAGCGATATGGGCACATTGTGCTTTCCTCAAATGGAGAGGAAACTGTAAGTTATTTCCATTAAATGTTTTTGAGCATGAAAAACACTACCTTGTGCTTTATTGAATGTCTGTGCTGGTGTGTCAGAGAATTAATTGGGTTTGCAGTAGTGGATGAAAGGTTAGAACAGAGACACAGAGGAAGTGAATTATCAAAATAAACTTTATCCTTTCAAGAGATATCTGCTGGGCCCCGTAACATAAGGTTTGCGATCACTTGAAAATTTGAAAGACGAATTCTGATTGCCTACTGATCAGTATTTTTTTTTTTTTTAACAAAGGGCGCATGTTACAATGGTGTTGATTGGTCATTGCCATTTTGCGATTGATTGCAAACCTTTATGTCACGGTGCCCTGTGCGAAAATTTAATGTGTATTTAATTATTAATTTGATCGAAATAAAAAGAGTAGAAAGGTAATGGTGTAGGGAACGATAATAAAGGGGAAATGAGA
>OZ022590.1:1760819-1790235 GCA_963669155.1 Arbacia lixula | reverse complement strand
CGTTATTCATGCATTGGCGATCAGATTCTATCCTAACTCTCTTTCAGAGCAAATTACCATTTTAAACGTGTGTGATTCTAAAATGTTCTGTAATCTCTCAATGTATGTTAAAAAAATATGTCACAAAAAAAACAATTCAAGGCTTCTAGTGCCCATGACGTTATCAACATAATTTTTAAGAGAGTAAAATAAAGCTAAATTCTCGTTTCTTCCGCTTGGCAAATAAGTACATACCGGAAACAAGAATATAGACCTATGAGTAAAACACCTTATTTGCTAATAAAGTGTGTCTTTCCTGTTTTTCATTCGTGGTAATTTTCAATGACATTGCTATATTGTCAATTTGTCCGTGTCATTGTCGACGTGTTCAGAGGATTTTATCCCTTTCTCTATGTTTGTCGTATTTCCTTTGTTTGATTGAAAGTGAAAGTGTCGAGATGAAGAACGCACATCGCTTACCGTTTTGTCTTCTTCCTATTGTCTTTCAGCCAAACCAAACCCTAGAATAGAGTCACTTTCCGCTTCCAGGAAATCATTAACCGATTTTATTCCCTGCAATATTACGCATCTAAGTTTGCAAACTAAATTTGGAACATTTTTCTTCTGTTGGTGAATTAAACCCCAAAGAGCTTAGCGGTTGATGGTAGGAGTATAGCTGCATGAAAGACGGAAATTCCTAAACATAAATTTGCAGACGTCCTGGAATATTCATGCCCGACTGCCCCACGTTCGTTCGTAGTTTGATTTGTTATGAGTCTAAATGAAGTACGGGAAGACCACCATAAAAGCTTGAGTAAACTCGACGCTTTGGAGCTCCTTCCCGTCCGAGTCCGTTCATAAAGTTGGCAGAAAGATCTAATAAGTTGGTACTAAGTCTACTCCGTTCACATACAGTTTGAGCCCGTTCGGCAATATTTTTAAGAACGTAATAGTAAGGATAAGTCTGGTATTACATATACTGTGCTAATCTTGCTTATTGAGTAATATCTTTCAGAACCATTTAATGACCACCTCTCTGTCTCTGGGAATTTTTCTACGCAACATGCTTTCCATATCACTCGAATGCTCCTCATCTCCTAGAATATAAAACCCACTCCGTTACCCGTCTTCTTCCCCCTCCCAATCATTTTCCCCTCTCTCTCTCACTCTCTCTCTCTCTCTCTCTCTCTCTCTGTTTCTCCCTTTATCTGTGTCTCTGTGTCTCTGTCTCTGTGTCTCTCTCCTTCTCTCTCTCTCTCTCTCTCTCTCTCCCCTCTCTCTTCCCCTCTCCTTCTCCCCCCCTCTCTCTCTATCTCTCTATCTATCTATCTATCCATCTATCTATCATTCTATCTATCTGTCTATCTATCTATCTATCTATCTATCTATTTATCTGTCTGTCTTTCTCCTATTTTCCTCTGAACCCCCTCTCTCCCTCCCCATCGCTCTTTATCTCTCATCTCACCCTATTTCTCTTTCATTTGTACTATGATATTTGCCCCCCCCCCCGCTCTCTCTCTCTCTCTCTCTTTCTCTCTCTCTCGCTCTCTCTCTCTTCCTCCTTTATCGTGATCATTTCCCCGTTTGTTCTCGCCCTGTAACATCTTAAATGCGAAAGTGCAAAAATGGGGCACACCCAGCTTGGTTATTTCCGTCCATTTGTCCGCTCACTTTATCTTTCACTTTTATCAACTGCAATTGTTTCTTCAGTATTATAAAGAAAACTATCACTCCCACTATCGGACAATTTTCAATTTCCCCGGAAACCATAACCGAGAGTAGTTTTAATTTGCCTTATTGTTATGCATCCGACATCGCGAGATACCATAGTATTCCCTCTTTGTCAAAGAGGACATCCATGCATAAATGGGAGGCAGTACAAAGACCAAATGTTACACATCTAACGTTTTTACTAGCATTTTTACATAAAACTAGCAAATATACCCGTTATGTATACAACATCATGCGCAGCAACTAGCGAGTTGCATGGACAAAACCCAGTTTGTTAACAACTAAGTCTGGTAAAAGAAACTACGCCCTAATGACGTCATGGCCCCTCTTGCTTCTTCCCCTCTCATGGGATATTTCTCTAGGCAATTTAGATGTTTGATTTATTTATTTTATTTATTTATTAAGTCTTTTTTAAACAGGGTAGCCCCATCAGTGAGCTTGGCACTGTTCTCCCTGGGGGCCCTGTGTACAAATAACACAATAATATAGAGTAACATGAATAGATAAACAAATAGACACATAGATTACACAAACAAATGCTGTAAACCAATAAACAGCGTAGGTCATCTAGTAAGGAACATAACAAAAAGAAGAAGGCGAACCGATGCTTCGACATGCATGTCACAAGCGAAACCTTGTACATTTTCTGACTAAAAATTATGTGATTGATACTAATATTTATGCCTCGCTAAAATGTAGGATGATATACAAAAAGTATAAATACAAATCTTCTTTCGATAGGACTATTAACATCAAGTCTTAATAAAAGTTGATACCATTTCATGTATACCTGCTAAATATAAATAGCATATGACATATATCTGACACCGAGTTATACTTTAATTAAATGACAGTAAATGTGATCATGAGGAAATATATTTTTGCAAAGTATACCTGTACTTCACCAAAAATAAAGAGAACGGAAACAGGAATTACGATAGAGGGTGTAAACCTACAGCTTGATCATTACAGTTTGATCACTTATGTTAAACATTCTCCCAGTAAAACGTAATCGAGCATCAATAATATGTCTTTTCAAAGTGTAAGTATAAAATGTATTGTACCAAAAATAAAGAGCTCACAGAAACATAAATCATGTTTGATCAAAACATTCTCCCATCAAAGAGTAATCGAGCATCAATTTCAAGGATTATCCTACAGATATTTTGATTGAATATCATCGAAACTAAAGAGATGGTCATACAAAATTCGTGTCTCATGCATGTGCCTACTGTCATTATGATGATAATGATGACAATTTCCAAAGTAATAGTACACAAGATAGTATGAATCATGCACAAGAGAAGGGAAGGACGATATAGGACTACAGGAATTCAAACAAACTGTTCAAGTCAAGCAAACGGAATTCTAAAATGGGAAGTGTTATTTATTGGTGATATAATAAATTAAGTCCAATAATTGATGTCGATTTGAGTATAAATGTATCCGGTATTTTAATATTTCCGGCTATAAATCCTATCTCCGGCTAGTTATGGTCTCTAATTAGCTTCGGCTTTGCTATCTTCATCGCTGTTACCTTACACGAGATGAAACTAAGCGCATTTAATAACGGATGTCGATTGCAGTGGGAAAATTATGTCCAGAAAAAAATAATGAGAGCTATGGAATTATATTTTTAGAAAGAAAATGAAAGCCAGATTTGAATGGACTATTGATCGAGCAAGATTGGACAAAGGATAGTTTGTGGAGATGTATCAAAGAAGTTATTTAAAGTCTTTAACTCAGCATATTATGTTCACTGTAGTGAATACGGCTGTAACAATCTATCACGAGAGAAATAATCATTCATGTTCATAAAGATGTTTGTTTCGCGAACTCGAAAGTGTAAGATTCCAGTGAATAAATCAAGCTTCAGTTAAGTTTTTTGGGTAGAGATTGGGATTAGGATTAAGATTTTATGTGCTTTTGGGAAACAATACTAAGCAGCTAAAGGAAAAACTGGTCTATCTCATCCCTGCTCCAGGAGCATATAGGAACACCTCAGAATAAGGGAAAATATTAAGTGGGAAATGAGAATGAGAGAGGGAGAGTGTAAATGTGTATAAATGTGTGTGAGCGTTTGTACGCGTGTGTGTGTGTGTGTGTGTGTGTGTGTGTGTGTATGAGAGAGAGAGAGAGAGAGAGAGAGAGAGAGAGAGAGGGAGAATTTACGTGTGTGAGGGGGGGGGGGGGGGCTAGAGTTGGTATGACGCGAGCTTGAACTTAAGATATTGTCAAACATGGTACTGGAGATATTATCGCAAATTATGAAATAACGCGTACGTAAAAAGAAGAAAAAATGATTGATGAGCAGTTGACAGGGGGAAAAGGATGTTGTAGCTAAGTTATGTATACATGTAAGAGTTGTGCAGCGTATTGACATACCACATACCATCGCACACATTGTTGTCATGAAATACGTGAGTATCATTTCATTGATTTTTTTTGTAGGGAAAATGCAATTCAATTTAATGTGATTCTTTTAAATCAGGCTCTGCAATATTATGAGCACGCGTTGCGTTGTCATGGGGGTAGTTGTCCTAGGCGGTAATTGTCCTGGGGAGTAATTGTCCTGGGGGTAGTTGTCCTGGGGGTAGTTGTCCTAGGGGGTAATTGTCCTGGGGGTAATTTTCCTAGGGGGTAGTTGTCCTAGGGGGAAGTTGTCCTGGGGGTAATTGTGCTGGAGGTAATTGTCCTGGGGAGGGGGGGGGGGTAGTTGTCCTAGGGGGTAGTTGTCCTAGGGGGTAATTGTCCTGGGGGTAGTTGTCCTGGGGGTAGTTGTCCTAGGGGGTAATTTTCCTGGAGGTAATTGTCCTAGGGGGTAGTTGTCCTAGGGGGTAGTTGTCCTGGAGGGTAGTTGTCCGAAGAGGGTAGTTGTCCAGGGGGTAGTAGTTCGGGGGGTAGTTGTCCGGATACAGACAGGGTGGCACATTTGCAGAGTCATAAAACTCGGCAGGAATCAGCAGTATACCCTATCAATCACGTGTATAAAATCTCACACACATACTGTCATAGCTTCACGAACCTTCTCAGGAAAAGTGAAAATTTATCGTTGTGTACGTTTGAAACATAGCGACCATAGTCTACAATTATACATAATCGTACTGTCCCTGTCAGTGCACGATGCATGGGGCACCGGGCATTGCTCCCATTGAACGCATGCACTGTGGTGCGGACCATATCGCACACCGGTCTCCTGTCTCTGGGCTACAAGAAGCGGGGGGGGGGGGGGGGGGGGGGTTGGACGACCCGCCCAAAACCTCCTCGAAACCTTGCTATAATTCCGCTTAACCTCAGCTTCCAGGTCTATTGTTGAGTCCAATTATGTTTACACGGGTATGTATTTTATTTACTGGCTGCCGGATATTTCTCAAGGAATGTGCACTGTTTATGACAAGGAGTCTTCCCGTCGCAGACCCTCCGCCCGACCGCCCTCAACGTCAATATCCATACTCAGACTCAGTGGCTGACGAACAAGTGTCTGTGCCGCAATCTCGTCGTGATGTACAAGATAATACAATATGTTTTTTTTTTCTTTTAAGACATTGGAAAAAGTCACACGCAATTGTGAAAAAGATATTTATTGTCCTCTTTGCATACTTTGACTGTTGGTTCCATTGTGACTTAACCCCTTCAGACTTGAATAACAGTGATAGTAATATTACTAGGATGTCTTTTGATTTAAAATAGATCATCAACCAAACTAAGGTATACGACTCTTACGTGTTATGTGCAGGTAGAATGTGGCATACCTCAGTTTGTGCATGGTTAGCAAAATTGATAATTAGCAAAAACTCGCGTGTGCGATTATTCATTTGGTATACCGGTTGTAATTTAAAATAAATGAATAAAGCCATATCATTTGAATTAATTGTTATGGTGAGAGCGGAGTGCACTTATTGGGTTCAAAAGGGTTAGATGGTTAACTGAACAGTTTGTACAGTATACTTAAATATTTTTGCGAAGATGTTGATACGGAACATCATTCAAGAGACTGTTTACAAAAGGGTATTAATCAAATGATAAAATAAATATTAGAATGATGGGGACATAAAAGGGGAAATTCCCCTGCAGTCCCCAACGTTTCAAACAAGCCATTTTCCACAAAGAAAGAAAAAAAAAACGACATCGAGGAAAGCTATACTGCCCTATACTAACAAAAGGAAGCAAGTGACAAATCACTTAAATCTGGGTTATTGGTACTCTCAGCATTCCCTACATCCAGGCAAAATCTGGACAAGAAATATTCATCTTGCTGCGAGATTTACAGAAAAAGTCTCTTTTGTTAGTTGCTTCCTTTTGTCAGATTAGGGCAGTATATTGACCCACAGTGTGTTGGGGTGACTTTTATGTGTAAGTTCTACACCATCAAAGAATAAAAGGAATATTTAACCCTTTGTGTCAGATAAATTGCTGCTTTTTATGTAGGGTTTAATGTGTAGTCACTGTATAAATTAGCATCAGTGGCGCGCGAAGGGTAAGGAACATGAGATCAGAGATAATTAGCATCATAATAATTATGTGGCATAAGTTGTTGTCAGGGCAAAAACTTGCATCGGGTTTTATTTTATTACTTCCTTCTCAACTTCTTTAAACAGATAGAGCATTACCTGAACTACTTCAATAAAAGTGACGATCATTATAATGATTGTCATTTCATTCTTGTTTTTTATTTGGTATTTGGCGCGGCAGGCCACGCTAGCTAGCAAGGGTAGGTGCCGATGAGCGGTACATACAGCTCGCATCATATATCCAGTACAGCGCAGTAGTGCGCGCAGGCTGCGAATTTTCGGAACGTGAAGCCTTTGACTTCGGGTCGCTGTCGGGCGTTGTCGGTTTCCGAGATTGCTAGACTAGTCCGACTAGACTAGGGCTTGCGTACGACTGAATGGGGCTTACGGAATCGCGTATTTCACAGAATCTCCCAGTTGCATGGGTCTTTAATTGTTATTTAGATTTAAGAGTTGTGCACCGCCGAGTAGCAGACGCCGGAAGTGCGATTCGTCTCGGAGCCGGATCGTCTGTCGTAACATAACACCTTGTACGCCGTAGCCTGTTCGGAGGCTGCGGAGTGCATGGTCACAACCGAGTCTGTAGACAACTGTCTTGTAATATAGACTAGGGCCTAGTTCCTCCTACTGCCCTAGACCCTTTTCCTCACAAATCACTGATATCTACACGTTAGTGGGGGGATCAGTGTCACATATCCACAGAGGACGAGGATCCAGGGCAGTCAGAGGGATTAGGGCTTAGTCTGTATTCAGACTCAGTTATGTCCATGCAATCTGCAGCCTAGTAATTAGGCTAACGTCTTATCGATATGTTGAATTTAACCGTCTTCAAAGTTTCAGCAGTGTCCCATTTTAAATACTTGGAGAATAATAGTATCATAATAAGTTACATATTGCATAAATATAATCGGACAGTTTAACACTCGCCAATGTACATTGTGATGTGATGTGATGTACGTTATGATCATGCAGCTAGCAACTTTGGTAACTTTTTACTCGATTCTTTTGCGACACGACACGCTCAGTATAATACGCTACTTTTGTTATGGCAAATATTGCAATATAACAGTTTTCCAACGGTATGCAGCACTTTCATGAGAAATGTTGCAACACTACATGAGCCTCATAAATACCTTCCGCAATTATATATATATATATCCTGGGTCCTCTGACTGAGGAAGAGCGAGGATGGGATTGGGGCATAGTCTGTGTAACTAGACTCTGTTGTTAATAGACTGGGTTGTATCCATACATCTCACAGCCTGGGGGGGGGGGGGGGGTGCTTTGGGGGGGGGGGAAAGACCCCCAAAATTATAAATTTCGATGTCATGCAGCGCTCACCCATCTAAAAGACTCATAACCCCCCCCAAAAAAAAAAAAAAAAAATATCTATATATATATATATATAGATAAATAAATACAAATAATGATAATAGATAAATAAATAAATAGACAAATAAATAAACAAAAAACTCGCCCCCTTCAAAAAAACACACAAAAACTGTGGTCTAGAGAGGAGTGCGTTCGCACCCTACGCACCCCCCACACCGCCACCCCCCCCCCCTGTTTATAAACCCGTGTTCAAAATCAATTGATGTCTCAATGTCTACCTAAATTGCCAAATTCACCCCTTCCGATGATCATGATACAACTTCGATATAATTATAGGTCAACAAACTAACCCTTACTCTATACACGCGGTTTGCAAAATTGCCCAATTGGACTGATAATCCAGACTAATCGGTGGGGAAAACCAGTGTCTATTTATAGGAACCGACTTTCAAGTCGATTCCGTCCTTGCATGACCCTAAATCGAGGTTAAGGCTGAAAGGAGATGTTACCGGATTTCTAGGCGATCTCAGGACAAGCAGCATGGATTAAGCGTCGGTTAAATGAGGATTATGTTTACCCCATTGCGCCCCCATCATTTGGTAATCATAAAGAAGAGATTAAATGGGTAGGCAGAGGAGTGAGATAAAGAAAGAGAGAGTGGAAGATGAAATAGACAGACAAACAGACAGACAGGTAGAACTAGGGAGCAGAGACGATGTAATGACAACACTCCAGAGACAGTAGAAGGGAACTGATCTTCGGGTGGGGTGGATGAAGGTGTGGAAAGAGAGAGAGAGAGAGAGAGAAAGAGAGGAGGGGGGGGGGGCGTGGGGATGGTGAGAGAGGAAAAAGAGATCGAGAGAGAAATAAACAGACGTAGTATATAAATGAAATGGTATAAGTACATAACGCGTGTAACAGAGAAAGAGAGAGAGAGAGAGAGAGAGAGAGAGAGATATAGGAAGGGAGAGAGAGGGGGTAGGGGGAAGTAAGTGGTAGAGAGAGAGGGGAGACAGAGAGAGAGAGAGGGGGGGGGGCGGGGCGGAGGGGACGTGCAATAGAAGGAGAGGAGTAAGATGAATAGACGTACACATTAAAATAAAATGATACATGTACATATAGAGAGGAAAAGAGAAAGAGAGAGAGAGAGAGAGAGCGGGGGGGGGGGGGGAGAGAACGGAATGGGGATATGAAGAGTTGGGACAGGAGACAGAAGGGGTGAGTAAGGAGGGGGAGGGAAAGGAAGGAGAAGAGAGACATAAATCATAAGGTATTTACAGCAAAGTTGTGTGTGTTTGTGTTTTTCCTGCAGCATTGCGGGAGGGGGAGGGGGGGGGTACGTCATCAACCCCATTTCGACCTTTTACATTTCATTTAAATATTCCATTCACGAAATCCATTCATGACCCATGTACGTATACTCAAGCATAATGCATATGGTAACGATTATTACAATACAACACAGCTGCCCATGTAATATCACGGGGAGGGTGGGGGGGGGGGGGGGAGGAATACTTTGATTTCAGGGTTACAAGAGTCCTCTTTTAGATTTCCAGGCAGGCTCGCAATACACAATATGTCAACCAACAATACACATCTGTCTTGCAATGTAGACCAATCCTATAGGTGCTACGTGCAGTGAAACGTAGATTTGGTATCTCAATGGATTGGGAGCTGGGATTCCCCAGCGCATGCGCACAACGTAGGAATGTATTGCTTCGCGCCCAACACCGCACCTGCCGTTTGAGTATACATTGCCATGATGGTAGAATACATGTATTCCAGTGCGTGTGATTGGGGAAAACCATGGATGTACTTACGATGTTGTTTCTACATATCTAGTGAAGAGTTAATGACGTCAGTATGTATGCGCTTAAGATAGGACTACTAATGTTTAAACATTGCTGAATACATACATTTTTGTAAACGTATCCGGTCATCCTGATAAGACAAGCATTTTACCCTTTGAGAGCCAGATAAACTGCCGTTCTATTAGTTTTGTGTGTATTACTTATGGAAAATGGCACATGTGGTAAACACAGAGTTAAGTTTATGAATCAGCAAAGCAGAAAGTCTGCAGGTTTTTGAAAATTATTGTTAGTACTAATAACCATACATTGTCGATTGCACGTGTCAGAGAGTGCCTATGCCAATAGTCACATGCTATGTGCAGCTTCTGGAGACATGGTAGAACATATCGTGTGCAATACCAATGGATTTGCCCTGAAGACCTTCAAGGATGTTGAGTAATTATGATATTTAATAATGCGAGACGTCTGTTTTATTACAATACTTTAAATACTGATACTACTACTTTTACTATTGCCGCTACTTCTACACATTACTAAACACACGTCACATGCTACTATGCCCATTCATTACCTGGTTGCTGAATTATGACGTAATGGACGTATATTAGTTGCTTTCTTCAATGTTTCATGTTGTCATCTGAATTTATGTCAAACTTTCAATAAGAAACAAACAATAGGAAGAACAAGAACAAGAAGGAGAAAATAAGAAAACGAAGACAAATTTGTTCTTATCAAGCAGACTACAAGAAAAGGAAGCAAACAAGAACAAGACATAGCAGACGATAGTGACTAATTTCAAGAAGAAGCAGACGGCAATACGAAGAAGCGGATGGGAAAAGAAGAAGAAGACGACATTGAAAAAATAGCAGACAACAAAACGCAGAAGGAAAAGCTGACACCAACAAAAGGAAGAGAATAAGAACAAATGACAATAAAAACAAACAGAAGAAACAGACTACAAGCAGAAGAAGCATACAAGGAAGGAAAGAAGAGTACAAGAAAAAGAAGAAGAAGAGGCAAATTTTCAAAATGCAGACAGCAAACGAATCTGACGATGATAAGAAGTAACATACAATGAAGAAAGATGAGAAGCAGACCACAATGAGAATCGACAGAGAAAATGAAGTAGCAAACGACAAGAAAAAGCAGACGATAATGAGAAGTAAAACATGACAAGAAGAAGAAAAAGAAGCATCACACAATGATTATAAGAAGCAGGCAACTTTTCGAAGAAACTGACAAGAAGAAGAAAACGCAGAAAGAAGCAGCAGCAAATCGAACGCAGAAGGTGAAGCAGACGACAATAAGGAAGAAAAAACTGAGAAGAGACAGAAGACAATACAGAAGACACTAAGAAAGACGATAAGAAGATACAGTGGACAACAAGAAACAGAAGACACTAAGAAAAGGCAGAAGACACAAAGAAAAGGCAGAAGAATCTAAGAAGAGACAGAAGACAATAAGATACAGAGACACTGAAAAAACCAGAAGACAATAAGAAGAGACAGAGGACAATAAACAGAAGACAATAAGAAAGGCAGAAGACAATAAGAAGAGACAGGACAATAAGAAACAGAATACACTAAGAAAAGGCAGAAGACAATAAGAAGAGACAGAGAACAATAAGAAGAGACAGAAGACAATAAGAAACAGAAGACAATAAGAAGAGACAGAAGACAATAAGAAACAGAAGACACTAAGAAAGGCAGAAGACAATAAGAAGAGACAGAGGACAATAAAGAGAAGACAAAAAGAAAGGCAGAGGACAATAAGAAGAGACAGAGGACAATACGAAACAGAAGACAATAAGAAAAGGCAGAAGACAATAAGAAGAGACAGAGGACAATAAGAAACAGAAGACAATAAGAAAAGGCAGAAGACAATAAGAAGAGACAGAAGACAATAAAATGAGGCAGACGAACATGCAGAAGAAGAGAGGATCACAGGGGAAAATATGAGAAATGATTATATTGTAGTGGTGATTGTACCACGCTGAGGCTGTTATTTGTGTTTGTGTTGAAACATAAGTTTATGAAAATAATATACGAAATGAAAGACGATAACAATTATGATGATGTAGAGTACTTGAGTGACAAACTCAGAGTTGAATGAAACAAATACATGTAGTTTAAGTTGCTTTCGATTTCACTTTGTTTTCGACAACATGGACAAAGCTTTAAACAGTTCATTTGTACTTTTATGGAACTTTTGTAGTTTGATTTTACATCTCCTGTAGGCCTTCGGCTGTTCACCCTTCACCTAGTTATACGTCTACTCATCATAAAGCCTATCCATGTTGGAACACTTATCCTCCCTCTTCATTGATATAAAATAGGTTAATAGATGAAGAATAAGATTGGACTTAGCAAGGGTGAACAATTTATTTCCCTGCGGTATTCTACCTCCGGACTGAGAACAGAAATTTAAAAAGAAAAAGAACACCGAGGTCAAGGGGTTTCCCCGAGCTCAAGTAATTCATTGACTTCTCGTGAAGTCCGGATGAGATTGGATCATTTCTGAGAAATAAAACAAAAACATCTCATGAAAATGGTAAAGGAGAGAACAAATAATGTGTTTAACAGTGTAAGGAGTGAGTCATACTCTCGTCCTGATATCGGCTTTGATTGGCAAACAGTTTAATAGGATACGTAGGGGGAGGAAATCATCCTGAAAAGAAGTTTGCGTCTTGTTCTTCAGAAAGAAAAGATTTACACCGACTCCCACACCCGTGCTTTCATGTATGTCTAAGTCGCAGTCAAGGATTTATTATTCATCGGTAAGTAATATCGTTACCTGGAATTCATCAATATACAGAGTGAGTGTTTTTAATTTTGTCACGCAAGATTGCCATTGTTACAAACGTTCCTAACCAGACAAGCTAGTGGTCAACGACATTTGCATAATTTCTCAATGGCACAAACAAGGTTGAATCTGTAGTCGGGAAACTATCAACACGATTTAGAGGTGTATTGAACCAACTACGAGGATTTAAATGCAATGGAGCTTAGTGATGAGGACTATGCGGGAACCGTAATCAACGCTCAGCCATTCAGTCATGACCGTGGGTAATCATCTTATTTGATATTAGGATAGCTACTAGGAAGGTAGTGTATCAAAATGGTAAAATAGTTGATATTAAACAAAATGCGGACCTGACATGACGGCAGGACAGTTGTGCAATTATTACGGCCTACAATCATTACCAATACTACCCGATTAGCAATTGGTGTATATCATCACGTGATTTCGTTTTACAAGTCAGCAGTAAAAAGAACTTACGATATCATGGCATGTATAGAGCAAGTAATCAGCAACTTATTGCAACATTAACCTGTGTTCAAATTAATTTCACATTCTCAGTTGCCATTTAGCACACGTTATACACCGATGAAACTTTAGTTTTTAAGAAATCCATGTTCAGTGTGCATTTTCTATGTTTTTTGGAATAATGCTTTATGTAACACAATTTTCAAACGACAAAACGAAGATAAACAAGATTTGTTATTCAAGTGATTTATTTGCTTCCAAGTATATACATTTTTACATACATTACATATGATAGTGACAAAACAATTACTTAAATTAACAAAAAATATTTTCATACACTCGATCTGGTGTAAGACTGAGCGGGAACCTTGCTTGTCTACAAATGAAGCCACCGCAACAATCCAAAACATTGATACGACAGGAGTTCAGACCTGTTTTTTTTATGATGAAGTATCGATTTTAAACGTGGACAATTCCTCTTTTATGGTAATGATAGTATAGCTCTCTGGGGTATATACATGTACCTCAACGCATTTAGTAGGTGTATGTTTCAACGTATTCACATGTTTTATATTTATTTGGTTCGTGCAACAATATTCACGGAAAATATTTAGGTGGGCCCAAGAAAAAATAAAAGCTGTTAATAAATTTTCAACAAAATTAGGTCTTCAAAATTATATCCCTAAACAAGGAATATGTTTGTCATTTATTATTTGTACTACATTTCTCTTTTATGTGAATATTCTGTACATGTACTATGTTCTATTCGATGTTCGAAATGCTACATACAAACTGTGGCAGTGATAAAGTACTGGTAAAATGAATGATATTAAAACATAGTACTCGAGTATGATGCTATATACAAGAAGAAATGATTTGGTACAATTCCATTGTAAATATATACAGGTACATTTTGATACACACATCACTCAAAAGTATATTTGTATCAATGCATTTCAATGTTGCAATAATAGTAGTAGTAGTAGTAGTAGTAGTAGTAGTAGTAGTATGTTACAGTACGTAAATGAAACTAGAACTATGGAAATTAGATACGGTAAAACACATGCGCACACGGATACACTTATCCGCTTAGAGGACATATAGATAAGACCACAGTGACTTTTACAAATATCACAAAACTATAATCATTAATTTAGACGAAACAGAAAAGAAATCGTTTATTGCTATTGTCACACAGTTGTAATACCATAATGGTACGATAGCTTCAAAACTTGAACACGAACTAAGGAATAAACTTAAAGACAGACTGTTACAAAAACTTACAAATTCAACATTTCTTACAACCCTGAGTGTATGACCTACATTAAATATACTTTTTTCTTTCATGATAGTAATATAATAAACAATACCATGTCAAACATTGATAGGAAGTAATGTTTGAGGATGTGCTATGTTCTACACACATAAACAGGAAGCAGACAACTTTTAACAGTTAAATATTAAACTTCCCTTGATTATAATAGAACGTGTATCAATGAATGAAACAAGAACAAACGAGGAATCCATAGACGTGTCATTTTACTTCATACATGGCAGTGCTCAATACATTTTTTTAATAATAATTCGTGCTTAAAGATTAGCTCAGATCTCCAACAACGTTTGAATATTTATTGTGTTCAATTTACACGATTCTAGACAAGCGAGAATGGCAAATATCCGATTTCTAACGCGTATGAATATGTTACTCGATAAGTAAGAGCTTGCAATGTGTTGAAAATACTGAGAGAGAAAAAAGAGAAACATTAATATTGGTAAACTATTTTGTAAAAGGGGAACGAGCGGCGTAGTTTGCCATTTGTTTTTGTCCCATGTAACAGTTTTATATGTCGTGATCAAATAAAAAATGCGTGGCAATTTTTACAATCTGAGGGAAAAGAAAACGTTTGCTAGAAAAAAAAATATGACACGTTATGATGTAATTCTACATCGAATACATTTTGCATCCGTATATTACTAAACCAAATGTATAAGTCGTAATACATGTAGTTGTTTTTGCGTAGGCCTATAGAGGCAAATTGATGAGAAAATTTCTCAGTTTTTTTTTTTTTTTATAGTAGACTCTCAAATATACACGTATACCAAACATATCTGCCGGGGTAAAACAAATGCACCTCAAACGAAAATCTGCGCTGACATTGTTAATCTTTTGGAGCAGGAGGTACCGAAGCACAACCCTCGCACTAATGTACAACGATAAAAACACACCCTGTCCTACGGTATACCATAGCCAGAGTTACGGCGAGCCGCGGGCCCAGCGTACGCTTGAAAGCCTCAGAAACAGTTTCAGGTTATGTAAAGCGAGAAGGCAACGGATTTAGTTTAACTCTACGGGATCTATGTCTCTCTCTCTATCTATATGTTCGATATTTGTATTATTACGTGTATATTGAGGAACCCATCGTCAGTTTGCTGCTATCTCCTCAGCATTTTAAGGTATTCAACTTTGTTTTCTTTCTCCCTTTCGTATTGCTTGATCGTCTCCAGTTTAGTCACTCAAAAAGGACGGAAGACAGAGTGCATTCTATATCCTAATGATTAGCTGTTTGCTCAATGAACTAATGTTTTTCGCGATGCCACAAATGTCATGTTAATTCATGCGCATTACACATGTTTGATTTGTTTTCTAATATGAAACACAAGCTTCCTCAAGCAGTTTGTAGTTATTTCCTGAATGGCATAGGTTGATGACTTCAATAACACGATACCAAACATACCGCGAGGCATATCTTGTCCTTCTCAACGGGAACGTGCCGGGAGAGCGCGGCACAGCGCTATGCCTTAAGCCTGTATTATGTCAGGGGCACATCTTCTACACTCCAGAACAGAATAAACTTGCCTAAAATACTTGCAAAAATACATAAATGTAATCTGTTACGTCACCTTTTATTATTTTTTTTTTTTAAAAATAATTGCCTCACTTTTAAACATTAAGATAAGGCCTCCGCATCTTAAGAATTGGTATATCCCATTATTTTCTGAATTAATCTTGATAACACCAGGATTTGTATTAACTAAGGGTATTCACTTTGCATTCGGTTGCGTTAAACATAACCGATTAATGTTTCGTTTAAGATGATTACAAAAGTTTGAAAGGTTTTTTTTGTGATATTGTTACACATCAGTTATTAGATTCTTTAGTAACTAACGGTCTGTGATTTTCTTACACAAAACAATTTACAATGTTCTGACATAACTTTGAACTAAGATTATGACGATTTTCTTTACTTGGTTAGCATTCTATTAATCATTTCCCCACTCAGTTCATAAACATTTAATTTTCAAAGTATAAATAAGTTTATTCAATACCAGTTATCCACAATCACGTACGAAACAGAATGCACCTTACATAATTGTTTGCCTTACAGGTGCAAAATTACGCCTCAGTCGCCCACACAAATATTGCTACTGATTGAGTTATTCATTGACGTCACAAAGTCAGCAGGGACCGACGGATTAAATTATTCGTTATGCATAAATTATTGTGCGGGTCTTTTAAAGGTATTTAATACTAGTATTTAGGATATGGTGAACAGTCAAGGTGTAAAAAAAAAAAACACACCTTAACAAACCGTGAAAAGAAAGAAAGACATAATGTGGACATTTAACACCAATCATAAATGCGTGGAGAGGTAACATGTATTCATGAAACAACAAGGTACTATTTTCAACCATGTCAACAACTATGTTCTAGACGGTATTCAAACACACTTTTGTCGATATTTCTAGATAAAATGTGAACACTATCTAATATATATATCGAACATTCATTCCGTTCGTGTTTATACAAACAGAACACAACCCACGCAATGTTTTACAGCCTGGAACTCATTTTCGTGACGTAGAAAATGTACCAGTGTATGGTGGACTGACAGTGGCACGCAGGCTTGATGTTGAGCTACGTGCTTAAACATGTTAAATGTGTGATTGACCTTCAGCGAAAATCATGATTTTTTTTTTAGCATGCAAAAAGGCAATTGGCGTCATGTGCTTTCGCCATGACGGTACAAAACAACCACGAACGGATCACTTTATTAACGATATTCAATCTGTATGAACATATCTCAGTGTCAGCCTTTTTTTTTCTCCAAATTTCCTTTTGACAGGAAGACAGCCATGGCGCCCACATACATTAGTTGGATCTATGTCGGGAAGACATCAGGAGAGCCATAGAGCTTTCATCATATTGAAAACTTTTGTGCAAGAAATATG
Source organism: Arbacia lixula (assembly GCA_963669155.1). Classification (NCBI taxonomy): domain Eukaryota; kingdom Metazoa; phylum Echinodermata; class Echinoidea; order Arbacioida; family Arbaciidae; genus Arbacia; species Arbacia lixula. The sequence continues at coordinate 1,773,374 of OZ022590.1, read as the reverse complement.
CACAGCATGTACATTTATTAGTAAACCGGTTTATCGACTTGAATTGATTTGGACTTGAACCGAAATTAAAATTAATCTCATTTCAATTTACTTGTATTGAAATGAAATTGGAATCTAAATGCATTAAATGACATTTTAACAATCGAAGTTTGTGAAGGGTAAAATATCTTGATGAAGTATCGCATCAAACACCAATCAGGCCACTTTATAGAGCCCGAAATACGTGCTCTCATGATGCATGTTAATCACGCTGTTCGGGTAGGCTACTCGGATGCCTACCACGGAGTTAGGGTGTAGGTACGCCAGACCTCCGGCGTAGCAGGTGCTGACCCTACGTTCCGAGTCGACCGGGCACTCCGCACACTTAAAGCGGATCAGTCCGTTAACTGATATCGCGTGTCCTGATATGCGTCGGTCATCATTATACTGAACCTGTAGGAAGAGAATAAGAAATGAGCATGACGAAAAAATTATTAGTACTAAAATCCGTATCATGATTATCATAATCATAATCGTCGAGAGATGTATGGTTATAAGATGTGAGGTGCCGTTGGCAGTGATTAAATACTGGGAGCGTAAAGTTGAAAATTTCATGCAGTCCTTATTATCAAGCCGTTTTATTATTATGCTTTTGTCTATTTTCTTATGAAGGTATTACCAATAACGTATTTTGCACTTATCGAATTTTTGCGAATTGGAACGTTCTTCAAACAGGTTTGGTGGAAAAAAAAAACAGCACGGTGCTTAATCATTACATCTTAATATATCATATATCAAGGATAACCAAGAAACACCAAGAAACAAACACCAAGAAAGCAGACGGCTAGCAATATGTTATAGCAAAAGAGTGACAGAATTATAGATACAAATTGTGTGTGTGTTTGTTTCCCATTTTGAGGACTGGTTTAAAGGTGAAAATGCTATTTTACATGTTATAATATATATAGCGGCACTCATACTACAAGCATGATAACTAAGTAAATACAATGTTCATATCAACTCTAATTTGGAGAATGTACTTTATAATCCAGCTTTGCCAACCAATGCAGTGGCAACGGATTTGCAATTCACCTACAAAAAGAAGACAACATTTCTTGACATCACATTCTTCTGAGATATATTTCGTGAATTATTGATGCCTTACAGCATTGATATTACGTATTAAACAAATATTTCAATGTTGATTAAAAAAAATGTAATCATACTGATGATAAGTCACAATTATATTTTTTGTTTGTGGATTCCATTAGTAAATTTGACAGAAATAGGCGAAGTGGATTTTAATTGAAGTTGGATTTGATGAAGGTTAAGGTTATTCGTTGAAATTCAAAGAGATTTGCGTTAGTTTAGGAACAGATGACTCTTGACGATTTTGTAAATACTCCCATTTGCCAATTTCCACGATAGTGTATATTTTTTTATTCTTACAATTCACGCACATCAATCATATGAAGTGATACGATGCATTTAGATTTCCTGGTCTTTCATCACATCCATACATTACTCACGCTCTAATATGTGGATCATTGATGAGGGCTATGAAATATCTTTCACCAGATTAACGACTCCAAATATCAAGCAGATTAAAATAATTCATAGGACCGCAGAGCGTATATAGTCATGGAATAAAATAAAACTGCCTCAGGTGAAAAAGGCAGTGGTGCATGTATAGGCAATAGCTTTTTTTTTTTTTTTTTTTTTTGTACAGCATGACGCGAAGTTACCACACAGATAGCATTAAAAACATATTAATAAAAAATGCAGGTGATTGCACAATGATACAAGTGTATACGTTATCATCTGTGTCAGGTCAGCTGCTTCAACCTGATCAACCTGACGGCACTTCCCTGCATAAATTCACAGTATAACAGCCCTCCACCGACGATATAACAAGGGTAAATTTATCCAGACCGAATACCCCATAACATGGCAAAGAACAGATAGCTCCTGCCTGGTCTCCGTTTTCACTGCTAAGTTTTTCATTAGCAGATTGATCAATCAGTAGTACTACGAAGAGTACCAGTAAAACAAAGATTATCTCATAGTTTCAACCAGTATTGTATAGAAGGCACAGTACAGTTAAACTTGATAAGCATTAAGAAATGACACCCGCAATTTAAAGGGTTTGTAAAGTCAGTCTCCTAGGGATTTCCACCAACGGCTGTTGGGCGGCAAACGCTTAACAAATAAAGCAATACATTATGTTCTAGAACTCTTGCCGCATTTTAGGTTACTCTACAAGCTGCAACGCGGCATCTGCATACACTGAACGGGGGATCTCTTCCCCGCGATACGGGATCGACTCTGTGTTGGTTCAGCGCAGTTACACAGACGATCGAATCGCTAGAATTACCCATGAATTGTGACTTTACAGGCCCTTTTAATTAATTTTTAGGAGAGTTTCTCCTGTTCGGTCACTCGCCTGGCTGTACACAAAGTAAACACCCGGTTCGGTGACGTTCACCTTTCCCCTAGTTTGTAGGCGGAACTTATCTCGCATGTCGCTCATGTCCTCCCCCTGCATCCAGCTTGCGTATCGCCAATACGGGATGAACGCCCCTAGAAAAATGCAACAAGACACCGAGAAGGAAGACATTAGGTAGTGGGGACGGGCCGGCTCACCTGACTGTAAATGAAGTACACGCCGGCATCCTGCACGGAAACGGTGCCGTTTTGAAGAGTGAATTTGAGTCTTTGTCTCAGTGGTATCCAGTCGGCCAGGCGCCAATAATGTATCCACGTTTCTGGGTGGAACAAGATATCGTTACATTGCAATGGAAACATCCCCTACAGTAACTGGACTGAAAGGTTCTAACGGCTAAGCGACATGATAAATAGCATCACGCCACTATAATATTTATTGGTACATTTTGTCTAGTAAGTATCTTAACACAACAAGAAAGTAAGTCCCCCCCCCCCCCTAAGCAAAATAGCTTGGGCAAAATCATTTGGATGGATTATTCCTTAAATTATTGACTAACGTACATGTGTGAGAATCCCATTAATCCAATTCATACATGCATGCAAGTCATTCATGCGTGGGCAAATTTTAAAGGCAAAAATGTCACTTTTCAAAAGTCACAAGGGTAATTTTGGGATTATGTCATGTGAATTTTTAATGAATTCCATTTCTGGTGCATAATTTATGTCATTTCAAAGTTTATCATCTATCTCTCGATGCGCTAACACCTATCCCGACACTTAAGCCATTGCTCTGGTTGGGTGAGCACCGTTTAACAAATACTCGTCCCTCTTGAGTTTGAAACTTTTAAAAACCCTTTATTTTGGTGAAAAAATAACACTCTGGATATTTTGACAAAGATGTAACATTACCTTTTATGTTAACATAAGAAGTCATTTCCGTGTCATGGTTGCGTGAAAACACTTTAAAAATCGCACAAGAAATGCCAAAATGTATTGTTAAAACGGCACGAACAATTACCCTTGTGACTTTTGAAAAGTGACATTTTTGTTTTTTAAATTTGCCCAGTCATGCATAACTAATTTGATTAATGTTATTTTCACACAGAAATTATTCAATAAGTTAAGGAACAATGCTGCCATTTTTTTTTTTGCTCAAAACCTCTTCGATAAAAAAAGTTATGCTTATTTTGCTTAGGTGGGACTTACTTTTTTGTTGTGTTTATAAGAAATGATAAAACTGTCATCGGAACAAAAACATTTTCGACACAAATGTGGCGGCATTTGGAAGAGGCTTCAACAGTATGTTAAATTACTTACACGGGAAAGATGTTATTAGAACCATTCAATATTTCCATACATCTTATGAAATGATAGGTAAGTGCACATGTCTTTTTCACACTTAGCACTCTATTTCCACATACCAAAGCAACATTTGGGCAAGTCGAATGTTGCCATGACATTCATGAACATGTCCTGCAAAAATTGCGATTGGATACTGTAGTCAAATGATTAAGAGCTCTACTAGTCTGGTTGGTTACCCCTTAGCACTGCAAAAAATAGGGGTGTTAAATCTAACACCGAGACGACATTCATTGAACACTTTTCTGTGTGTAGATTTGTTTGTGTGTATAAGGCCTAACACTCTTGGTGTAAGACTTGGTATAAGTGTAAAATATCTATGTACGACACGACCAACTGGTGTTGATTCAAACACCTTCATTTCTGCATGGTAATCAGACGCCATAAATTATATTATGTCTTGCTAGTGTGCAAAATATGGATTGTGATCTCCTTCTCACACATACATACAGACAGATAGACAGACACACACACACATACGGTTAATAAAGCAGAGGTCTTTAAGTCAGACATTGAAAGTTAATGTGTTCGGTTCAAGTTTAATATATCAGAGGTTTTTAAGTTATACATTGGAAGTTAATGTGTAAAGTAAGACCAGAACATTATACAACATGGTATCTATGAACCAAGTAGCGAAGAATGTTCCAAGAATGAGGAAAACCATGTGTTTTATATGCCTTGAAATCTGGCTGTTAGCAGCTGCTTATGAACATAATGATGTGGAAGCACATTCATCATCATCCTTTCTGTAATATTTGTATTGCTATACATCGCACACACGCGTACATACAGAAGTACATAGGCAGGAAAAGAGTGTGTTTTGTGTGCGTGAATGCGTGTGTGTACGTGACAGTAATGTGCGGTGAGAGAAATGGCCATCGGAGTCAAATGTAATTGGGGCGTGACGTACAATCGTGCTTGAGCGTTTGTTTAATCATAACGGTTGGAGCATATTCGGGATTCGTGCGATTTGCCCACTATGTTAGTTCAGTGCCAGCTATAAACACTGCTCAATGTGATTGGTATGTATTTACGGTAGGCCTACATGAATATACACAATTAATGAAGGGTGTACATTTTATGGATGTCCGCTTGTTTGCTGGGTGCCATGCCTGTACCAAACATTGTCGATCACGGATCACCTACTGCTTGTTTCTCTATCTCTATGCTTCTCGAAACGTGCTGGTACTACTGTTACCAGTCAGCACACTGGAATATATTTACAATTTGAAGGAGGACGATTCATAGTACGTTTTGATCAAAGCATTAATATTGGAACAAAACTGAAGAAAGAGGCAAAGAAATTATGCACTTGATGTATATATGTAAGCATCACGTTCACGATAAATTAACCCGTAACATGTTTATAAAAAACAGAATCTTTCAATGGATAAGATATGCAAGAAAGTATTTTACTAGAACTGTCTAATCATTCAGATCATATCGACCAAAGACCCACCTGATGTTTTTGTTGAACTAAAAAAGTTCGTTTTTGAAATGTTTCTTTATTTCGTTTTATGAACACATACCAGGAATGTTCACCATCGTCCATCCATGCGGTTGAATTTGGTCAGGATCTATAAAGATTAAAGCCAAAAAGAACGGAAAGTAGACTCAAATATGTTTTCCCAATTCGATCGACACAAGTGTGTACTTTTGTTTTTGTGTTTATTCGGATTTTCCATATAAACTTGTATGAGAAATTAAAATAATAACCTATTTTCCAGCATCTCATCCATTCTTTTCATAACAACCAAAATATAGAGTTCGACAAACAAAACATTTAGTACCGAGTGTTCTTGAATAACTCTAGCGTTACATGTAGTGTGCATGTCAATAGCTGTTTTGTATAGAGAAATATACTAATGGTGATGACAATGTTCGGGTACAGTCGAGCCATGCTAGAGGCGATCAATTGCCAGAAAGGCACAGAGCCTGAAACATATATTTCAGGAATGGATTTCTGTCTGTTAATGTGGCAAGGTTTTGGTTGTTTCAAAGTGTTCGTTACTCCGTAAATGAGTTTATCCAACCGATATTTATTCGAATAGTCGTTACAGAAAAACAAATTAAGGTCTTTGATCGAATATTACAAGGGATTGTTGTCCTGAAATGATTTTTTTTAAAGGTCAAATCTTCACTTTATTGTTAATACAATGGTCCATCGTTTCAAATGCATAACAGTCCTATTCCTAAGGATAAGTTTGAGCTCCCTTTACTCCTGACATTACTAGGCCTTTGAGATACCATCGACTTCCTACACATTTTCGTGCCAATGGTTATGGGGTGAGGGTGGGGGGATTAAAGCTGTTCACCTCATAAATAACACACGCATCCCTCACAAACTAGCGAAGTCAATCACATGAAATTGGCTCATACTGCAACAGTTTTGCCATGTGAAATCAATGGCACATATAGATTTGCAGCATCATGTAAAGAATATGAGAGTGTGCAAAAAGAATGATATTGAAAAGGTTGTTCGTCCGTAATACAGCTATTACAGTGTGGTGCAATAACTGATGAAAAGTTGTCATAGCATGTGAACAAACATAGTAGCCCCGTGTAAATTATGAACGAAGTGTTCTTGATACTGAATAGAAAGATCATGAGTGAACAAAAACTTTACACATACAAGCTTTTAGACGTGATGTTGTACTTTTTTAGGGACATAAAGACAATGAGTAATGACATAAATAACAACAAAAAGAGGTTGAATTAGTGCTCATGATTACTTACCGATTAATGTCGCTGATACGATATCTCCCTCAAAATGCGCGTAAGCTGGTTGGGGCAAACACTCTAGGAAACAAATGAGAATTAAGAACAATGTGAGACCCTTGTGTCTTTCAAATTCAATGGGCTTTGCACAGCTGTGAAGGCTTTAACATAAGTGCAGCATAGTTGTCGAGATAATCTCTGTCATAACGATAATCTTGCAAAGGGAGCCCAGAAACACATTTGGTAATCTTAACAAACACAACTACACACAATCACCTGGTATAACACCTTCCTTTTGTACAATGATGACCTTCAACGTTTGTCATTGACATGGTAACTTGATAGAGATTCACCTCAACCGTTGACATATCTTACCCCGACTTCTATTAAGTCATTGTCCTGTGTATGATTTTTGTTACGACAGTCTACCAAAACTGTTTTTGGTTAGGGCATAAATCGTGAGAAATATTGATATGACCTTCACCGTTGACACAACATATGTCCCATTATTTGACAAGTTGTCTTGTTAGTTACGTATTACCATTATACTAATTTTGATGGAATTCAGTTAAATCTTTCTTTAACAGAACAATCCTGGATTTGACCTTTAACCTTTAATATTTGCCGTACATGTCCCCAAACTGTATCGATCGTCTTGTCATGTAATCGTGTCATGAAAATCAGTTCAACATTTCTGGACACCAAAATATATTGCTGTAAAGCATAATACTACTGTCTTTAAACAAGATTTTGTAAAGATCAAAAGCAGGTCTTTAGAAGTATTACATACTGTAGTCTACTGTAAGTGGTAAAAAAAGGTTGGGTTATATCCTTACTTCAAAATGGTATAGGACATCACCGTGTCCATGGTTGTTTTGTATAATGTGCTCCGCTTGAAAGTAAAACCACTGGAACCATAGGTTCAGTAGACTAATGGTGAGTGTATATAAAGGGTAAAACACATGTTGGACCTACCATGCATACGATGACATCTTGATCTCTGACCTGTTTCTGGTAAAAGAAAGAGAGAAAGTTAAGTGAAAATTTCACTAAATTTCGATGTTTTCTCAAAAGTATTACAACTACTTAACTTCACAGATCACAATTGGATTGTTCCATGCATTTGTCTTAGAATGGGTCGTATCATATTCTTCATCAAAACAAAAATCGTTTATACTTTTAATATATCCACAACACATTCCAGATAACGTTAAGGCGTCGTTCTTTTTATACATTGCGGTCATTCAACTCACTGATCATGATACCAATCACTGCTTTAAGGCGTGTTGCAAGTCTGTTAGTTTACACGACGGATATGGTTTTAAGTGTAACATAGTAATAGTTTTAAGTGTAACATAGTAATAGTTGTAAGTGTAACATAGTAATAGTTTTAAGTGTAACACTGGCGGTTGTTTATACACATCTGTCATCTGCATCTCTCTCATAATGTTAGAACACCAGGGTCCTGTTGCATAAAACTTACCAATGGCAACTTATATGGAAACCTTGACTTTGATTGGCTGTTAGGTGATGTTACCATGGTGGTTATCATTGATGGCAGAGTTACAATTGATAGTAAGTTTTATGCAACGGGGCCCGGGCAAGCACGTGCTATATAACTACTATATGTGTGTGCTGGGCCATAAAGCAGGATTAGGCTGTTGCGTTAGTCTGTCCTGTGATCGGACCCCGCACTGCGTCCAAATCTGTATCAATGAATAGATCCACTAATGCAGAGATTCAACCACCTACCACGTGATACATGGAGAAGCTCCGCGTGGATGATGTAATCGTACCAACTCAAGACATTAGCCTGGCATCCAGGCTGTTTGGACATTGAAATACAAATGTTACAATAAAGAGGACCCATAGCGTAATGGCTGTCTAGTAAACCTCCCAAGGAAGGCCTGGAAAACAGGCAGATGAACCTTTCCAGTGCTCAACCCGAAGGGATAGTTTGGATTATATTCGTCAAACAGACTGAGCTTCAGGCTATGTTGATTTATATGGAGTTTGAAGAGTATTGTTAGGGGTTATTTTTGTACACTTTATAAACATTGAACTCAAAACCTGAAATATAATATATATTGAGAAGTATGAGAAGTGTCACTTTAGCACGAATGATCACTCATTATAGAGACCCAAAGAATGAAACATGAAAACTTCATTATGTCACATGGTACTGGAAGACAATGGTATTCTAACTGTTACACGAGTGGTACTTTGCTATATATGGTTTAAGGGCGACCACAAACTCTAATTTTTTTTTGAAAGAAACTTAGATTTGCTGTGCAATAGCACTCTACCCTTGCCACCACCAACGCCCCCCCCCCCCCCCCAAAAAAAAAAAAAAAAAGAAATACTGTCCCGTCCATCGAGCTGGTAGGGCGGGTAGATGCTCCAAGAAAAGCGGGACTGAGAGGGTAACGAAATCCTCATAATTGGGTGGACTAAAAGTATGACGATCTGATAAAATATTGGCCAAAGCTTAAGAAAAGTCAGACGTATCATGAGGAGTATGGTTCAAGAGTGTAATTCAAAAGTTTTAATCACAAGCCCTGAAATATTGCCCTCCAAATTCAACGCATAATGCGTTGGATGTTCCCGTGATGCATATTTACGTACACAAGAACAAAGACGAGTCCGTACTGTAAGGCATTGCGGTCTACTTCGATTTACTGTGAAGGTATACGATTAGGGGTCAAAGCCAGACTATTAGTAACTATGAGCTTATACCTTAAACGTCTATTTCTGCTCGAACGTATTCCCATTCGATTTCTCAAATTGTTCTCCTTTTATCTCTCAAATTCAACTTATGATCACGGTTTCATTTCCGTTTTCACATGGAAGACTGAAAGCAGTAGACCAACAATGAGACGAGCCCCGTCTTATGAAGAGTTACGATTGTTCTGAATCTATCGCAAGTCCAATCCCATATCTCTAACGTACAGAGTTACGATTAATCTGAAGTTAACTCGTGTAGTCACGAGTAGCATTAGACATGTTAGACTTAGATGTATCTACACGAACACACATTGAACAAAGAGCCACGACTATTATGTAGCACGTGACCGTGACTATGATACAACACGAGAGAAACAAAAGACATGAGTGTGCGCACGGAGAGGTGTAAGCGTAGCGCTACAGGAGCAAGTCTTGATATAGCATTGAACATCATAAACATAGCCGAGCATTCATCATTCCGGTCATAAATATCACACGAACTAGCGTAGGTCACTGTTTCTTAAAGGACCTCATGTTGTTGTCCGTGTACTGTACCAGCAGCTGTGTATTTATTCCTTAAACGATCATATAGTACTGGTAGCTAATGTTGGCCAGTACAATGGACTACTCACTTTGTGAACCATTGAAGAGGGGGTGGTGGTGTTTCACCAAGCTGTTTGTAAGCTAAGAACGACTTTACACACGTCTAGTGACCGTTCTTGTGCTAAATCAGATTCCCAATGAGTTTGTTCCCATCAGTTAAAGTTAACATTTGATCTTTGTAAATTAAAACTCTTGTTGTTAAAGGTAATATACTGTACTGGGAAGACAATATACCTTCAAAAGGGTGATCATGAGCAATCTTCTTGCCAATGGTCTTAAATTCATGTATTGTCCATTTTAGGAGCTTGCTGAAGGTGTTTTGCCAACAAATGATCCACATTTTGAGTAATTAGTGATTAAATCACAAATTCTCAAAATGTTCGGCCCGAACATTTTTTTCAATTGCTAATTTCTCCAAATGTGAATCATTTGAGGGTAAATCACTTTCAGCAAGTTTCTAAAATAGACAATACATGAATTTATGACCATTGGCAAGAAGATTGCTCATGATCACCCTTTTGAAGGTATTTTGTATCCTCAGTACAGTGTATTCCCTTTAACAATTGTCTGAATACAAAGTTCACAATTTGTCAAATCTGATTGGGATTGCTGGAAATTAACTCCCACTACATTCAGACAGGAGCAAATTGGGGTATCTCATTTAGCACAAGAACGGGTCACCACTCGTGCGTAAAGTCGTTCATAGCTTACAAAAAACTTGATGAAACACCCCCGAGATTAACTACTGCTCCAAAGGATGTGCGTGTATTCATACAACAATGGCACACACAGACTGAACCCTTAAAATGGCAGAGAAACTGATCGATGAGAAGTAATGGTGAACAAATATATAAACTGAACAAAAATACTTAAGGAAACTTTAAGCTGCAACATAGGGATCAGCGAATCAATGGTACGACGGTTCGTGTTATTGTCGTGATTTCAGCCACACATAATTATTTGCACGAACACAACGTGTCGGAGGGGTAAACACATTTTATACAAACATGCACCAATACAAGCGCAAGATGAAGGCTCGATGCGTGGTGGAGTTCTAATTCCAAACCATAGTGATAATTGTGTTGGTACTTTTTCATTTTTCTTGGAAATATCAATATGTTCTTGTTTTGTGATGCTGCTGATAAGGAAAAATAGATTTTAAATCAAATAGAGACATCATGATACGTCGTGTGATACAGGAACAACTCAAGACATTTTAGGTTGTGAAAGTTATGCTCTTATTGAAATCATATTGTCAAATAGTTCAAGTTTTTTTTTGTTTCCCTCCTTTCTTCTGTGTAAGGATGATCAATTATTGCAACCTAAATATTGATTGTGACTTCCATGGCAACAATCACATTGGCTCTGTATATCATTGTATGGCAGCTACATATGATGTAAGTTACAATGATCCAAACTCTATATGCATTATGGACAAGAACTTTGTCAGCGATGGACACACACATGTTAGTTACCTCCACCTCCCTGATGTCTTTGGTTGCTATTGTTACGGTCTTTAGCCCCCTTAGTGCCTCTGTCTCGCTTTCCCCCAGCCTTTGACTGTTTGCCTTTAGCGCCTTTCAGCTCGCGGCTGCGATTCCTCGACTCACGGTTTTGCGCCTGTCTCCGATGCCGGTCCTCTCCTATTGGCCCAACGTCGGCTGGGGCGTCACCCGATCCGTGAATCCGATTGGTGGAAAGTTTGGCGTCGTTGTCATCATCGTCATTCCGGGGATTCTCTTCGTGGCGGTTCCCATTGAATGGCTCAAGGGCAGATGATGCAACGCCCAGCGCCCTGCTGCTTTCACCTCCATCCTGCGGTTGAATGAACGAAGAAATGTAAACATATTACAGTATCCACTTTCTCTCATTTTAGTTTAATCAAACTGGTGTAAAGGTAGAGGGGAATAGTGGAAGCAAAGTGGACCCATAATCATAGTTTAGTTACTAGATTGCGGAGTGCATGGACCAACCGAGTCTGTTAGAAACTATGTCTGGTAATGCAGACTAGGCACTACTTCCTCTGACGGCCCAGGACTCTCCTCTTCCTTGCCTCGAGTAGAGTCCAGGGCAGTCAGAGGAATTAGGGCCTAGTCTGTATTACCAGACATAGTTGTAACAGGCTCGGTTGTGTGCACTCCGAAGCCTAGTAACTAGGCTACCTAATCATAGCAGAAGCAGTCTACAGTCATCAGGGGTCTGAATTTCACTCCATGTAAATGATTTGCTCAAAAGACTGTCACGAGTGAAAATAAACGCACCTAAAAGAGACAAAGGGACAAAGGACATGAAGGATGTCATTACAAGTTGGACTTCTGCAATTCGACACATTCATTTAATTAACTGAATAGGGTAGTCAATATGTGTAAATTTAGTGGATATGTTACTACCATCTTCACATTACCTTCTTTTTAATTGTTACAATAGAACAACGTTTGCCTGGAATTAGTTGAACACGTCAAGAGGACATTTAGGTGTATTGTATCACAAGCACTAATCAAGTGCTGCTTAAAGAATTTTACCTCTTTTTCGGTGTCTTGGGCTTCAAAACCTGATGAGGTTTCCATGTCAACGTTGCCAGGTGACGGCTCCCTTCTCTCATCCGTATTGATGACCACAAAGTCCTCACCCGCTTCTTCATCGTCATCTTCGTCATCCAAACCAGTCGGCATCTCGTCACCTTGGTAACCAAAGTGATGCCTTCCGTTCTGCTCCGGTCCTCTCTGC
>OZ022590.1:1578319-1755819 GCA_963669155.1 Arbacia lixula | reverse complement strand
TTTCAGTCACACAATAATAAACTACACATTAAGTAAAATGATGCAACATTCACGTGTTCTTCGTTCGTCTCCATAGTAAGAGGGACGTGTACAAAAATTTTAAAAAAATTGATAGCACTATCCACTTATGATTTTGCTTGAAAATAACAAAAACCCTCTGATGGCGCGGAGAATTTGAACCAACCATGAAAAGAAAAGAGGAAGAAGTGAATTTATATTTGTATTTTTTTGTAAGAAATATTTGACAAATGGTAATTGAAAAGTTGTGGGTTGGTAAAAAAAAGTGTTAAGAAAACAGGAAATCGTTAAAAGGGAGATGTTTTTGTAGCGAGCTATTTTGGCCTTTTTCTATGAAACCGTCGTTGATTTATGTTTTTTGTTGTCATTATTGCACCCACAATGCTTTGTGTCTTTCAGAAGTAGGCGTGCACTCTTCTCATGGACTGAAATACAGCTAAAGCCCTTCGAATCCCACGTGACTATTGTCCAATACTTATCCGGATAGTGCATGTACATTGTGTACATGACCTCCTCGCAAAATGCCCCCCCCCCCGTACGTTATTTTGCAATAGATACCTTTCTACCTTGAGAGGCATATAATTGGGTGTTGTTGTTTTTTCGTCTGAGCTCTTATTCATTAAATATGAACGAGTACACATATCATATTATGTACATCACCGTCTGTATGTATCTATATAAGTCGATGTGTTCGTTTCTATACCCTTCTATACCCACCTATTCAATGCTATCTGTTTCCAGTGAGCCCATCTAACTACTGGTTTATCTCTTTCGACTAGCTATTATGTGTGATCGTAAGTGTGTGCGATGAATGTCTTTATCATTGCTTTTCCATGAACAAAAATGATAACCAAATAAAACCCCTATTAAGATATACACTGGGAGAAAGGAAGAGAGAGAGAGAGAGAGAGAGAGAGAGAGAGAGAGAGGGAGGGAGGGGGGGGGGAAGGGGGGGGGGGCGGGCGGAAACAGAGAGTGTATGTGTGTGGAGGGGTGGGCGGCTGTTACCTTCCATCGTCATTTCGAAGCTCCAGCTGGCGCTCAAACAAATGTTTTGCCCAACCACGAATCTGGTCAATCCGGATAGTTCAGCTTTTCGTCATCTGAACTTCCTCTTTCTCTGAAGGGAAAAACGCTCTCCAGTTCAAGTTGACCTGTTTACGAGAAAGTCACGTGTGACAGAGAGGGAGGGAGAGAGAGCGAGAGAGAGAGATAGAGAGAGAGAGAGAGAGAGAAAGAGAGAGAGAGAGAGAGAGAGAGAGAGAGAGAGAGAGAAGGGGGAGGGACAAGAAACAAACAGATATGATGTCGTTAGTATTGTTTTTTTTAGGGGCCTGGTTATTTTAAGTTAGGATTCAGTCAATATCACTCTTTAACGTCTGGATGGCCTTTACGATGTAAACAGCGCCACCAAACACCAGAATGATTACATGATCAGTTTAAGCTACAGTCTCAGGAGACCACCCAATTTATGTGCGGACTTCTTATAAATTAAATTGTCTTTGTTTATACATTAATTATTAATTTTACTTTGCTTACACATTCTAGAAACTAGCAGACAACTTGGATGGAATGTGAGCAAGGCCGGTGACGTGACATCTGGCAGCCTCTAGTGGGGAGAGGCATCCTTACGCATCCTTTTCTTCCTCCCGGTTCGCGACATCGCGTCCTGGTGTGTGGCGCTCCTGGAGGACAAAACACGTTACGTATATTAACATGTCATGATGATTAAAAGCAGCAAAACGTAAGTGATTCCGCTCTCATTATCATTGTGTGTGATTGTTTCCCGGGGAAGTTTAGTTCCAACGAGCATACTCTGTTTTTTCTGTTTTGAAGAATTAAACATGTCGCATTTGTGCATGCGATGTTTTCGGGGTTTTTAAAATTAAGTCAGGTTTCGCTTTGCAGTCAGATCGTAACTTGATTGTAACCAGATTGGACGAGTTAACGGTGACAAACTGACATGAGCATGTAAGGTTCGATATGATTGTAAGAAGCAACTTCTTCGATACGTTCACGACCAAAGTTTATATGCACTTGCGTGGTTAGCGTGCAAAACACCTCTTAGGAAAAGACTAATTGGTTTATGTCGTGTTTGTTTGAAAGCTCGATTACATCGAAGTATTTACCCAATCTGACCGTATTGTGTTATAAGGCACGGGATGGTAAAGGCAACCCTGAGTCGCTGAGCATTTGGTAACAATAGACTTAGTTTTAGGAACGCCTTTTACAAGCACGGGCAAACATGCCCTATTGATATTCATATTTGCTTCTTTTGTTAGGGGCAACGAAGGGAAAACCCCACCTGTTTCCCGTGGAAGGGTAATCTTTGTACCCTCTGTTGACGCGGTGAGATAAAGAGATTTGATTATATGCATGAATGGACAGTAACCTTAATCCTCATCCTTATCCGTGTATTCTCTCTCTCTCTACCCCTCTCCCCCTCTCTCTTTCTTTCTCCCCCCTCTCCCCCCTCCCCCCCCCCTCTCTCTCTCTCTCTCTCTCTCTCTCTCTCTCTCTCTCTCTCTCTCTCACTCCCTCTCTCTCCCCTTCTTCCCCCCCCTCTTTCTCTATCTTCGTCTCACTGATTCTATCTTTCTGTATCTTCGTGTATGTCATGTAATTATTATGTTCCGTGATTGTATGTTTATTTTCTTGTTAGTGTGGGTACTTCCTCACCCTCTGTACATGATAAATGTTAATAGGTTTTGGAGGAGTCTCCCCAATGATGCAATCCCGGTGATATCATTGTAAAATTCTCATAATGTTGACTGATGAAATAGTATACAGGAGTGATTTAAATCTGTTCATATACATAAATATACTTTATTTGATCACCATATTGTTTACCTCTACTGCGCTCTCTGTGTCTCTTTCGCTTTCTATTTCTCACTCTCCCTTTATCTCCCATTGCCCCCCCCCCCCCCACGATTACAGTTCGATATTCCAAAGGTTCGTTATTCCGAAGGTTCGTAAATCCGAAGGTTCGTAATTCCGAAACACGTAAATTGCCTATATCTCGATGCTCGTTAGTCTGAAAACGAAAAAGGGTTCGTTAATCCGAGCATTTGTCGCGTAACGTTCGGAATAACAAGTGCCCCCCCCCCCCCCACACACACACCCCTTAACGTGTTCTCTCTATCTCTCGGCTCATAAACCTGGGTGAAGTAAACCTCTTTAGATAAGTATGTGCTACTGTATGTTTCTTTCCAAACTCAACTGTGACTATACTAAGTCTATTTAGCTCAGCTAGGTCTGTTATGCTCCTGCCCTCCTCCTCCACCCATGTATAAAACGGTAAGAATTAACACAATTAACAGACTTCTGGTCGTGCATTAATGTATTTTAACGCTGATTAATATATAAATACATCTGTGTATCATCTGTGTATCGGGAATTATTTAGAAAATGTTTACTATCGCTGAAAAAACGATTCAATTTGTCAAGGCCATTGTTTACATCATCCCGCGTGGTCTAGCGGTCATGATCCGTGGTTCGAACTACGGGACCCGGGTTCGAATCCCGGCGCGGGACAATTCAACACTGCCGATATAATTATGTGCTCTTACATTTATTTGAATAGGATATCAAAATTATTACAATGAATGTTGATTTTTCATAGGATATACTGTTCTGACCATGTCGGCTAAGAAATTGCGACGATTCCACCGATGTGCTTATAGCACTGTACAAAAATTATATTTTTATTGCTGGAAATATATTGCTTACGAGATACGTAAAGTAGATATCAAGTAAATATCAAATTGTCATATATATGTTTTGGAGTATTTGATTGTTGCTTGAATTTTATTTTTATGTTATGATTATGATTATGTTATGATATTTGGGTTTTTTTAAGTCGAATGTTTAAAAAGGTTTTGTTTTATATACCTATTTCTTTCTTCTCCTTTTATATATATATATATATATATATATATATATATATATATATCTTGCTTACACCTAACTTAAAGCGCATATATGCCACTTGTCGTAATTACTGGTATGCAATGATTTTATGTTTGATGAGTATTGCTATAATTTGATTTGAATGAAATGCTCTCATTTATATGGTACTGGGCTTTGCTTCCCATTTTTGCTTTCTTGTGTCCCACCCTCATGCTAAGATTGTTAACGGTATTTTGACACGTACTTGCATGTTTATATTAATGTTGAATGTGAAAAAAATGAATGAAATGGAACTATGTGAAACAGTTACAGGAAGAGGATGCTAGCACCACAACAACAAACCATATTAATCATTGTTACTTCATTGATATGCAGTGAATATAAAACATATATTCCTGTTCAGAACATGTGTTTATACAAGCAAAAACATTTATTTATGATACACTGAACATGTCCTTAAGCCATATAAGCATTTGAGGCATTTGAAGAACCTAAAATGACGAGAGTCTTTGAAAGTGATTGTGTGATATACAACGTGGATTGGCAAATATGAACATGAATTTCAATTGTCCTTTATAAGTCTGTAGTGAACTTTTCTGATGGACACATATAATTAACAAATCTTCTTTTCAACTGTACGTGCACATTTCAGAAATTTCGCTCTCCAAAATGAATCTCTTGGTGAGTTTTATTCATCAACCACCACCAACATCTTCGAATTCACAACCCTCTACGACTTTATTCTTTTGTTTGTTTTTTGTTTGCTTTCATATGCTAATAATGAATACTATTGTAGCTGTATTTTGGGGATTTTTCTTCTTTGAACGAATTGTTTTATACAGGATAAAGGCAGTAATAAATTACTCTGGCCGTGATCAACATGACGCACATTAGTACAGCCTTCAAATGTTTGGTAATCATGTCACGGCAGTAGTTGAAGTAATGGAAATATATTGTTGAACAGTTTTCTTCCTTACATTTCTCCACAGAAATGTCAGATTCCAGCGTCGATTACATGATCATAGAGGGGAAAGAAAACTGATTGGATGCGCTTTCTGACCACCATGACCACCACCATAATACATTTGGTATGTTCTTTAAGTCTTTATGTACCATGGCTGTATTTTGTCACACACATCTAATATAGTAGAATATGTTCGGGCACAGGAATTATTAATAAAAAAAAAATTGCTTCACGTGAAGTTGTGTCCATTTGTGTCACAAACATAAATCAACAGTTATCTTGCTTGAGCATTCTTTCAATATTTTGATTCCACTAAATGAAATACGGTAAATACACTAAATACGGATCCTAAGAAAAAATATTTCAATATTACATTTTCATAATGACTGAGGATCTTTAATGATCCAGTTTTACATTGCGGCTTCTTTGTATCTTCCTGATTTTCCTCCGAAATTAGTTAAAATTGTTTCCTAAATATTGATGTTTTATTCATATGAATATGCAAATGAAAAGTGATACTAGCACACATTTGAAATAGATATTAGTCTTTCTACTAAAATGAGATCTGTATAATAATATATTTTTCACAAAACTCTACGACGGCAAATTGCAAAGTCTTCGCTAGCCTCCCCAAGTTTTACCAAATTGCCATCCATCTATATTTAGGCTATGAAAATGTATTGTAATTATTTTGATGATCTATTATAAACAAATCAGTTATGACGGGAGAAAATTAATCTGAACTAGATATTGTTACTATGACTATATTCCAAATACATAACTCCTTACCTCATTTCCCGACAGTGCCCCAGACAGAATACTTCATCAATTGGTCGGCTGCTCATACTTGTAAGTTCTAACTTCCTCCATGGAAAAAGACGACACCAGTTTCTTGGCACCAGAGATTCACACATCCCCCTCTGAAATATCTTGCAAAGTAGATGTAAATGATACATATCTAGACACAGGCTGTATTTTTATATGACTTATACATCTCTCATTTTCTGTTAAATCCGGGTTACTATTAGCTGTTACTGTCGCCCCGTGATTGGTGCAAACATTATCACGTGGTACATTCTACTTTGAAAGTGGTGCTGATAGGGGAAATTTTAGATACCCGTTGGGGAAAAATCCCGGATTCTTTGTTCACCAAACCCAGACAAAGTGTCAAAGAGGACATTCCGTTTTTTCGCTGTAAAAATTGATAAGGTGTGCCGTTTAGTGCAGGACACGTCATGATTTCCCTTTTGTCGTTGTTGACTTCACTTATACCATATTTTGTAGCACGTAGGCGCATTGATTTGAGAAAGTGTGAAATCGGGGGATTTCATCTGCTAGCATTACGTCATCAAAATTTAAGCGGGGAGTTCCCTATCGTGCGTGACACGCATGATAGCTACACACGTTTGCGCGCACAGGGTATGAATATGTGAACGCACAAGAAGTGTCGACGTTGCAGGCCGGGGTTTGTTTCGTGAGTAAGGTCGTAAGTCATGATTCAATTATAACAAAAGTTAAGCAATTAAGATATCCGTGCAGCTCATCACAAGCAAGCAAAATCCCACAAAAACGGTTAGTGATATGATGTACAAACGTGTATGTTGTACTTTGTGTTTTAAAAGTCAGTCACTAGGCCTATTACGAGTCGAAATACGTAGGGGTAGCTATGTAGGGTATATGAGGCTGGAGAGAGGGGCATTTTGTTACGTACATTCACACCTACACCCCTCTCCTATTATTGTCAAGAACTGGAGGTTTTGCTTGCGCTAGGTAAGAGGGAAAATACTGCAAGAGCTATCAACGTTAATTTTGATTATAGACGTCTGATGAGTGCAAAATAGTGTCATTTTTAATGTTGAATATCCAAAAAATTATGGTACACAAAGTAACGCTGATGTGATATCATCAAGACTATTATACCTATGGTGATCAGGATGACGGTACTCTCTTTATTGCAAGACTCTATATCGTATAATACCCGCAAATTAGGTAACAACGCAACAAGGTTTGGATTTGGATACCGGTGACGATTACCTAAGCTACCATATCTAACCTACACAGGATTGGCCGAGAACGTGTCTCGAGTTTTGTAAATCTACTTGAATGTTACGTGTATTCGTCGATTTGAAATTAAATGTTATAATGTCAATATGGCGCACTGTAATAGAAGCTCGGTAATTATCAGCATATGACATCTCTGCTTTAATGGCAAATTAAATAAATTCAGATCATGGTTAGCCGTAAGGAGTGTTGGAAAAATGTTTTGCTTGATCAACCCCACACGTAAGTCACAATCATTAACCATTAGGATGAGAAACGTACATACCTGTCCGCTCCGGCCATGCTAGCGCCTGTGTCATTTCTCCTAAACCCGGTGAGAAAGCCTGTGTAAGACTGATGACTGGATATTCCTAACGGGATGCTATTCCATGTGAGGACACCACCTGAACCGACTGGTGTAACCACGATCATGCCACTTAGCCGTATGATGAACATTAGACCCAAGCAATTCACACCGCGGCTATATATGCAACGGACCGGGCTAGGGAAGTCCCGAAATCGGATTCTGACTCGCCGCATTGCGACATAATTAAGAGCCACGCTTTATCGGCATGCATCCATTATCAGCGTTTAACTCTTTATGCACCACGCAATCTGCTGCCCAAGTATATTTACTAGAATATATTTTACCTTGTTAACAAAAAATTCATTGATGGGGGAATAATAGATTAAATGTTCGGGTGCCGTGGGTAATGAGACATACCAGGAGAAATCCCAATGGCCGTTCCCATTATTAACCCTTTCGGTGCCAGCCAGAATGCCACGCTATGTGTTTTGTGTCTATGGCTGTTGCCGACATGCACCTGTTGCAGGCAGATCGTTAACTAGCTACAGTAATTCATAAATATAGATATATAAAAGTAATACTTCAAAAGTACGGCAACAACATACGGTTGTTAAGATAACGATGTTGAGTATGCAGTATACGTTGATATATATATATATATATATATATATATATATATATATATATATATATGTATATATATTATATATGTGTGTGTGTGTGTGTGTGTGTGTGTGTTCTTTGGACAAAACGTATAATTTCAAAGAGTTTTTAAGCTGTACGTCCTTGTGGACGTGGACGGCGTTCAGGTCCAATCTCCAATCTCAGGGTGAATCTCTGCGCATGCCCAAAGTCTTGAAAACGGGAAGATCGTTTTTATGAAGACTACCAATCCCCGGATGACGCGTTCTCGATTCAGGTACTGGACGGGGACATTATGACGAGATTGGACCTAAACGCCATCCTCGTCCATACAGATCTAAAGCTATCTCATGGCTTTGGTGTACGAGTGGTTAACCCTTTCATTGCCGGACCAATACAGCTCTAAGGGATCTGTGTGTATTACTTGTGGAAAAAAATTGACATGTAGCGCATGAAGCGCTGAGAGGAAAGGAATGCAACAGTACCCTTTAAACCTCTTTTTGACCTTATCAGACCTTTTGATACTTCAATCTATTCGAAAAGGAGCTATACAAATCGGAGGAAACTCTATATTGCGCCGTAAAGCGTGAAACTGTCCCACAGAATACCTGGTTGTGCCAGTTAGAGGTAGTGCACACGATTTACACACCATACCAACTTGTGTGAAACAATACCCTGTGTCTAAAAAACACCTACACACTTTTGAAATGGCTACCGAATAAATAAAATATTTGATTCCGGGGAGAATGATTTACATGTATTCATAGCTTATGGTCTCAACTTTTATCTGACACCAAAACGTCCAAGAAATAATTCTTATTTGAATGAGCACTGCTCACTTTTGTAAAGGGTATGAAAATTAGGCTGCGCAGGAATTAGCCTTCCAATCTTGCGAGAGGTTGAATATTCAAATCAATATTCATTATTCAAGTACATTTTGTTGAAAAAGAAAAGGAATGTCTCAGCTACATGCTGCCTATTCTTCAAGTTATCCATTGACCTAAAAAATAAATTGCCGGCATCTTTGACATTTTTTTTTTCGACAACCCATTAATGAATATCTAATTGAATATTCAACATTCAACCTATCACAAAATTGGAAGGCTAATTCCTGCGTAGTTTAATTTTCATACCCTTTACAAAAGTGAGCAGTGCTCATTCAAAGAAGAATGATTTTTGGACGTTTTGGCGTCAGATATTCAAATATTCTTTATTCGGCAGTCATTTCAAAAGTGTATAGTTTTTTTTGACACACGGTAAACGTGCCACGAAACAATGTGGAGGTCCAACTTGTGAAACATGAAACTAAACAGTCACGTATATTTAAAAACCTTAAAAAATATCGGGCTCAGCTGGTTTTTGAAATACACATTAAATTAGGACCAAACAATAGCATTTTGCCTTTGCTTACCTAGTCATATAATATAATTATCATAAGTTTGAAAAGATATGTCTCTTTGTATAGTATTGCTATTATTCAGTTGCTCAGATTGTGATGTTCAGAATGTTCAAATTTAAAGACGACCAGACAATAAATATACTTGAGCCGGGCACCGTAGTTCCACTACATGTACGTTGTTGATTCCTGTCTAAAGAAAGTCTTCTCTACTTACCCCTGAACCATATCCATTACATGTGTGAAGGAGATGGAGAGGGAAGGGAGTGGGGAGGGAGGGGGTAGGTCAAATCGTACCCCTTCCGACCCGTTGTCAGATGCAGCAGTTTTTCCTACTCCATAAATGTCCTCTCTCTATCGACCCTCCTATCTCTTTCCTCCTCTCTCTCTCTCTCTCTCTCTCTCTGCACATCCTCTTCGTCTACATGATCCTTCTTTTCACACCTTTTAATTCTTCCCCTTCATCCGCTCTCTCTGTCTTCGGATGCCCTTGTTTGCTTTAATATCGATCATTTCTCTTTCTTCCTTTCATCCCACTCTTCATCCGTTTGTCATTCATTTTCACTATCCCCTCTTTTCCACTCACCTGTTCTCTCGTCCACCACCCTCTATATCTCGCTCTTTCTCTACATTTCATCTCCCCCTTCTCCATTCCTTGCCACGCCCTCGTATGTCCCCACTCTTTCTATTTCCTCAATTTTCCACGGCGCCCGTCTCTGTACACATCTCCCCCAATCTCCATCCCTCCAATGAGCTTTACACGAAGGTGGAGGATACGGAGTGGAATTTAGGAGTATGAGAAGGGTTTGACTGCAAGCTGTAACAAATAATGTTTCAATACATTATAATCATCATCATGAGAACGATAAACATTGAGCTTACTTAGTGAACTATTGCCATGTAAGGCAAGTTTATAATAATCTTCTGGGTCACTGTGATAGCTACTTAACATTAACAATTAATATGACTTGTGTTGGTCACTTAAGTGGTCAATTGACGACATGACCCATCCCGCCAATCCTACTCACTATGAAGGTTCGTGCACAAGGCAGCGCTATGTCGCTACCGTTTGCTACCATGACAACCATATCTGCTTATTTTGCCTTTTAAACAATTTCCTCCACTCCGTGGAAGCGACTGTATTCCTTTTGTATAAAAAGTTCGCCAGGAAAGGCAAGTTTTTTGGTTTTGTTTTTGTGCCGTGATAACGTGATATCGCTCAGGAGAGAAGCGAGCAAGAAAGTTCTGGCAACCCGCTTCCTTTGAACGTCGCGACACCCATATTCCACTTCTTTAAAGCCCGGTCACACCACCCGAACTTTCATGGAGCGTTCCTTGAACGCTAGGGAGAGGGGGCCGAATTTCGTCACTTTCGGAGCGGTAGGAGGGACCATCAATGGTGGCCGAGCGACCTCAACGGGGGCCAACTTCTGTTAAACTGTGGTGAACGGTAACGAGCGGTAACGATTTTTTTGCACCGCTCGAGGAATGCTTCAGCAAAGTTCTGGCGGTGTGACCGGGCCTTTACATTGACACGATACCATCATGACCATAGCCAGACCTTGCTGAAGATCTTCGTTATAGTGTGAAGAGATTCCTTATCAGTATCAAATATGTCGTAATGCCTTCTTTAGATTTAAAGTCAGAAGAATACTCTTCGTGAAACATATCTTTATGATAGGTACAGAGTTAAGAGGCGACATGAATATATCAATAATACATTTATATAAAAATACATTGTACCTACCTTAGATTAAGAGTCAGTGGTAATACATCGGTGAAGCATACGTGGATGGTCATTATGAACAATGATGGCGATATTGATAACATTGTTTGAGAGGCAAGAGAAAACATGAACAGAATATGTCACTTTGAAAAAAGGTTTTGGTATACACTTTCTTACCCTAATTTGAACGGTAATCAAAGGGTTAGGGGCAGGGATGCAGTGACAGTATTCTGGAAAATGTTGGGGTCAAATTTCATTAGCTATAGATCAGGGCCCCGTAACATACAGGGTGTACATGTTTGCGATCAATTGCAAATTTGAGAGACCAAATTTTATTGGTTACTGGTTAGTCTTTTGAACAAAAAGCGCATGCATCAATGATGTTGTTTGGCCATTGCCATTGTGAGATTGATTGCAAACCTTTATCTTACGGAGCCCTGTTCTAGAGCTACATTCAGCAATATATCTTCATTAAATTACCGTTGATGACGTCAAGGTCATACCATGACCTTGCAAATATTGCACTGACAAGCTCACATACCTATACATGATAAACATATGATAAAACATGACACATGCGATCAAGGATGTTTAAGCACATTGATATCCATCAGCCGTTTAATTAATGCAGGTTCATTGTACTCTCCTTCTAGTCACAAAAGAACCCTTCACAAAGATTTTCTCTTTGATCTCGATGTTCAATGCCGCTGATTCTCTGGATGAGTTTTGCCTTCATTTGACGTATAAACAAAATCGGATGCGCCGAAGAATTTGGGGAAATATCCTCACCCCATATGCTTGCGCAGTTGTGACGTGTAATACCTACGATGCATCAGTAAAGATTCAATCCAGGAATAGTGTTACAATATGGCAAAAAGGCTCTAAACGTGATATCAAGTTGTAGTATAAAAGTCTCAATTTCACAATGTTCCGCATCATACCTGCTTACGAAATTGCATGAAACGTTACTTTCAGATATTTTCCTTTCGGACAAGTAACATGAAAAACGCGGCCAACCGCGCCAAAGCTAGTATTACCATCTCAAAAAGTATCAAATTTCGTATTCGCTCGTCCTTTTTAACTACTTAAGAAGAACTTAGTGACAAAATTAAAAGTTTACCAGCGAAAGCTGAAATGTATGCAGTATAGGAATGCGTATGACCTATTATGAAATCCAGGTGAACGTAACGCAATCGCGCATGCATCATATTGTTCATGTTGTTGAGAGCAGCTGCTAGTCATGAATATTAAGTGGCGGCATCAAACCTTGTTCAAAGCGATGTATATCAATGTGCTTAAACATCCTTGATGCAATCATGACATACCACCTAATAAAAAGAATAAAGATAATTCTAACCGATTCAAGAGGTGATCTGTCGATTACGACAGACCACCATGACCATCGGTCTACATTAATCCCGGTACTGACAAGACTGATTCCACTCTCTTCCCGGTCTGTCGGGGCGATCGGAGAAGAGAATGACTAGTCTCCTGCAGTCAGACCCATTTATTGTTATTTGGATTATAAATCCCAATAGGCCATGGGCCAGAAACCGAAAAGGTCCCTCCCCTTAGCCACAACTTCAAACCATGTTTTTATGTTAGGCAGGACCCTCAGCTGTCAG
This sequence comes from Arbacia lixula, assembly GCA_963669155.1. Lineage (NCBI taxonomy): Eukaryota > Metazoa > Echinodermata > Echinoidea > Arbacioida > Arbaciidae > Arbacia > Arbacia lixula. The sequence goes on along the minus strand of OZ022590.1, from coordinate 1,743,192 downwards.
AATCTGCCTGTTTGCCACTGCGCTGGTGGTGGGTGTGGCCTACAGGGCTGTTGCCATGGTAACATGTCAGTGAAATTTTGGATTTTGAGGAAGTTGCAAAATTGCCATATATTTCTTAAATAGTAACATAAAAAAACAAAATTTGTGTCTAAGTATACATTTCACAAGTTGCCCAGTTGATTCTGATAGGAATTTAAGCCATTTAAGGCCACTATCATGCGTAGAAAATGGTTATTGCCATGGAAACGATCAGAAAAAATGCATTTTTTTGTTAACAATTCAAATATATGTTAATAGGCAACTCAAAGTCAAATCACCGCTTCAAAAAGTGTGAATATTAAGATATCAGACTCATATCGATGAAGGATGGGGTATTTTTAAGTGCGAACAGTCATGCATAAGACCACCGTTGCTATGACAACACCATGGTGCAAGAAATACTGAAATTGCCAAAAAAATAAGAAATTGCCATACATTTATCATATGGCTACCTAAAAACACAAAATAAGCGTTTAATTATACATTTATGAAGGCGCCCAGTTGATTTAGATTGGAATTTAAGTCATAACAGATCACAATGATGCCGAAAAATAGTAGTTGCCATGGAAACGATATGAACCAAAAAGGCAATTTTGTTAGAAAACCATTCAAATATATGTAAATACACAGCAAAAGACCTAATCCAAGTTTATAGTTTTATGAATATTTAGTTGCCAGAATAGTAGCAATGAAGATTGAGTCATTTCTAAGTGAAAACTGTCACCCATAATGTGACTGTTGCTATGACAACACCATGGTAACCAAAATATTGAACTTGAACAGAAATATAAGAAAGTGCCATTTATTTCTCAAATGTTAACATAAAAACACAATATTAGCGTCTAAGTATACATTTATCAGGACGCCCTGTTGAGTCTGATCAGAATTCAAGTCATGTTAGGTCATTATCATACCTAAAATAGTCGTTACCATTGAAACGACGTGTGAAAAAGGCATTTTTTTTTAGAAAAGTATTCAAATATCTGTAAATTCACAGCACAAAACCTACTTCTTTGTTAAGGTTTGATGAATATTTACATGCCAGAATAGTTGCACAAAAGCTTAAGTCATTTATATGTGATAGCTGTCATGCAAAAAAATACCATTGCTATGACAACACCATGACGTAAAAAGAACCCCCGAAATCACTGAATTATGAGAAAGTGTCATATATTTCTCATATGGTAACTTAAACACAGAAAATATGTATCTAGGTATACATTTACCCTAGTGCACAGTTGGTTCTGAGAGTAATCTAATTCATTAGAGATCACAATTGTGCCTAAAATGGTGGGTGCCATAGAAACGCTGTGAACAAAAAAGGCAATTTTGTAAGAAAAACATTCAAATATATGTAGGTCATGGGCCGCAAACCGAAAAGGTCTCCCCCCCCCCTTAGCCACAATTTCAAACCATGTTTTTATGTTAGGCAGGACCCTCAGCTGTCAGAATCTGCCTGTTTGCCATTGCACTGGTGGTGGGTGCGGCCTCCAGGGCTATTACTATGGTAACGCTTCAATGAAATTTTGGAATTTTAGGAAGTTACAAAATTACCATATATTTCTGAAATAGTAACATAAAAAAACAAAATTTGTGTCTAAGTATACATTTCACAAGTTGCCCAGTTGATTCTCATAGAAATCTAAGCCATTTAATGACAAGTTCATGCGTAAAAAATAGGTATTGCCATGTAAACGATCAGAAAATGGCATTTTTAGTTATCAATTCAAATATATTTTAATAGGCAACCCAAAGCCAAATCCCCGCTTCTAAAATTGTAAATATTAAGATATCAGACTCATGATCAATGAAGACTGAGGTATTTTTAAGTGCGAATAGTCATGCATAAGAGCACCATTGCTATGACAACACCATAGTGACAGAAATAGTTAAATTACAGAAGTTTATGAAATTGCCATATATTTATCATATGGCGTCCTAAAAGCACAAAATTAGTGTTCGAGTATACATTTATTAAGGTGCCCAGTTGAATCAGATTGGAATTTAAGTTATAACAGATCACGATGATGCCTATAAATGGTAGTTGCCATGGAAACGATATGAACCAAAAAGGCAATTTTGTTAGAAAACTATTGAAATATATGTAAATACATCGCCTAAAACTTAATCCTAGTTTATAGTGTTATGAATATTTATATGCCAGAATGGTAGTAATCACGATCGAATTATTTCTAAGTGATAATTGTCATACCTCAAATGACTGTTTCTATGACAACACCATGGCGGCAAAAATAAAATTGATATCCTAAGCACATACAAAGCGATACCAAGATGATGTGAGGCACTTTCATCTCTTGTGCTTTCTTATCACCTTGGCGAATGTATCTCGTTATCTGTGTGTTTTCTTTTCAACTGGTTTTGGATGTTGGTCTTAGGCCTTTGTCATGGTATCTCACCATGGTACATGTATGTTGCATGCTCAGGATGAGGATGTCCAGCATACTAAGATACATGTTTTACAATGTGCAGGAAGAGTCTGTGGATGGTGACAGTGATGAAGGTGATAATTAAAACTGACTTGTATGGTATTATGTTTTTATGTTTTCACTTTACTATTGGGTTTATAAAACTACATATGTATAGATACATTTATAACATAAATGTAGCGTAATACATCATATTCTGGTATAATACATACATGTTTTGCACCAGTGTATTGACATTGTAACTGGCAATTACGCATGACCTCGACAACCTTGAATTTCCGGATCTTATGTACAATCATAAGCACAGTTACAAAAGTCATATACATGTACCTTGTTACTTTCTATGTGTTTTGTGGTGTTTCCTAGGTTGATTTTTTTAATACTTTGTATTTTTGTTCTGTACTTGCTAAAGCAACAATATTTGTCATGACGAGGACCATAATTGACAACAAATCTTGAAGGCATTCGTCTGGAAAGCTTGGAATTCATAGCTCTATACACTTTCAGTGTGTCTTTTGGTGCTAAAGGGGTGAGATGTATATATTTCAGTGATACATTGCGTATGCTAACAATCAAGTAGTTCACATTGATTGCAAAATAGGCATGACCATAAGCACCTAAGAATTCAATACTATTGATTCAAATCATTTGAAAATATAAGCCATCATAATACTGCAAACTAGGATTAAGTTTTGTGCTATTTTTGCACTAAAATCACCCTTTTTTCGTATCGTTACCATAGAAATACACATATTTTGCCCATGAACTTGACCTTAATTGACTAAGATTTCAATCAGAATCAACTGGGCACTTTGCAAAGTGTATACTTAGACGCTAATATTGTGTTTTTATCGGACCATTTGAGAAATATATGGCACTTTCTTATATTTCTGAAAGTTCAATATTTTCAGTACCATGGCGTTGTCATAGCAACAGTCATCTTATAATTGGCAGTTATCACTTGGAAATGACTCAAGCTTGATTGCTACTATTGTGGCATCTAAATATTCATCAAACTATAAACTAGGGTTAGGTTTTTGCTGTGTAATTACATATATTTTAATGTTTTTTCTAAAATAATTTTTTTTTATATATCGTTTCCATGACAACCACGATTTTTAGGTATGATCATGACCTGACATGACTTAGATTCCAATCAGAATCAACTGGGCACCTTGATAAATGTATACTTAGACGCTGATATTGTGTTTTTATGTTACCATTTGAGAAATATATGGCACTTTCTTATATTTCTGTAAGTTCAATATTTTGGGTACCATGGTGTTGCCATAGCAACAGTCATCTTATGGGTAATAGTTATCACTTAGAAATGACTTAAACTTAATTGCTACTATTCTGTCATCTAAATATGCATAAAAATTTAAACTAGGGTTAGGTTTTTTGCTTTGTATGTACATATATTTGAATGGTTTTCTAACAAAATTGCCTTTTTGGTTCATATCGTTTCCATGGCAACTACCATTTTTAGGCATCATCGTGATCTGTTATGACTTAAATTCCAATCTGAATCAGCTGGGCACCTTAATAAATGTATACTTGAACATTAATTTTGTGTTTTTAGGTCACCATATGATAAATGTATGGCAATTTCTTATTTTTTTTGGCAATTTAAGTATTTCTTGCACCATGGTGTTGTCGTAGTAACGGGGCTCTTAAGCATGACTGTTCGCACTTAAAAATACCTCAGTCTTCATTGATATGAGTCTGATATCTTAATATTCACACTGTAAGAAGCGGCGATTTGGCTTTGACTTGGCTATTAACATATATTTGAATTGTTAACTAAAATAATGCATTTTTTCTGATCGTTTCCATGGCAATAGCCATTTTCTACGCATGATAGTGGCCTTAAATGGTTTAAATTCCTATCAGAATCAACTGGGCAACTTGTGAAATGTATACTTAGACACATTTTTTTTTTTATGTTAACATTTGAGAGGAGGATGGCAATTTCTAAAATTCCAATATTTCACTGATGCGTTCCCATGGCAACGGCTCTGTAGGCCACACCCACCACTAGCACAATGGCAAACAGGCAGATTCTGATAGCTGAGGGTCCTGGCTAAGATAAAAACCCAAAAGAAAATTGTGGCTAATGGGGGGGGGGGGGGGGGATGGGGGGTCCAGGTAGCCCACAGTCTACAACAGCCTGGAAGCCAGGCTACTGACGAATAGATGTGAACAAGTTCTGTCCTCTAGCAAGTCCGTGAGAAGCCAAAGGAGTGAAGATGAACGCCTGTTAAATCTAGGTACCATACTGACTTGTTTTAGTAACGCTTAGCTTGTGTGTGGAGGCACGCCCGACCAATTAAAGTACCATGTTTTGTTACCTTTTGCTGTTTTCTGAGGAAGAATCAAAAAGAACTAATGAAACCTTATAGATACACATCAAGTCTGCGATTTTTCCTTCGACTTCAGAATTAAGCAAAACTATATACCGAGAGAAGCAACATATTGAACAATTGAAGTGCAGTGTGAACTTTAAGATCATATTCTGCTCGTGAATATCTATAGGCAAATGATGATAAGTTATATGTTGTTCTTTGAGATCGTATCCATAACGATAGTTGAGCGCGATTCACTGAAAGATTTCCGCGATTTCTGGCGGCGTGCGTGCATCGCCATGAATGTGTAGATGTATGGGTTAATGGAGGCGTTGATCGGCAGGATGAAGACAACGCTCCAGGCGTAGAGGGTCACCGGGAGAACTACGGCGCCGGACTGAGATATAATCCCCATCAGGATGACGGGCATCCAGCAGAAGAAGTCTGTCAGCACAATAATGGCCATTCGCAGAGCCATTTTCACTTCGCGGGTGCGCTCCGCCGTCCCCACACCTGTATTGAAAGTGCGCGAGGATTTGATGACGGAGAACAAAATAACCATGTAGCTTACGCAGATGAGAATGAAGATGGCGAAGTTCAAACCGAGGAAAAGGAAAATGGAGAAGATCCAAGACGACTGCTTCTGTTGATCAGCTGGGACGAACTCGAAGACTCTTTTATCGACTGAGAACTCGAGCTCTCCTGAGCCTATCGTTTCTACGTTAATAGGGAGGCCCACGCAGACATCGGATTGTCCGTAGAAGCCTGACACATATCGGGTCACAATCAACGGACAGACGCTAAACCCAAAGGCCAGAATCCAAACGATAGCTACCCCGATTCGTGCTGATGTCGCGTGGAACTTGACTTTCCCGAAGGGGAACACAATACAGAGGAACCTGTCGACAGTGATAATGGCCAGAACGAACACCGATGCTTCGCTGGATAACACAGCGAGTAGTCCAGCAAACTTGCAGAGGTGTGATTCTCGCCAGGAATGTGCATAGAGATAGTAGAATTCCCCGTAATACATGTCCGCTGACGCAATGATCAGCATGTAGACGCCCATCAGGAAGTCCGCAACAGCCAGGTTGGTGATGAAGAGCCCCTGTGTCCTGGCGCTGTTCGAACCGTCCTTCTGACAGCGGATCCCGATAGCAGTCACATTTCCGATGAGGGCGCCACACCCTATGATCCAGAGAGCAACTCGGAGTACGGTGTTGGGCATGAGGCGAGTGCAGGAATCGAGGAAACTTGAGGAAGCAACGGTGCAGAGGTTCGCGTCATTGAATAGGCAGCAGAGTCGGTAATCATCGGTTGATCTGCAGCAGAAATTGATTTGAAATAAGAACCCAACGGACGGTATGTGAACTCATGTGGTTTGTCGGTATCTCCCACAAGTGTGAACTTTGTGATCTCATTAGCATAATATGTTCCTTTGTTTTACTAATTCACAGCTGCAACCACAACGAAGTCTAGAGACATAGGCTGATATTTTCTGGCCTCTCCTCATTCTCAGGAGAAGGAAGAGTGAGGATAAAAGGGTGTGAAAGGGAAAGTACACCCTGAAAGTATGTTTGTTTCAATAAAAGCAGACACATAAAAGAAACATATTAGCGAAGGTTCTGACGAAAATCGGTCAAAGAAAAAGAAAGTTCTTTGATTTAAAAGGAAAAAATTTATTTTGTGACGTCACGTGCGAGGTGCTTGCCCATGTATTCTGTACTACTTTTTCCATAAATTGCCTTGTTTATGTTCTTTGATGAAGGAATACACTTTTTATGGCGATATGCGTGTAAAACATGTGTCTAATGATAAATCAAACGCACGGGTGAAATGGTAACTATTCTTTTGAGAAATGTGACATTTCCAAAAGATTGTACACAACATATGGGAGAGCACCTCGCATGTGACGTCATAAAATAAAAACTTTAAAATCAAATATCTTTCTTTTGACCGATTTTTGTCAAACCATCACTTATATTTTTCTTTCATGAGTCTCCTTTTTTTTTAAACCAAAATAATTTCAGGGTGAACTATCCCTTTGAGTATTATCTAGGCTAAGTTGTGATTGCAGTATTTAGTATTCGTATCCATATTATGCAATGTGTTCCCCCCTATAACGCTGTCCTAGACTCTTAGTATTTCTATTAGTTCATATCATTTTTTAACCAATTTTTTTTTGGTTGCATTATCATAATCTTGACTCATAAATCATCAAATCATGTTACCAATCATATTCAACTGCTATGAAAGAGTCGAAAATACATCTCAAGAATTTCACGCTATGATATATAATTATCAGATTTACAGCGTGTATGTCGTACATAACTAGAAGTATATTATATGTAATTATCATATTTTTCTTGTTGTTTGTATGCCTATCTTAATCTTATGCCTATTTTAATCACGGTCAAGTGTAATACCATGTTTTGGTGAATGGACATTAATATATGAGCATCGTGAATTAGTGAATAAATGACATATAAACAAATGAGTATTATGGTGTCTCTGCAACTCACAGTCCGTCTAAAGCTGTCAATCCCGAGAAAGTGTCTGGTTGCAGTTTTTCTAGCTCAACGTCTACAAGGTTTCTGAAATAGAAAACAAAAGCAATGCCGGTGTATACCATGTTTATCACTCCCCTCATCTCATAGAGTTACTCATAATGATGTAAGCAGCAGCCATTTGACACCCGTTGATTGTTTGTTACGTTTTAAACTGATCTTGGATTCGCCTGACTGCGGATTGTCTTTGTCATGGTTAGGCAGCGAGTGGAAACGTTTCTGTTCCACCATGTCCACAATGTCGTTTATTCTGTAAGATCACCAATGCCTTCATAACGCGTGTTTGAGTATACGGGTGTCGCTATGGGATGGGGCGTGGAAGGGGGGGGGGGGGGACCCCTATCACCCCAACCCTGGGGGAAGGGGGAGAACATTCCGTCGACAAAACAAGGACTTTATTGATTATATATACAAACACTCTTTTCATTCCCTTGTATTTTGTATCCACATTTTTTTTTATCGCCGACGCATCCTTTTAAGGAAAAAATCGTACATTAAATTTTGTTTGTGTTTATATGTATATACATTTTTTACACATGCATATACATATATATATATATATATATATATTAATGTGTGGATACATTTAGAAAGGTCATGAAAAGAGTGTTATGTAATACTTCCACCAAAGGTCTAAATAAAAAAATCTAATTTAAGAATCTAATCTAAAAAAAAAAAGCAGTCTTGAAATTTGAAACGTGTGTATAATATGCGTAATGTTACATGTTATAAAAAGTGAATAGAAAATGTGCCGATATCGTAGAAAGGCAATCTACTCACAAATAGCGCAAGCTTGGTAGATTCTCAAAGGCCCAAGGTTCGACGTATTTAAGAGGGTTGTAACTTAGCGATCTATGGGAAGAAGAACCAAGAGAAGCGAACAATCAATAATTATGATCCATCGGGCAATCAGAGTAACATGTTGGCATTAATGAGATTAGATTGAACTGCTTTTAAATCTAAGTTCTTGAGGATTCAACGAGGGTAAACATATTTTGACTTTACATTGAAACGAAATGCGATATTTTAAACGTTCTTGAAAATTGTGATTTACAAAGAGAATTTGATTTGCAGAGTAAAACAAAATTGCTCACATGATTTTCTTTGTGTACTTCTATGTGTGTCGAAATAACTCTTTCTTATACATGATTTTTCTAAATATGTTTCCTATTCATTCCATAAAGAAGTATACGGTATTTACACAAATGATATTATCCCATAACAATGACAACGACATATAACTCGGGAGAATGATGTTTATCATGTGGGGGCATATAAGGATGAATGTCAGGAATATCATGATTATTACCCGCAGCACTCCCCGAGTTAAGCCTCTCACTACCACCCAGTCATAGTCCCATGTCAATCACTACACAGTTTATCCCCCATGGGAGTGGGAGGGTTAAGATATGTTTCTACTTACATCCACGACAATGCTGGCAGACCAGACAGTACCCCTCTACTCAGCTCCTCCAGGAGATTATCCGTCAAGTCACTGTCAAAGTGTGTTCAAGAGCACCATTACATGACGCCATTCAAGAGACCTAATAGTGTTTGAGTCTGGCTGCTCCTCCCCCAAGACACACAAACACACACACACACACATACACACACACACACACACACACACAGACACAAATACTTATTCCTTGGTTACGACAAGCAGGTTTCTAATGTCAAAACGAATACGCACCTCGTTTCGATCTATAAAGATAATACACTGCCTCCGCCCAAGTAATTTGATATTGGCCCCACTCTTTTTTTCTCTGCTCCTTATATCTGTCTTCTCTATTTCTCTCTCTCTCTCTCTCTCTCTCTCTCTGACTCTTCATGCGCAGGACTTTTGTGTTACACATTTTGATCCTGGGGAAACAAGCTCTGGTGAAAGAAATTTGACACCATTCAAACTTTACAAATAAAATTGTGCTTACAGGTGCTCCAAATGATCCAATCCTTCAAATGCATTGACGGCGATGTGCGATATGTTAGCCTCAAATATATGGCTGAAAGTTTCAAAAAGGGAGAACAATATACAAATTATAACACTCTGCGCTTGCATGTTTTTTTATATTGTATATGTATTGTGCACACAAAAAGTCCGCACAACATGTAACCCACTGCTGGGGTTGTGGTAAATATATGGACTTGAACGCGTATGATTTTGGGGCCAAAAGTTATTTTTCTAACGTGCACAAACATCGTGGAAAAGGATATGTTACCATGGCTTGCCCTTTTTAGTCGAAACAACTTGTGTAAATAACATTATCTTGTTGGCTACATCCTTTTAATGATGTACTGTTTGTCACAAATAAACCACACGCAGTCTTTTTAAAAACTTTTTAAAAATTGAAATGACGTGTGGTTATGTGTGTGTGTGTGTTTCTTCCTCCAGAAAACAGCGCGTAATGGTTTCGGTAGGCATGTGTCAGCGGGGGAGTGGAAGAACTTATATAAAACATAAGAAAAAAATGAGAAATCCTATATTCTCCTGTTTCATTTACCTACAGGATGGAATGCGCTGTCCTTGCAACTGGGTGTGAGTGTGGTTTTATAATATGAATTTCCACAGAAAGCCCCTTTTCACTATTTTATTCTGAGGATATATTATACTGTCAAGGGTTCACGAAGAGTTTAGTGACGATTTCTCAGCGTTTTAATACACAGTGTTGGTTACTTGGGTAACCCTACGAGCCACACATACGTATATATATATATATATATAAATATATATATAATTTTTCTAGTATTATCTTATTTTGTTTAATTCCTTTCATGCCTACGTTCAAACTTACAGAGATATAAGTTTATCCAGACCAACGAAGCCTCCAGCAGGGAGCGATGTGATGTTTGTCTGGTACAGGAATCTGTTATCAAAGATATGTGAATGTGGGGTAAGCAGAGAGGCGGGATACGGCTGCTACTAATACTACCGCTACTACTTTTACTACTTCTATCTCTTATACTGACAATAATAATAATGATAATTATGCTAAAATGCTAAAAATGTCGTCAATCTACTTCCAGGAAGTGATTCATCTTTGTACCATGTTTGGTACAGTAGTGTTAGTAGCACAAATAGTAGTCGTTTCATTGTCATTATTTTTCTCGTTATCATTATAATTATTATCATTATCATTTTTATCATTATTATAATTATTATGATAATGATAAAAATAAAAATAATGATAATGATAATGATTATCTGATACATATTTACATTGAACATTTAGTGAGTTGGGGATACGCACAGTTAATAGGCATCAATATAACTTGCATTTCAATGTCAGGGAATTTATTAACACATAGGGCGCCCTCATGAATGAGTTCTCAAAGAAATACAAACTGAAATATTCACAGGTGCAAGACGCTTCCCAGGCCTTCGAATGATCCTTCTTCAATGTAGCTCAAAGTGGTCTTGCTAAGGTCTCTGGAATAGCCAAATGCAAATTCAAAATCAATCGTAAGTCTCCCATAATCATCAAATTAACATAATCGTTCCTGGCTTACATGCAATTTAAAATATATGTACAAACAGAAGGCAGTGCTGAAAACAGTATGAAAGAGATGGACATTACAATCATAACTTTTAATAAGCAAGTTCGTATAAAGCAAGCTGAAATATCAGCTCGACAGGCGATTAAATTCAAAGTTCCCATAGAAGTTGCAATTGGAAGCAAAGTTACCATTAATAGTAAGTTTTATGCAACAGGGCCCTGATAAATAGGTGGGGGAGTGCATGAATCAAGTCGCAAACCAGTCTCCAGGCCAATGAGATACCCATAATGAACTTGGTTCCTGTACCCCTTCAATCACTCAACCATCAGGAAAGACAGTTACCATATGGACTTTCTTTCAGAAAGACTCAATGGGCTAGAGGTTGATTAATATATTTTTGGCAGAGACGTCTTCAAGATTTCTGAAAAGAGAAATCCCATAATTATTATAAATAATAATGACATTCATCAGCTGGCTATTAGTTGAATTATTCGTATCGATTTATGGACGTGTCTCTGTTCATTAAACATTTTAGGCCTTTAAAGTGTTGTACATTACATTACCTTTTAAAGCTCATTCCATTCAGACGTAATTTGTAGTGCACGCTACTGTGTATCATAACAAATAAGCACAGGCCAATTATGAAATTAAAGGGTTACTATATTAGAAAGATAAGTTCCCACTAATCTATGTAAAATTATCCACTAAAACCGAATTTCACATTCATTTGCCGCAATAAAGTCTCATTTTGACGGAAATTTGAAAAAAAACAAAAAACGCACGCCTCCAGTGACGTTTGAGAATTCAAAATTCCATAGATTGCACGGAAGTTAACAATAGACCATTTTCGTAATTTATTCACAACTTTCCCCCCTAACTGCGTAGTAACGCGTTATTGCATTCACCTGTATCTTGTCATTCAGATTCAATGGATGGAATGCACTTTGAATCTTTTAGTTGTTGCTACTCAGACAAACCTCAGACAAGCTTTGGGGCTCCCATTTGTAACGTATTGTTTGAATTTCGTGAATAAAACATTTTATTTACGCCGTTGGCATTTATGGCATTTTGACTTCTCATACGTCACTGGAGGCGTGCGTTTTTTCAAATTTACGTCAAATGAGACTTTATTGCGGCAAACGAATGTGAAATTCGGTTTTAGTGGATAATTTCACATAGATTAGTGGGAGCTTTTTCTAATTTAGTAACCCTTTAAGTTCCGACCACGGCGCTCATCCTCGGTTCAATAAAAGTGCTCTTGTAAAATTGTAACTCTACTGGTACTGCGTGTTGTATGGGTAGGGAGCTGCAAGTAATGCGCGATTGATAATATCATATTTCATACTAGCCAATTAAGCAGCCATTTTGCTCGCTTACTAGGTGACAGTATATAAATCATGAAGAACGTGAAAAAGAGGCATGCTTTTGGGGCGAGTGGTAATCCCATCAGTAACGTATTGTTTGAACTACATGAATAAAATTTGCATGCGTAACGAAAATTGGTCTATTGATTACAGTTTGTACACTTAGGCAGTATACATCGACCTGAAAAAGGTTTTCGGCACAGTGGATCCTGCGATCATGCTGGATAAGTTAAAACGTATGTGAGTGATAACTGTCTGACCAAGGATGTTAAGCACACGGAGTGCCAGCAACCATTCAATTAATGCAGATTCATTGTACTCTGCTTCTCGTCACAACAGAACGCTTTACAAAGATTTTCTCTTTGGTCTCCCATGTTCAAATCCGCCGATTCTCTGGATGATTTTTACCTGGATTTGAGGTATAAACAAAATCGGGTGCCCAGAAGAATTTTCGGGGAAATATCCTCACCGCATATACTTGCGCAATTGTGATATGTAATACCTACGATGCATCTGTAAAGATTCAATCGTGGAATATTGCTACAATATGGCAAACAGGCTCTAAACGCGATATGAAGTTGCAGTACAACAGGGATGTGTTATGGAAGGATATGAAGCAACTTTCTTCCTTTGAACCCATGTGCCAAGCCGCTGAAAAGTTATGTGTTCTCAACAGGTGCTGTTCAGGTGTTTGAACAATTATGAATATGATTGTGTGGCAACGGCTTCTCAGAGAGAACAAAAGAAATGTACAGTCTCATTTCGCTTGTCCCGTTCTGTTAATAGCATTAATACTTCCATGAGCATAACAGGTATCAGCAAACACAAATAGATAAGTTTTTCAAGTGAAATATCTCTGTTTCACGCAAACACACACAAACGCCGTTAATAATAATACACAGCTTAATATATCATTTTGAGAGTGGTTGAATCCCCCAAATGCACAAGTTGTCGGAAAGTGAAGAAATTGGCCAATTTTGTAAGTAATACAAATAGCTTATTTGTCCGATTTTTAATGATTCCTCAATACTTTTCGAAACAAAAGCAGAGTAAAGGATCTGTCATTATCAGCCGTTAACTTCCTTTAAGTTTGCAAACAAATTTGTCAAAAACAAAACGTCTACAGACAAATGGGAAATTAAAGAAATTTCTTTTCAAGTTGACATCAGCTAAATTTCGGCACGGCACATGGAACCTCAAAGCATTGTCATGATTATGGAATGCTTTTGACATTCATGAGCACGCTTTAGAACCCATACAGATGTTTGAATATATCATGCTCGAGTTTCTACTCCTTCGTATAACACCTCCCTGAGTACAAAAAGTCTGAATTTCACAATGCCCCGCATCATATTCCATTAACCCTTTGTGTGCCAGATAAAATGGTGCTCTTTGGCATGCTTTGGGTTTTTGTTTGTACTTGTCATAATAAACTCACACCTGGCATGCAAAGAGCTAAAAAAAATGCATGAAACGTTACTTTCAGATATTTTCTTTTCGAACAAGTAACATGAAAAACGTGACCAGCTGCGCTGAAGGTAGTATTTTCATCTCCAAAAGTATCAAATTTTGTATTCGCTTGTCCTTATTAATTAGAAAAATAAGTTCCTACTAATGTATGTAAAATTATCTACTAAAAACGAATTTCACAATTGTTTGCCGCAATAAAGTCTTATTTTTACAAAAATTTGAGGGAAAAAAAAACACGCCTCCAAGTGACATCAGAGGAGTCAAATGCCATAAAAGACTCCGCTGTTAAACTCAGATTGTACGGAAGTCAACAAAAGACCATTCTCGTAATGTATTGACAACTTTCCCCCTAACTGCGTAGTAACGCGTTATTGCATTCACCTGTATCTTGTCATTCAGATTCAATGGATGGAATGCACTTTAAATCTATTAGTTGTTGCTACTCTGACAAACCTCGGACAAGCTTTGGGGTTCCCATTGGTAACGTATTGTTTGAACGGCGTGAATAAAATTTTGCATACATAATGAACAAAATAGAAATTATTGTTGACTTCCGTACTATCTAAGTTTAACAGTGGAGTCTTTTATGGCATTTGAGTCCTCTGACGTCACTTGGAGGTGTGCGGGGATTTTTTTTTCAAATTTTCGTCAAAATGAGACTTTATTGCTGTAAACAAATGTGAAATTCGTTTTTAGTGGATGATTTTACATAGATTAGTGGGAACATATTTTGTCTAGTAACCCTTTAACTACATAACAACACTTAGTGACAAAATTAAAAATTCAGGAGCGAAAGCTGAAATGTACGCATGTATAGGAATGTGTATGACCTATTATAAAATCAATGTGAACGTTCCGCGTATGCATCATATTGTTGAGAGCAGCTGCTAGTCATGAATATTAAGTGGCGGAATCAAAACTTGTTCAAAGGGATGGATATCAATGTGCTTAAACATCCTTGGTTTGACTTGGTTCCAAATGTATTTGGAAAATCGTAAAGTCGGGATATTCTTATAATGATCAATGTCCAACTTGTATAATACACATCATGTTGTACATGCTGTATGCATAGCTGAGTCAGTTTCCATCAAACCGTTAAATTGATTTTGTACAATCGCATTTCATAAGTTTGTATGCGGAAATTATTAAATAAAAATCAAGTGTGTGTACATGCGATGACATAAGCATGGGGTCGTCCGGGTGTAGTTGGGATATCTTTGCGTTCCATATTAATTGTGTCGAAGTATTGGTTACAACTATTTTGTCGCAGCAACCAAATGCTTTCGTTCGTGAATAGAAATGCAAAGTTTAATCACCACTATTAGAAGCAATCAAAACTCTAATCACAACAGAATACACAGCTTTACAGTTACTATTCACTATACAAATCCCAAATCTGCTATTTCCACCTTTTTGTGGTAACGATTGTGGACAAAATGTTGAAAATGTCTTCGTCTAGAAACATTTTCTAGACAGCCAAACAAAGGTCATTTTGGTACTTACAGTTCAGTCAATAAGGACATGATATTGAACACGCCACTGGTGATCCTTGTTATCAGATTCTCGGAAAGATTTCTGTACAGAGAAAAGCTGGCATCAGTTTGACAAAACACTTCAAATGACAATGAAATAACTGATCCTTTCCTTTTCTACTTTAAAAATGATGTTTTGTGTTTCAATTTTTGAGCAATACAAATATTAAAAGTGTCATAATTAAATAGATATGGAGCATTTTTTGAAAGGCATACAAATACCGAGTTTATGGCCACAATGAAACTTATTTGAAAAACATGATATAATAAATATTACACTTTGATGTCTATCAGCATAACATTTTAACTATTATTCAAAAATATAAAAGCCAACACAGTGTTTTAAACAGATGTGCTCTTGTACCGACATCGTGGTCGTTGAAGTGGATATAATGTGCCACACGCACGTTCCATGATATAACTCTACAAACCTTAACCTTGACATTTGATTTCTAAGGGCGCTTAGACTTTTACTAGGTATTTAGAGCTGATCACCAAAAGCTAATTGGTTTGACATAAAGTTGTATCAGAGAGTATCAAACGGACATTCCGGAACTTACAGTTCGTGTAATTTGACGAGTCCCGTAAAGGTGTCTTTGGAGAGGCTTTCGATGTAATTATCCGACAGGTCTCTGGAAAAGAAATTTACCATGCTTACGTGAGTAACGCTGTACAAAGAACATGATTTTTTAAGCGTTCTTACATCATTAACATTAGTTGACGAACATCCATTTCGCGATTACGTGATTAAAGTGCAACTAGATCACAATTAATTTACATAGTGCCGAAAGAACAAAGGTTATACTGTATATATATTTGATACATCGCAAGTATAGAAAATACCCACTTACTTTGATTTAATTCCTTGAGTGACAATTAAGTTGAGGCTTTATAAAGCTTGCATAATTGATGCATAGAGGGGAGAAAGTGCGATGCTGATTAGCACTCATGTCACTCGGACGCAATGCAATTCGGAATGGAACGATTTCACATGGTACGCATGGTACGAAGCAGAGATAGTGTACTTTGTTTTGTATACACTGGTATATGTACTGTTAGATTATGGTTAGAAATGTCATACGATCAAAAATATTAGTAAGATCAGTGATAGATGGAAAATAAGATAAGACAATTACAAGTATCTGAAAGATGATGAAGGGTATATCATATGACAATGATTTACGTTGATAAGATCGGGGATATGATCAACGCATCAAGAGTTCGGATTGTCCTAAATTCGGTTCAATATTTATCTCAGTCCTCCTTCTCTCTCTGTCTTTCTACCCCCCCTCTCTTTCTTTATCTCTTTCTCTCTCTTTCTTTTTCTCAACGCTCTCTCTCTCTTTCTCTCGCTATCTCTGCCCCTATCTCTCTCTCTCTCGATCGATCGATCGATCAATAATACACTGTTTCCGCCCAAATTATTTGATATTAGCCCCATCTCTCTCTCTTTCTTTCTTTTTCTCAAAGCTCTCTCTCTCTCTCTTTCTCTCTCTTTCTCAACGCTCTCTCTGCCCCTATCTCTCTCTCTCTTTCTCTCGATCGATTGATCGATCGATCGATAATACACTGTTTCCGCCCAAATTATTTGATATTGGCCCCACCCAATAGCTTGGCAGTACATGTATAATTATGGTGAGGATTTGCCTGTAATATCGGTATCTACATCTTAACTTGCTTGTCCGTCATTGTTATCTATCGGAGTATTAAGTAAAGGGCGAGGATTTGCCTGTAATATCGGTATCTACATCTTAACTTGCTTGTCCGTCATTGTTATCTATCGGAGTATTAAGTAAAGGGCGATCATACTTGTGGTTAAATTTAACGAGTATTGCTTTCAAAATGGAGTCATGGTGTAGTATTATGGGATGAAATCAATGTACTAGAAATTTGGCGGGTCAGGAGTTTTGAGCTAAACGGAGCACAAAGAAGGGGGAGGAAAGTTTCATTGCTGATCTTCCGTTAACCTTTTAATGATGTACGGTCATATCTATAAATACGCTAAAATCACACAATAAAAACATTTTTTCGTTCATTTACAGGATGGAGCACGCTATCCTTACTACTGGGTGTATGCCTAAAATTTCTTTGTAAAATAAAAACATTGTCGTTAAAGTTCCCCTATCTGCAAATACCACGTTCACCTTCAAAGTAGTTTTCATGTAATCAAACCCGTCTGCAAAGAACACCTTTCCAAACAACAAAACGTCGCCTTTTTTGTTTCCGTTGGTGGCTGTGCAAATGCGTGGGTGTGTGTGTGTGTGTGTGGGGGGGGGGGGGGTGCGTTTTTATCCGACGTTGCTGTCTGCATAAAGGCGGCTGTTGGTGGAAACCGCAGCTACTTAATCCATTACCATAACGTCGTGATTACGTGGATGCTTTTACCCTGGTAATTTAGTAACTAGTGCATAACGGAGCCATGCGTGACGATTTTCAACATGTACAATACAACGCCCAGCTTTCATTTAAAGTAATTATACTTCAATATATTCATGGTGGATGAGAGTGAAGCTTAGGATCCAATTGTTGTCACTTCACACTCTAAGGCGTACTGCTTGATCGTTATCTATAAGTAATAAATCACTCCCTACTTTGCGCCGTTTCAAGAACATTTCTCGCAACGTTGACCTCAATTTTACAAAAATGACTTCAAATTATTCAAAAACTTCCCCTGTTTGTTGAATTTCAAGTACACTTTTTGCCCCCCAAAATACCTTTTGTAACATTTCAAGAGAACAAACAAACCTCTTCTGAATCAGTTTAGTTACCATGGCGAACTTTGTTGCCCCTTGTGTGTTCTTGCTTCGTGGATGGGCATCATGTTCATATAACACATCGACAATAATAACATGAGTAGTGAGTTGGCCGTACGTAAAATGTGTAAAATGTCCACCACGCATTTATGTACTTTTCCATGACTCACGAAATTAGACCGTATTAATTCCGAGTACGCTGTCATCAAAACGGAATGTTATCATTTACGTGAGCCTAGAATCTTTGCGAACAGACTTTTAAAACAATTACCCATTTCGCGAAGTCGGGAACAATCACGCGTATACACCGTTTGATAGTGGAAGTAACATCGATCGGCTTGGGAAGTGATGCGCTGTGCTATATCCACTCTGATCCCTTAATTTAGGCTGATAATGCTTTCCAGCTTCGCTCATACATTGAACATACATCGATCAATAAATATGACATAGACAATCATGCAGTTTAATTATTAGATACACAGTATAAGACTCATATCAACATTCAACCAGGGATGTGTTAGGAAGGAGAAACAACTCGAGCATAATATATTCAAACATCTGTATGGATACTAAAGCGTGCTTATGAATTTCCAAAGCATTCCACTATCACTATAATGCTTTGATGTCCCATGCGCGGCACCGACATTTAGCTGCTGTCAACTTAGAAAGAAATATCTTTAATTCCCTGTTTTGTCTCTCGAATCTGTGTTTCTTATCACATTTTTAGCAATTTTCAAGAAAGTTAAGGGCAACAGCACTAAAGATCATGTACTCGGTTTTCTTCCAAATAATTTTTGAATGATGCACAAACGGAGATATAAAATAATATTCTTATTTACACAATAAACAAATTTCTTCACTTTCCGGATTTTTCCGGAAATGTGTGATTCACTCATTATCAAAATTATATCTTAATCCGTTTATTTTCATTAACAGAGTTTGCGTGCACTTGTGTGCAGCTGAGATATTTTACTAGAAAAAACTGTTAATTTTGTTCGCTAATATCTCTTTTCCTCACAAAAGTATTGATGCAATCCAACAGAACTGGACAAGCAAAATCTCTCTCTGAGAAACCGTTGCTACGCAATCATGTTCGTTATTGTTTAAACACCTGGAAAGCACATGCTGAGACCGCATAAATTTTCGGCGGTGCCACGCATGGGTTCAAAGAAAGAAAGTTGCTTCACATCCTTCCATAGCACATCCCTGATTCAAGTAATGCTAGAGGAGGAGACTACACATTAGCTCTCACCTACATTTTTGTATTAAAAACATTTTTATTTATCCATAATATAACTTGTATGCGGAGGAAACAAGCAGACTCCTTACCATGCTTACACAACATACTTACAGAATAGTTAGCTCAGTCATTCCACTGAAGGATAGAGGTTCGATTTCGTTGATGAGGTTTCCAGACATAATTCTGAAAAGGCGAGATGACAAAAAAATGTATGCATGAAGTAGAGACATTAAACTGCGTGGTAGTTGCAGTACTTACACACAATGTTAATGAACTGGATTTTTTTCGGTAGCACATGTCAGAAGAGCTACTAAGGGAGGATGTGTTTGAGGTTTATCAGCAAAAATGATCATGCATGTAAGGTTGACAAACAAATCCGGAAACAAACAAACAAATCCGGAACTCTAAGCTAACTTCAACACTTAACGAGCCGCTTAGAAAGTGAAAAGTGAAAGAGAAAGTAGTAAACATACATTTGCTGGGTTTACAAAAATCAGTAAATGAACTTCATGAATCATTAATTTACACGGCTCACGTTTACTGGAAACTAATTCAACCATGTCAACTATCTTTACCTAGTACCGGCACCAATATGTAAGGCAGAGACAGGACAAGCATATAGGGTCTTTTTTTTTGCAAAACGCTTATTATCGACAAATTTTTCCTTTCTTTCTTTATACGTTACTTCTTTGTGACTAGCTGTCAATTCTCATCACCACCTTAATTTAATCTCATTTATCTCATCCATCTCATCGCTCCTCTTTCCCCTCTTTCCCTAATCTTTGCAACCCCAAATGAGGGTTTTATATTCTGGAAGATTCCAGCTACATGGTGGATACCAAAAGTGTTACTTTTTTCTAGCTAATATCTATTAGTACGCTCTTACCATAAAACATTCAGAGAACATATTCCATGAGAAACAAAGCAGTTACAATGTTACGCTACCTTAATATTCACATACACATGTATTACTCAATATGTAACTATTTAGCATTGATAGTTTACATATAACTAGATGATATATGTTACTGATGTTACTTCACTTGTTACTTTAAATTCTCACTTTATTCACTGTTACAATGTTACCATTTCAGTTATTTTCCCTAGAAAGTAAGACCTTCGTGCCGTCTGTAGCACTGCACTATTCACAGACACATCTTAAGAAATCAGTGAATTAATCTTCATCAATATAAATTCTATCAGAAAGGACCCCAATGGCCATATCATCAAATAAAAATGATACAAATTTATTCAAAATTTTACATTTAAACGGAGATAATCATCGTAAATATGTAGTTTTGAATGAAAGATTGGATTTTCGTTCATTGTGTATTGTTAGCGACGTAACTGCACCATGCACTTGGCGTGTAATGTATATTCAAAAACACACAAATGGCGTACATCAGGTTGAGATTGGTCTATTTTTTCTATTACTTTGTATTATTCCCCACCGATACTGCAATCTGAAATCAACACGCAGAGCTATTTATTCTTCATTTGTGTAGGACAATATAGGTTTCTGATAACATTATATGTAGGATATATTCATATTTCCTAATAACTATCGCTTTATTATTACATATTTTCTTTGACGTTCTCAATAAAAGGAGAGAGGAGGTCGTCTCACGATGTAAGAAAATACCCATCCCTCAAAAGATATTTTGAAATAGAATATTGATTTACTGGCAGCTGTATCTTTTTATTGATTTGATGGGTGCCGTAATTGATCATTTACTTGGTGGGTTATATCATATGATAAAAGTCTCCATGACAACAAAAAGGTTTTTTTTCTTCTAATTCTTAAGCCCGTGCAAGCATTCAAACTTTACGACTGACGCTGATATCTTGGGCAGAGTCAAGATCTATCTGTATTATGACAATAAAATCACAAGACATGATAAGTTTAAGTAAGTGAACGAGGCAACCGAAGTTTAGATTTTTTTCTAAAGCCATTACTTTTGCACCTGTTTAAAGTACGCTTCCTGTGAAACTTTGAAAGTAAGATCTATATTTCAAATTTTGGCAAGCATTCACAGTTACAGACATACACACATACATAATCCCACGCACACACACATACACACACATTTGCGTGTATATACCCATGTACATATATGCCAGGGCTGGCCCTTTAGCTTATTCTAAATAGTGTGTGGTTTTCCTCACAATTCCGTCAAAGTGGTAACATTTCCCCAATCCTGGAAAAGAATTCGCCGTAAACCTGTCCCTTGCACGCTTCTGTAGAATAAAAAAAGAAACATGGGGTGTTTAAATGAAGGTCAGCAGGAAGTGTGGAGAAGTTTGAGGAGGTGTATGTGGGGGGTTGTCGCTCAGAGCATCGGTTGTGCATTGTAAAACACGTAATGTGCAGTGGCTACTTACTACCCCTATTCCCTCTCTTCCAACCCATTGACACTGGTATTTATCAATGTTCATTATGTGCGCTGAAGATGTTAGGCTAGCATAATCATCAACGACTGGAAACGCGTCAATGCAAAAAAAAATGTATTACAATCGTCTTGCCGTGATAGATTTTGAACAGTATTGCTTCCAAAACAATTCCTAGAACTTAAAAAAACGATAACAGCAGGCTGGTTATCATATTGCACATATTGTCATGACATTACCATCTCCCCTAAGAGGAATTTACACAGATATTAAGATTACCTCGTTCATGAATTGTCATTTTGTTTCTGTCTCACTTGTTCAAAATGGTAGCATGAAATTAAACAAAAATGCATGGCAAAATGTTTAGGAGGGAGGGAGGGAGGAAGGGAGGTGAAAAGACTAGCGTGACTCAGTTTTCAATGAAAAGAGTTATATATTATCATTTGAAATATATATCACACATTACTAGTAGACAGTCATTGAAAGTGTTAGCTAAAACAAACAGGGACACTATGTGAACAGATTGATAAACAATGAATATGACAAGTTATTTTGTTCTTCATTTATTTGACATGTTAAATTGTGTTATCAGCAACAATTGAACATATCTTTTTAATAATGTTTGAGACATCCTCCAAGAAAACGATGCATACAGACATGAAAATGTGTAGAAAATTATCGTTCATACTAATTTTTAGTCCTACAGTCAATAAAGACAAATTACGCATCATTTTGATGGAAATTAATGCACATGATATTGGACAGTTCTTGCCGTAATTATTAATGACGTCGGTGTTACATAACCAGCGTAGCAAACCTGGCCAAATACACGCTTCACAACCATCGCACGTTATTTTACTTTCTTATTTCATTAATAGGAATGTCACGTGTATTATTGCTGAGGTGGGAGGGTTAAAAGGAAGGGGGTATACATGTAGAAGTTAGTGGGGTTTTTTTGTTTTGTTTTTTGGGGGAGGGGGTATATAGCGAATTTAAGGGAAGGGTAGTTTAAGCGGTTATATATATGATTGGGGTGGGGTTGGTGTCAGGGGGTGGGGGGGGGGGATGGCTGTCCAGATGGGAGTTAGGAATGGTTAGGACTAATTTTAGGGGTGTATTGTAGGTTGGGGGATTAGTGGACTTGTTTATTTAAAACTTGATTCCGGAAGTTATTCGTTCAGTTTATTTGATTAAACATCGTTACATGATTATAACAATTGAGTAATTATATTTAATATTTTCAGCTTTTTTATTGTAATTAATTTGTACTTACAAATGCATATGTATATAATTTGCATGATTGTTTTGTTTAAGTTGTATTAATATATTTAAACTGATTGTATGAATTTAATTTGTATTATTATGGAATCAGAATAAAGAACATTGAAAAAAATTATTGCACGACGCTTTTGAGTGAACTTACAAGTATAAGAGCAAAGGCATATTTGTAAGGGAGAAGGGCATAGTCTCGGGATACTGCACATCGTTCTTCTGTTCTCCCTGAAACTCACTGGATTGAGAAAATAACAAAATATCATATGATCATTGGACGTATGATATAGGTAAACTAATGTGTTTCAATGAAATACCGCCACAATATCATAGCATGTACTGCAGGAAAAAAATTATACTAAAATACGTACATGCACATGTTCAAAAAGTGCATTTGGCATAGTGAAATCATATCCGATAAAAAGTCATATAGCTTGTCAACCATGTCAACTGAACTTCTTCATCTGCTTCTTTGCCTTCTTTCCAATCTCCTCTTCTATCGCTCTTGTGAGCATTCCACCTAAAAACACTTTCTCCGTTGTATTCATCCACCCTGTCTCTTCTCGTCCATTATTTCGCGTCGTTATCTTTTCTTAAATTGAACTTACAGAATGCGTGTGGTTGGTAAGAGATATTCCTTTTCGATTGAGAAAGCTCCGTTACAACTCGTCCTGATTTGGGAGCATTCGCAAGCTGAGGAACAGTTGATAGAATCTGCAGAAGAGACATCAAAGAGAGTTTAATCATCTCAATACTAAACTAGGACAAGCCCCTTGAACTATTACACAGTACATACAATCATGGTACCGAGAGCGTTAATTATACGTTTAAAGACGGTCCACGACTTTATCCCAGCAGATAAACCATAGGAACAATGTAATAAGTTTGGAACTGTAACCATGGTTACAGGTGACATCGGCAACCCGCGACAGCAGGGACGTAGATTGTTATAGTCCGTGCACTCTTAGATAATAGCGGTTAGAGCGTGGATTCGTCAATATGTATCATCACATTGTGCCAACCGAAAATCACTATTTGTATAATAAATGATACTCATATTAGGCGAAAAGAATCAGATTTTAGGCAAAAAATGATACGCTTCTGGGCAGACACCCTACTTAAGTCGGAGGCTGACGTTAGGCACTTTTACCCAATTCATTACACAGTTTCACTGGACATGAAATGGGGAGGAGAATTGAAAGAGAAGAGCATACAGATTTTAAAGAAATCAATGTGCCACGAGTGAATGATCAGTAAAGTAATACACACAAATCCTATACAACTCTATTTTGTGTAGAACTGCAGGGGTCTTACCACACCACGATTCATCGATATTATCGTCACTCGTGCAGTGGTTGAAGCCATCGCAGATATACGTCAGATGTATGCACCTATCAGAGGCGAGCCTGGAACACGGGAGCCTATTGAACTCGGAGCAATTCTGGCTTCCTGGGACGCGTAGAATACATGCAGAAACATAGTTAAAGTTCGCATAATTATTCGCAACAATATTCATAATCATGACAATGTTAAGGTGAGGTTACCAAGAACTTGTCTCGCCCTTTTGAAATACAAACGGTGAAATGGTACATATTTCCCGCACAATTTGGCAGCGATATTAGGGGTTTGGGTAGTCACAAGTTAAAGGGAGTATACTGGACTGGGAAGACAAAAATTCCTTCAAAAGGTGATCGTGAGCAATCTTCTTGCCAATGGTCTTAAATTCATGTATTGTCCATTTTAGAAACTTGCTGAAAGTTATTTGCCCTCATATGATCCACATTTGGAAAAAATAGTGATTAAATCACAAATCCTCGAAATGTTCGGCCCGAACAATTTGATGATTTGTGATTAAATCACTAATTACTCCAAACGTGGGCAATTTCAGGGCAAATAACTTTCAGCAAGTTTCTAAAATGGACAATACATGAATTTAAGACCATTGGTAAGAAGATTGCTCACAATCACCTTTTGAAGGCCTTTTTGTCTTTCCAGTACAGTATACTCCCTTTAATTTGTTACGGTCAAACTGCATGCCCATTTTTCACTAGTTCCCCATGTCCTCATGGAAGTACTGTGTTTGACGTAGTTGTTGATGTAGTGTGATGATTGGAGGGATTGGTGTTTGGAGTCTTCGGCGAGGGAGCGCAGGTAGAAGGGTGTTCCACCTTCCACTGTATGGTCTATTAGATAATGCATGAAAATTACTTTTTGACCTTACTTTAATGATGTCGTTAATCATTAAATAAAGTCCTCATTCACTTTTAAGGTAACAAGCCATCGTGTTATAAAGCTTATAAATTTCACAAAAACGAACAGCTCAAAACAATAACCTTTGAGAGGTTTAGAAAAATGAAATGACACTTAAATAATAACAAATAGGGGTTATGAACAAAACACTCCCATGTAATGTGCAATGTCATTTTTATCATGTCAGATTCTGACAAAACATAATGAAGACATGATAAAACACCCAATAAAATCAATGAAAAATAATGAACAAATCAAATATAGCGGTTTTCAACAAGTCTGTTGCGTGTAATCACACAAATGTTAAACTTCAAACTTATTTTCTTTCGTATGGCCTTGATTTTATCATTTTTATAAATGTACTAATTTTGTTAATATTTTTCAATGAATTTTTTTATTTTAGTTATTTTAAAAATCTTATCTCCTTTCATTTATGTTTTATCTTATTTTATATAATTTATTGATTTTTTTCACATGAATAAATCAATGAAATAGAATGATATAAAACATAAATTATGATTTTTTAATGTTTCTTTTTGCTGTTTTTTGTTTTCAGGGTGGAGGGGGGGGGGGGGTGATTGTACAGACCATTACGTCCAGCGGGTTGCATTGGGTTACTTCACTGCTATTAGATATGATGGATTCGGGCTTTCAGCTAGACGTTTAATACACACAGCTGTTCCGTACCAAGTAGAGATCAATTCATATGTCGATAATATAGATACGCCTACATCAAGCCTACTGCCATGCCAACTCTTCACATCCGCTACATTCACGCATAATGCTTACAGTCACTTCGTGGCGAGGCCATGCAAATTGGACTCCGCCCTCCTGCATTAAACACTTGAACATGTAGCCCCATGCTAAGATATTCACTTACTCCCATTCCGGAAAAAGGAACCTTCAATGTACAAGTTTATCCAGACTTAGCATGACCATTGACAAATCTTACCCCAAAATAAGAGGTAAAATACCTTGTTTAAATGAGTAGTAACGGCCATCATTCACTTTTGTAGAATATGACATTTCAGAGTTTTACCATGATCAGATGATCTGATCTTATCTTGGTCTAATCGTATGTCGCGCTTCATCCAATCAATTGATTCGCCTTTCCTTCATCATCGTTTTACCAAAGATAATGAAAATTTGCCATTCGGTAAAAAGCCGAGGAATTACGTGCCTCTTGTTGAATTGTGATTTTTTTTTCTGAACATCTACACCTCAATCCAATTGAAAGCCTGCTATAATGACAGTTAGTGAATTATAAGTTGGTGACGAGATAAGTCGAGCGGACGGATAGAATGGAGGCAAACTTCATCTAGTAAATTACATTGATAATACTCCACACGCAGGTGTTTAATAGGCGTAATTCCCATGGAGAGGTGATTTTTAATCAAACAATGGGTCATTCATAGGGGGAATTAATCAGACTGAAACACTTTAAGCGAGGGGGAGATAAGTGCTTTTTAGTCACTCACAATTCAAGGTTGTA
Source organism: Arbacia lixula (assembly GCA_963669155.1). NCBI lineage: Eukaryota > Metazoa > Echinodermata > Echinoidea > Arbacioida > Arbaciidae > Arbacia > Arbacia lixula. The sequence continues at coordinate 1,716,538 of OZ022590.1, read as the reverse complement.
GGCCTATATCGATCAAGGTGACTCAGTTAGGGTTATGGGTTTTGGTTTGTTTCTTGTTTGTTTGCTTTGATACGTTCACATCTAGTTGAAATGCAGGGTCTATCCCTTTTGAATGGGCCAAAATGAATAGATATGCAAATGCAATAATGCAGGAACTTAATCGTGACCCTGAACTCTTTAAGTTCCGCAATCGCACTTTTGGCACAAGTGAAGCTGTATGTCTGGCTTACGAAAAGTTAATTGGATTATCCTGACTTTAAATACATTTTAAATATTAAGACGGTTCATCTAAAAGTATATTATGGTAGAGACCGACCATTATACTGGCAGTATTATTAGTAACACAGCAATTTAATGAACTGAATCAGACTAATGCTGTTTTCGGACGTGTCTGTCATATGTGTAATTATATATTTATGACAAGGAAAAATGAGTTATTTCATTGTCACCTTCGGCTTAGCAAATAGCGAGATAGGTTAACATATAGAGTAAAATTACATGATGCAATATGTTATATGAAATAGTTTGTTAATGAATTATTAATCTTACCACAGAAGAATTCATCGTCCAGGTAGGGGCATTGATTCTGTCCATCACAAATATCATCAAGGTCAAAGGTCAAGTTACTCAGGAAGCAGGGGTACCGTACTTGATATTCTTCTGTCAGGTTGCCATTAAAGAAAGCTGGAAGAAAGTAGAAATGGTCCTTGTTACAACTATGACAACATTATAAATAATTTGTTTGAATTCCTTTATTTTTCTTCTAAATGCAATACGGCATGATAAGCAACAATTCTGACATCTTAAAACAAATATCACTAGAACCTGTTGGTGCGCGATGCGTCGTTCAGCGGGTATTCCTCGCATTGGATACACGCACTGTGTTGGGCAAAATAGCAGAGAGCGGTCTCTGGTCTCTGGGTTCTAAGAACCTTGAGGCTGTTAGAAGTCGAGCTTTCGCTATTATTTCAGTCATTTCTATCATTTCGAGGGCAGTTCATGTATGGACAGTATTTACTTCCATTTTCCGTGTTTTTGTGTTTCCTGTTACCTGCAGAAGGGGCTATTCAATAAAGAGGTCTGGCTGCCGAAAAGTACCGCAGACAAGGTGAAAATAGTGATATGCAACAAATATACGCTGCTTAGACAAATCAGTTTAATCCTAGTGGCGTCAAAGGAAAAAGAAGGGGAAGAGGGCAAAATTTTCTATGTCTGCCAGGGGCAGATCATCAAGTATTACATCAAGAGCCCTTCATAATGATAAATTTAAGTGTCTCTGAAAAGAAACATGCATTGAACCACATTATTCGAATGTCAAAGGGGGTGTTGCTTCACTTCTACACACTAAGAAATTAGGGTTCAAAATTTAACCTCAAGGCGTGATACAAAAGCAGCACCCCAATGGGGTTCATTTTTGCACCTTGTGGGTTCAAAACTGCACCCCTAGGGGTTCAATTTAAAAGTAGTCGGGGATTTAATTCAACGTCCATACGGTTCAAATTTGCACCTTTAAATGTATATTTTTGCAACTTTGGAGGTTCATTTTCCACCGATTCCAACCGTACAGGGTGCATAATTAAATCTTTCAGGGTTAATTTCTGAACCCCATACCCAGGTAACAAAAAAAAAACGTTTTAAAACGTAGGTGTTTTGGACGTTTTGTGAACACGTTTTAAGGACGTCAACAAATAAAAAAAATCGTTTTGGAAGTTCAATATTATTTATTTGATATGATGTATGTGTCACATGATTAAACGTACAAGTATGTAAACGCACACACGACCCTATCCCTACCTACCACACACAACCTTAAACCTAAATTAATCCTATCCTAACCCTTATCCTACCGTGTTCGCACGCTCACTTCCATTATATAGTACTACGGTAATGTGCTCAAAAAATATTGGTTAGCACAAATAAAGATAAATATTTGGTTGCAATTATTGTTGTCTGCATTCAATTAGGTGGCATTTCTTTTTTAATGTCTAAATTTCTAAATGTTTATTGTAATGTAGGCTTAAATATTCCTTCTATCTAGTTTTGTGCCGTTTATCTATTAAAATGTACAAAAATATGACACAAATCAACAGGCCTAAAGCATGCATGAGTATTTAGTAGCATCTGAGTACGAAGTACGTATTTGATGCGTTGTCTCCGCTTGGATGATTGGTTGATCAACACCGGTTAGCCGCTTAGTTTATGTACGATTATTTTCTTTACGTAGAATTATAACTTTTATGTTTCGTTTGCGTGGATTTACGTCGCAAATTGATTGATATTGATAATTTGGTAATTTAACTTCATTTTCTTCCCATAATCTTTGAATCAACGTACTTTTATAACAGATACTGGCTGCAATATGTGAATAATATAATAATCGCTTTTCTGTAGGTTTCTGTACAAGACTAATAATCCATACAGTTCAAAATTGAACCCTGGTTCGTACGAAGTAAACCCGCAGAGGTGGAATATTCAACCCTTGTCAAGATTGGGGTGCTAAACGCAAAATTGAACCTTAAACTACACCTTTATTTCTTAGTGTGTACGTTAATATCCAATAACTTATTAACAGGTAGCGCATGTGATTTGATGAAAAGCGTTTTGGAATGGATTATTCATTATAAAAATTATTGTCCACCATTTTCGGGCAGTTATTATGTTTACACATCCATCTGTGGATTCGTGACCCGTGAAAGGATTTTTGTTTGTTTGTTTAAGTGTAAACATTGCAAGGAAGGATTCCCAAGCAACGCCTATTACCGCTGATTATTCATTCGTGATGTTCATAGCTGATTTACAAATACATATTTCTAAATTACCCCTTTCGATCGACGATATGTAATTAGGTGTCGTAGTATTAGTAGTGTGTATAGTATTGTTACACAAAGACTGATTTTCGGTGGCTTACCACGCCTATGACACAGTTAAAACTAGTTTACATTTAGCATATAACATACACAATTGATTTTCACTTCTTTAATTTCCATTTATTTTGATCAAGGAAACATTTGCTTACTAATATTTGAAATACGTTAATTAATTATACTCGGAATACTCTGTCGCATAATATTTAAAAAAAAAGCACTTTGAAAAGGATACTTACACATAAACAAATCATCAACACCAAACAAATAAGGAAGTATTATATGACATGTTTATCCCACCAGACGCTCCAGTCAGGTCAGGGGGTGTTTCACCAAGCTGTTCTTAAGCTACGAACGACTGGTGACTCTTTCTTGTGCTAAATCATATTCCCAGTGATTGTTGGAATTCAACTCCCATTATGTTAAAACATGAACAAAGTGTGGTATCGCATTTAGCACAAGAATGGAACACCAGTCGTTCGTACAGTCGTTCGTAGCTTACGAACAGCTTGGTGAAACACCCCCAGAAGACATATCCACAGAGGACAGTAACGATGGAATAACAGTTTGGCCACTTATCATGCTCATCAAAAGATGAAATGATGAAACGTATCTTCTTGTATATGCGAAACAATTTCCTCTTATGGCAACTTTCATAGTTGCCACTCATTCTCCTCCACCGTCACCTGCCTAATAATTGTATTGATTAATCAATCAAATCATTTAGTACTGATATTAAGCCATCATCACCTATCTAGACGCGATCTTCCATCGGGCACTGTTATAATATTCGACACAGAACTTAAATAATACTGTACATGCTACTACAAATTAAAGAACTATCTCAAAGAATATTGAAGATTGCGATTGCACTAACAATAAAGATGAAAATACAGACAAACTCATAGAAACGCCGGAGAAGAATAGTGTGCTCAACATATCGGTTATATACCTTAATCAAGACCTCTTGGTTTGAAGTTTCCTTTTAATCCTCTTTGCTCCTCTCATGTTTGTCCATCCATACTTTTTTGAGGAAGCTAATGATAATGCAGCACCCTTTTAGTCACATGTATTGGAGAATTTTCCTACGGTTGTAGCGAATATGCACAAAGTCCATCACGTTTATAGCGATCCTCGTCCTTTCAAGAAACACGTGAAACAAAGCAACACTTTCGATGTAACGGTCGGCTAACTCAGACGTTCACCATGTCATTAGTGGTTACTTTAGGGCTGTTTATCTTTTAATCTGTTAACCGTACTATTTCCACGAATAATGTATTTAGACCGATTCGTACAGAGCAAATACAGTTATGTCGCAGAGGTCAAATGTACCCGAGTATCATTAATAAACGACACATATACTAGATGTAGGCCAGTGTTGTGTTCAAAAGTAATTATCTAATACAAACATATTTTGAGCTCCAAATTTTTCCCAAAGTGAATATAGCATAAAATATCCCAAGGACCTTTCGAATAATAAAATTGATAAAATGTCACATAGTCTACTTCTAAAATAATTGACATAATTTTAATTCATGCATGAATTCCAGCTTGATTCGAGTTGTCGCTTATTTATAATTGTTTTCACAAGTGTAAAAGTGTTGTTAACATCTAGTACCATCAGCAGAATTTAAGTTTTGTATCGAAGAGAGAAACGTTGCATAATTCTGGTGTAATCGGACACGCCAACCATGAATAACTGGATCCACGCCTTTCCGAGGTCTGTCCATTGTTCCTTGATACCAGCAACAAACTAGATTGAGTTTGATTCCCATTAAGAATACTATACTACACCCTTTGCTGCTTTGTATCAATTTTCGCGAGGTCATGCGCCATATCACATAGCTGCGGGGTAAACGAACTGAATACATGTTGTTGCGCAGGTTTTACATTATTCGAATTGCATTGCAATGGAGAGTAATATTTCTCTTACAGATCTACCACTACTTAGGATGTCATTTCAAATTCTTTGAGATCTATTGATAAAACCTTTCTATTGATGAAATCATAATTATATCAAGCCTAGACGTGTCACTGGTGGATTATTTCATCGTCAATACACACAAATCCCAAAGAGAAATATGTTGTCTGGCACGTAAAGAGTCAAAGACGCGTCCCTTTTGCAAGCCACAACAAATAAAATTTTGTAATAATCACGGAAAATCACGGAAGAAAATACCGTATAAAAACTTCCTTCCCAATAATAGAACTAGAAACGCCAGATTTCGAGGAGGTTTTGGGCAGGTCATCCCAAACATCCTGGTTCTTGCCGCCTAGAGACCAAAGATCGCTGTTCGCTCTAGTCTGCACCACAGTGCATGCGTTCAATGAGATCAATGCCCTCGCTGCCCGGCGCACTGCCAGGGGTAATACGATTTTGAATGTAGACTACGGCCGCTACGTTTTAAACTTCACACACATTAGGGTAAACTACTGATTCCTGCCAACTTTCATCACTTTTGCAAATAGGATGCCCTGTCTTTGATATTCTTGTTTGTTTACAGCTCGGAATGGAAATGAGGACATTTAATTTAATGTCTTCGTTTTCCTCTTAGAGGCTGCTTTGCCATTGTTTCTATTTGCGCGACCATTTATAACGATGCTCCGGTCAGAGCAGAAATTACAGGGAGCGACAAAAAAAATCTTACTTTGGTTAGAGGACGACAAGTCATCCATTGCCTGAGTATAGCAACACAACATCGTCACCATTATCCCCGCAATCGTCCACCACATCGATGACGTCCGGACGCATCTCATCGTGACAGCAGATCCAGTCGAACACGACAGGCGCAGAGTCTTGTGGGCCGATACGTGGTTTGTAAGAGCGGGCGTTTGTGTATTGCAGAGCAAGTGACTTCTGCCACTAGAACATTGTGCTGGTACGAACGAGATTAACTCTTTGAGCAATCACGATATCGCCTAATGAGTGTGTGTATGTGCGTGTGCATGCGTGTGTGGTTGTCTACGTGCATAATGTGTCTAGTGTTGGTGTTTGTGTGCGTGCGTGTGGGTGCGTGCGTGAATGATTATGCGCACGCGCGATGTTTGCATGTTTCCTGAATTTGGTCACTCCAGCTGAATTAAGGTGGTTCCCGCTGCTCCTTTTCATTGATAAAAGAAACACATTAACCTGTATGTCTGTGTGATTTGACATGACTATGTTAGTTTGGCGAAGGGAAACTATGTAACAAACTTTAAGTCAAATCTTCTTTTATTTCCTCATGTTGATCTTTTACACGATATTTTTTACACGAAATTCAAAGACATCAAAATCAGATAAATTTGTTTGAAATACGTAAGCTTAATCTTGACATGGTTAGGTTTTATAAAAAGTTCAATTAAGTGATAGTTGTAATAGTCCTGCGGCATAGCTGGATAGGACGTAATTGTTCACTTTTGTCTAAAACCACCAACATTGGCACTCACGTAGAATGCTGTATTACACGCAAGTTTGGATATTGAGCCCTCTCGATTATTGCTCAGAATAGCCATAGCGGCTATTTTTAAAAATGGCCGCTATAGAAAAGTATTATGCAATTTTATTAATCACATTTGAATTGTTTATTTTCACACGTCATATAAGGTGTCATATTAAAGGGCGTTTAATTTACTACAAGATAGTATCAAATTTAGCAGGATTGTGTGTGATTTTTATGAAAAATTTTGGCAGTAATTATGTTTTCTCACAATTTTTCCCAAAAATTTGAATTTCCATAAATTACACAATTCTTTATATTTCAAAAATTCGTCTCACTAATGCAAAGAAACTTCTTTAAAAAGTACCAGGAGAAATGTTTGATAATCTCTAATAAAAAATGGATTCCTTACCTAACCGGATACATAGTTATAGCTCTCTAAGTTCATACTTTGATATTAGCTAAAGCAGCATTTTATACACATTTTGTCCCCGTCATATGTTTACACGTAACGGTGCTCATTGGGTCTGCATGCCTTTTGTGTCTACTGTATCCAATTTTCCTCGCAAAACGCAAGTTACTTTTGGCCTCCATCAATCAATTTTTGCTACCGAGATGGATTATCCTAATAGTAATGAAAGCTTATTGATATGTATACAAGCCTGACTCAGGTCAAAAGCGCAAAGTGCGCATGCCTTGGTGTACAGGATATGTGCAATATACGTACGTACTCGTTTACGCTTATGAAACATGTTTTTATTATAGCTTTGAAATGATATACACTATATGCTGTAATGGCCTTGGTATACATTATGACATCACAAAAAAATACCACCACAAACATATTGACCTCTTATCTTTGAGGTAAGCAACATGCTTGATTCATCCTTGCTTCTTAATTTGTGTTATTTCGATGTTGCGCACCACTATGATAAGTATTAATTGACAGCACCCTTTGACACATCAACATAATATAATCAATCCTCTTCGTTGATAAATGATTGAATGAGAATATCGCGCAGGAACTGCATGTTCTTCATCCATAAAACACTATAATCATGATAATGTTTGCAAGAACAGCAGAATAAATAGTTTTGGATTTTTTTCTTGTGGATTCAAGGGTTTTAGTGAGAGTTGTTCCATGCACGCTCATCTAACGTTGCTAGATGATACAATTGAGAATTAGCAGTTGATGACATAATTGGAGTAGTAATCCCTACCTACTCGAGAAGATCCTTCATATAATGTCATTGTGATTTTCACTAGCATTATCTAGACTGAACATGAACTTGGAACAGCGAACAGCGAACTTGTCGCTGAGGGAGCAAAGACAATAACATTTATTTGCCATTTAAGCTACGGATGAAGGGTTTATGGGGCATTATGAACTTCAAAAGGCAACCATCATTTCATGAGTATTAAGGGCCCCAACAATATTGTACGCAGTTGTAACAATGCTGGTGTGAATGACGTGGACTATCTACTCATTCAGCTCCATTCAGGAAAGTGTCCAAAATGTGCAGAATCGTTCATGTACTGACCGCATTTTGTAGTTGTTGTGAGATTAGGTCAACATCAGAGTCCATATATCTTTTCTTCATGGTAAATTCTGTTTAATGTTAAAGGTTTTTTTTCGAACCATATCAACTATTACCTGTCCTCATGATTGCAGTATCAACTAAACCTTTTTTTCAGAGAAAGTGAGTAGGATTAGAATTTTCATTAATAATGTTTGTATGCAGTAGTCTTCGATGACAATGATACCACATTTTCCAAGTTCAAGTACATTTGGCCAGTATATAGGAACGTTGAGATTCAATACACGTGGTCATTAAGATGGTTGCGTGTTAAACATGTGGCGGAAGACTGATGTGCGCAAAATACTGCTTTATCAAACACCAAAGTTTCAACTTTGGAATGCTGTAACTATATATCATGAAATGGAATGTAATTCATTTTTGCACACAATATAAAGCATATAAATGGGCAAATTTTCATAATTGTTCAGTTCATTAGTGTAAAAGATTTTATTGCAATATGAACGAATACGTAATTGAAGAATTTAAAATCTTGGAAATTTTGTTTCAAAATGACATTTTCGCCACACAATTTCATAGAAATTACACCAAAATAACACCATATGATTTTGGTATCATCTTGTAGAGAATTTAATTTAATCGATTTTTGAATGGCCGCCATTTTTTAAAATGGCCGCCGTTGCCTCTCTGAGCAAAATTCAGGAGGGCTCAATATCCACATTTGCCTAGATAATTTAATCCTACATGTGTGCCAAATTTGGTGCTTTTAGACAAAGTGAACAATTATTCAGCTATGCCGCTGGACTATAATACACGTTTCTCATCCGAAAGTGAATGTGAGAATAAACCGCTATAATGCGTCTTCAGTGCTGTAATAATGCAATTAAGCGTGTCAAATGAGTTTTAACCGCTAAACGAAGCCATTGTGACAACATTTTTTCTTTGGATCATCAAAATTTATTGACTACTAGTAGCCATTCTGAGAATTCCGAAAATGTAAATTTAGAAAGACTCGTAATGCATGGGAGCCTTATCTGCCACGTATGGGTTCAAAATGTTAGAATATCCTCTATTAAATTGTATGCATGCTGGAATCTACCTCTGGCTTACCTCCGGTTCAGACCTTTTGAAAACTATGTGGTACAGAAGAAAGAATTTAATGGAGAGTACTAGGTGGTCAAAACCTTTAACAAATCATTTTTAAAAGGTGACAACTTATATCAAGCTACAATGTACACATGATAAGGTCAAAGGACGTTAATTTTAGGAGGAGGTTTCGTGACATTTCATTCATTATTATTCTTGTAATAATTTCAGACTGTTTGAAGAGATTTGCACTTTTGTTTTTTACCTTAAAATGTGTGGTATTAGACAATTAATTCAGAAAGCAGCAAAGGAAATTGTGTATCACACATGTCATCCGATAATGTCTTTTTTTTAGGGGGGGGGGTTCAAATGTTTCGATAATTGAAAACTTCATTTAACATTCTAGGGAGTATTACAAGAATAATACTTACTAAAATGTCACGAAACCTACTTTCCAAATCAAGATTAACCCATAGTACTTCACATAAACATGAGAATAGAATGCACCGTTTACGGGGTGCACAAGACGTTACATCCTATGAAAAAACAATGATAATGTAAGGAAGTGGTGAACGTTACGGGAACCGTCATCACGGCAAAACCAACATGACATGACCGCGTGACCCATTCTCTTTGGATTTCAGGAGCACGTGAAGGGATCGTCTCAAAACATTCTCGTCGACTCGACGAGATATGAATCCAATGAGACTGAGAACCCTAATGGCGACAGAACGTCTCTGTCATGAACATGACGACTACAAGTCACTACCAATCAATCAGTCACGCCGTCCCGAACCCGGAGTTGGCGGCTATGCACCTCCAACTTGTTCTATCTGAAGTTATTATTCTGACCTCTGCGTTGCAATGTCGCCCACTGCGTGATGTTACCGAAGCATGTCATTTGATATTATCCTCTTCCTCTCCTTAATTCCACCATTCTTTCAAGTAATAGCTTCTGGAGACTTCACTCTCATTAAACTATTCCTGTATGTAAGAGTAGCAAATTATTCTTTTTTAATACGTTTTAATGTACAGGTAGACTTAATCTTAGAAAAGGATCTGAATACCACGTGATAGAACGATTCCTCACATGTTTTATTTACATAGTAATCATCACCCTGGCATTATCCACACGACTTCCCCAAATAATAGATCCCATCGCGAATGGGACATCACAGGCCTCCCAGCCATACAACCAGTGATCAAAAGCGCTCTAGATTACCAGCACGTCACAGGTGAAGGAAACGTCTGAAGCTCCGCCTGAAACGTTTATTAGTCGCAGCATACAGAAATGGGTTGATGCCTGAATTAAGCCACTGGACAAGTGAGGTAATCCTCCATGCTTCATCCTTGAAATCTATCTGCACAGAGTGGCACGCGTTCACGATTTCTAGCGGTAGCAAACAGACAGCGAAGACAACCACCAGGACGGCTAGACGGCCAGCTGCTCGGACGTTGCGCCTGATTCTGGCCCTATCTGCCTTGAAAGTATCTCCACGAGCCCGTGACCACGAGGACGACCTTGCTTCCTGGGACATTTGTGCCATCACGTAGATGCTCTTTCTAGATTGTGTTGTGTTCGGGTCACTCGACGCAACCGTCGAGGATGGATGGCTAGAACCCGTCATCTTGACCATGAGGAATTTTTTAGTGTGCCTCCAGAGACTGATGAAGATCGCGACATTGATGACAGCGGTGGCGAGAAGAGGGATGAACGACGTGATGGTAGTAATAGTTATGGCAGCTGCAGGAGATAAGAGGAAGTCCTGTGTACAGCCCCTGAGATTGGTCACGGTTTTCTGACCGCTCAAGAACTCCCAGCCGAAGGTCATTAGGCCGTGGCCGCAACCGATAACTAGCCAGCATGCAACAATCATCTTTTTCACCCGACTTCGCGTTTGTGTGGACTTGTACCTGATTGTCCACGTGACAATCCAGTACCGATCCAGACTAATGAGAACGAGCATAGCCACGGACATGTTCACGCACGAGTAATCGACAAACATCCAGGCCTTGCACGTAGCTCTCCCCAACACCCACTCATCGCTGTACACAACCAGCAGGAAATCGGCCGGTAGGCTACAGGCCCCAACGAGAAAGTCCGCAATTGCGAGATGAAGCACAATCAGGTTGGCCACACGCTTCCGGATCGCCTCGTCCTTCGCATATGCTAACACCACTAGGACGTTCCCCAGCGACGTCACAAGAATCAACACCGCATACCCAAGCGATATCAGAGCCTTGGCGTATACGGGTAGGCCAAAAAACGTGTCCAGCGAATCATCTTTGTAGCCAGAGTTATTCGCCATCCTGTTTTCTTTTGGCGAATGGCCTGTTCCAATGGAAACCGTCCGTTGTTTGGCAAGTCTACGAAACGAATGAAGATGTAGCGTCATACGTCGTCAAAATAACATCGACTTGTCGGTCATGACCAGTCCTTCACCGAACCAAGCGAATTAATGCTCTGTAGGATATGCGTCCATAATTAGAACATAAGTAAAGACTTTGTATAGAGTTACAGAAAAATATGATTTTTTCCCGCCAGGACATACTAACGCGTTATCGTTGTATCGTGGCTATTGTCTCGGTTGCAAATGGATACTTCGTATATTGACATATACAGATAAGTAGGTTAGATAATTATTTCGTCAACATCACATGTCAGACCTAACGAATGGGGTGCACTTATCTTGAATCGGAGGCCGCTAATAACTGCGTCAAATTGATCCATCGATAAATTTGACTAGCTCTCTTATTCGTGTCATATTCTATACACCTAAACCACGCATTGTATCTACAATGCCTCCAAGAAGCGAGTGAACATCTAGATGGCAATGATTAACATTCATGGCATTACTTTGTTTGCTCTGGAGTCGGCGAAGGCAGTCACGTCATGACATTAACTCATTCATCGCCAGCACATTTTTAATTGCATTTCTGCCCAATGCAATTCAGCGACGGTTAATGCTTGGATGCACGATTTGTAGTGTATTTTTTTAATTTAATAAAATGCGAGATTTTCGCGGGTTGGGGAGATGATGCAACATTTTGAAAGCTCCTCTGTAGAAAATTGACACAATTCCTAAATTGCTAATTTTGGATTTGCGTCCTTCAACATCATGTATGTCATACGAAGTGCTTTCGATTTTATACTGTCATTGTAATGGTAAATCGTGATGAGCACTTAAATTAATTGAAACTATTCCCAAACGGTGTGTCAGTTAAACTATTTGTTGAGCTGAGGAGCGCTGCGGCTTTGGCTGTTTGCACAATCCATTAACTCAGCTTTTATTTTCTTTTGGTCCAGCTACCCCAATTCAATCGAATGTTATGTACTTTTAGTACTTTGCATTTTTGAGCCCAGGAAATAGTAGCGGCATGAATGAGGTTGTAAAGAAAATGTTCTCTCTCGGTTCTACTTGGTTTACATGGCATGTTTGCATAACGCCGTTGTTTTTTTTTTTACAGTAATATCAATATCTCCATGGAAACTTACCAGCGTGTAACATGCAATTGATATTTTAATGAAATATCAATATTGAGAAAGTGTTCCCGGACTAACGATGATCATGTTCTTTCCTTAAATACAGAGTTTATTTTGCTTAGTATTTAGCATTTATATTAGAACATGCCAAGGTGAAGAACGTGTTTGCTGACCACTTACGCCTGATGCCAAGGAGTTGAATAGTTCATGAAATCGATGTTAAGCATCACCTGCAAATAACATGTGGTCACGTTCGCAAACTCAAACTTTCAATTTATGTTGTGAAAGTAATCGAGCTACGGGAGCGTTGGGCGAATATGAGAAAGTGTCACCCAAAACTTGACAGAGAAAAAGGTTTAAGGTGCAGACCGGAGAGAAGTGATCATAACGATAACAAAGAAAGCGGCTAAATGTGAAATGATTGAGATGGACGTAGGTTAAAACGTTGTCTGTTTGTTTATAGCTGGTGAGGGGTGGAATTCAATATAGACTGACACTTACCGCCTGTGTTTGCTGGGGAAAGGTTACCATGATTAATTCAATATTCAAGAGATCGGGCATATGTTGATCCACCTAATATGCCATACGCTCTTCATGTCTACAAGCAAGAAGGAAACATTATCACTGTACGGAGTTTAGAATATAAACCCTATGACGAATACATCCTTCAACGCCGATGATGGCGATATGGCCGAGGAATATGTGATTCCATGGTTAGGTGTAGTGCTCTTGGGTATCATGATCCTCACAGCAGTTTGTAATCTTTTCGTAATAGTCGCATACCTCAGAGACGAAAAAATCCAACGACACGCCGCAAACCTAATCATCCTGCACCTGTCAATTGCGGATTTCCTGGTTGGGGTCGGGTCCTACTCGCTCCCCGTGATCTATGAGCTAAGCAACTTTAAATTCACCCTCGGGGATATCGGCTGTAAGCTTTGGATGACCCTTGACTTCTCCTGCGTGGTGATGTCAGCAGCGATGATCCTCTGCCCCAGCTTTGACCGTTATTGGATGGTCACCAGGACAATCCGGTACAGCTCCATCCAAACCAGAGGGCGAATCAAGAAGATGATTGCGGTATCGTGGGTGTCCGTTTTCACGACGTTTGGAGTTCTGATCATAGGGTGGGACGCCCTCTTTGTTGTATCTTATGTACCAGACGGAAATTGTGAACCCGGCCATGCGTCTTCAATCCCCGCATCCCTTCTGGTTTCCTTTATCACCGGATACATCCCTCTGCTTACTATTGCAACGCTGAATCTGCTCATTTTCATCAGTCTGTGGAAGCGGTCCAAGATGTTTGTGGAGGTTGAATTGGTGTCTACACGTCATCAGTCAGTTGTTTCTACAATTCAGCTGCGGCAGCGCGGAAGTGGTTCGGACATTGACGGAATTCAATCCCCGAATGTTTGCGCTGACGTCAAAATATCAACTGGTAAGGCGAAACTTTTTCAAATGGAACGCCGATTCAGAAGGAACGTCCGAGCGGCAGTTCTACTCCTTATTGTAGTAGTGGCATTTGCTATCTGCTATTTACCATTCGAGATCATGACGACATACTCTCTCTTTTGCGAAGAATGTGTCAGTGTGACTGTTTACAGATCTCTGGCACTCCTTCAATGGTTTAATTCCTGTACCAATCCTATCATATATGCTGCAACTATTAAAAGGTTCAGAGAAAACTTCAAGCAACTTCTTTGTTCTTTCAAACACCTTCCCCGCGTTTAGTTTTAGGTTCATAAATGTCTGTTATGTTTGGGGTACTAAGTTTTACTGTAACACTGTGGGCAAAAAGTGAATATGCATTCACTTCTGTGATGACCTTTTCTCTCAAAGTTGAATTCATTTACATCTTCAAATCCCTAAGATGTAGAAATGGTAATAGTGGCTGCCAATTTCCGCCTTGCGATTTTCGTGACTTCGTCCGCAGCTCATAAATGTTTCCGAGGTTTCTGGAACTTGGGACTGTCTTCTTGAAACCAGTGTGGACAACAATAACCAATTTTAAAATATCCGATCCAAGTCCTTTCATAGTATAATCTGGTTCAAGCTTAGTCAGGAAGAACTAAAAGAGAAAAACCATGCAGTTTTGCCTACAAGCGATTTACTATGTGTAATGAACATTTCGTAGTAATTCAAGGACCAATGATATTACATCAATAGCCCCGTGAAGACATGTATATATATATCTTTTGTTCTCATATGGCTTTGTGTTCCTGTTGTTTTTAAGAATTGCTTGTTTTTAATGTACAATGCTGTACGTAGGTCTGGAAATAATAACAAGAAATAACACTATGTCTTATTGAATTGAGATTAAATGTAAATGCTGTCAAGAGGGGTGTTTCACCAAGCTGTTCTTAAGCTAAGCACAATTTTACGCACAACAGTGACGCTTTCTTGTGCTGAATGAGATACCACACTTTGTTCCTGTTCTAACAATTTTAGTTAAAAGTTAAATTTCCAACAATATTAATCAAATTTGACAAATTATAAACTTTGTATTCAGACGCTTGTCAACAACAACAACATTGTTATTATTATTATTATTATTATTATTAAGGCTAAATATGTTACTCATTGCTGATAGATGGCTACTGATAATCGTTTGTCTCGCAATGTAAGGTAAACGGTATCGAAAAGATCACGACGTTTTGTGTGCCGTTGCAACACTTCGTCAGGTGTGATACAAAATTGTAGTAAGCAGGGGTTTAAATACCGTATGGTCAGTGCAGCGCACTAACTGAAAAGTGCTCATAAATGGTCCAATACTAAGAGCCGGCGTATCCGGGTACTTGACCAACAATAGACTGTTGATGCGCCTCGCATTGACCGGCGGTAACAAGTTACCGACAAAGGACAGAAAGGACAAAAAGACAAAGCCACAGGCCGGTAACATCCCTCTTATGCTCAGAAATTCTTTCAGAAATCGGTCGGGCAGTTTCACCGATGTACGAACGGTCACACCCTTTGCAAGGGATGTTGTACACGATTCCGTCCCGTCTGTGTTGAGGGATAGGATCTTTGGGGCGTGTTAGTTGTTGTTGGAGGGTGGTATCTGATCGGAAAACCGTGCGGATGCCATGGCTTCCTGAGTTGTGAGTTGTGAGTTGTGAGTTGTGAGTTGTGGGGACACTCCATCAACGTAAGGCAAGACTACGAACGACTTGTATTCC
The DNA here is from genome assembly GCA_963669155.1 of Arbacia lixula. Classification (NCBI taxonomy): domain Eukaryota; kingdom Metazoa; phylum Echinodermata; class Echinoidea; order Arbacioida; family Arbaciidae; genus Arbacia; species Arbacia lixula. Next base: position 1,700,974 of record OZ022590.1, on the reverse strand, counting down.
TTCTGATCCTTTTGTTCTAGGGCTTTCTTCTTGGTGTTATGTATGAAACGGCGTGGGTAACCGTTGAGACTCAGGGCATTGCGGACACGAGTTCGTTCTATGCTTGGCTGTTGTGGGTTTGTCACGAGGCGTGATGCTCTGTCAAAAAGACACTTTACCAGCCCTCTCTTCACCGATGTGGGGTGGTGAGAGTCGAACGCAATGTACTGATCTGTATGGGTAGGCTTCCTGTAGACTGAGGTGGAGAGCCTGTGGTTCTCGTGCCTGTGAACCATCGTGTCTAAGAATGCTATCTTCCCTTCACACTCAACCTCCGACGTAAACTGAATGGATGGGTGGCGGCCATTCATGTGTCTGAGCAGGTTGTCGGTTTCTGAACTGGAGACTATGATGAACGTGTCATCTACGTATCTCTTCCAATTAAACCCGGGGAATGCAAGAGAGAGGGCAATTGCATCTAATGCTTCATCTTCAAAACTTTCCATGCATAGGTTGGCCACGACAGCCGAGACCGGACTGCCCATGGCCGCCCCTTCAGTCTGTTCGTAGTATGAACCCCTGTACAGAAAGTATGTGGATCTGAGGACGAACTCAAGGAGTTTGGTAAGTTGTTCTGGAGACAGTGTGGTACGGGCGGAAAGGTTGTTGTATTGCAGGCGCTGCAAGGCAGCACTGCAAGCACCATCGATCGGTACGTTGGTGAAAAGGGAGACTACATCGAATGACACCATGCTTTCATGCGGACCAATGGTTTGCTCAGTTATGAACTCTGCAAAACCACTTGAATTGTGGATCGTGTGTTCAGTGGAACCGGTTAGCGGAGAAAGGATCTCTGCTAGATGCTTCGAGAGGTTGTACGCAAACGAACCTATGCATTAAACGATGGGACGGAGTGGGACTATGGGCTTGTGTATCTTGGGTAGCCCATAATTTCTTGGCGGTTGATATTATTATTATTATTATTATCATTATTATTATTATTATTATAATTATACTGACTGAAGTCCCATGCAATCATAATCAATCGACTAATCAGACGAATTGATTAGCACATTTTGTTGACTTTTACAGTCAGTTGTCAGAATGCCGAATGACTTTATAGCTAATATAGTTTTAGACTTAGATTCTATTGAGTATATCATCTGAGGACTTTAAATCAATCTACGTTAAGCAGAATTTAAGTTTGTGAATTTTGTGAGGAGTATTTGGGAAAATATTGCCTAATCAAGTTTTATCGCACGGGGGGGGGAGGGGGGGGGGAGAGATATGGGGAGACTGTTCACATTCAATCTATGGAGCGTTTAAAGGGTTACTTAATTAGCAAAATAAGTTCCCACTAATCTATGTAAAATTATCCACTAAAAGCGAATTACACATTCGTTTGCTGCAATATAGTCTCATTTTGACGAAAATTTGAAAAAAAAAACCGCACGCCTCGAGTCATGTCAGAGAAGTCAAAATGCCATAAATGCCAACGGCATTTATATAATATTTTATTCACGCAGTTCAAATAATACGTTACCAATGGGAACCCCAAAGCTTGTCCGAGGTTTGTCCGAGTAGCAACAACTAATAAATTCAAAGTGCATTCCATCCATTGAATCTGAATGACAAGATACAGGTGAATGCAATAAAGCGTTACTACGCAGTTAGCATGGTTAGGGGGAAAGTTGTGAATACATTACAAAAATGGTATATTGTTGACTTCCGTACAATCTATGGCGTTTTGACTTCTCTGATGTTTACTGGAGGCGTGCGGGTTTTTTTTTTCAAATTTTCGTCAAAATGAGACTTTATTGCGGTAAACAAATGTGAAATTCGTTTTTAGTGGATTATTTTACAGATACTAGTGGAATCTTATTTTCTAATTTAGTGACCCTGTAACACGCGCGTCACATTTGCGGGCGTGCACAGCTAAGCATAAAGCTTTTCAATTATTATTCTAACTTACCATCAATGGTAACTACCACGGCAACAGCCAATGAGTTATCTTTATTTTACATATTGTCATGGTACCAGTGATGGCAGGTTACAATGATTAAAAACCTATAATGCAACGTGGCTCTGGTGTAGGAAATATCAGCCTACCCCCGTTTTATCTTTTCAATATTTTGTCTGCACGGAAAGCCCGTAATTTTCAGATAGGCCTGCTCCATCATTTTGCAATAATCTGCACCTTTTCCGGCTGTACATGATCTATGAGTTTCTCATATTACATTGGATTTTTCTGTGTTATTTCTTGTCCATTGAATTTGTTAAAAATGTTGATATGTTCTATTGTTTTGTTGTTGTACTTTAATGTATTTTTATCCGCCAGCTAGGGCCCTCAGTGACAGCAGTTTTATTACCCATGCTTGAATACAACTGGAAATGAATAAACATGGAATTAACGAGTATCCCAGATCTTCATCATTAATCATTTTAACCAGTTTAGGAATCAGCTTTGATCATTTCAAGGATTTTATTTTCAATATCATCAATGTAAATATACAATTTTCGTTATGTATGCAAATTGTATGCACATCTACGTTACAATATACGTTACTAATGGTTACCCCAAAGCTTTTTCGAGGTTTGTGCGAGTGCCAACAACTTATAAATTTAGAGTGCATTCCGCCAATTGAAAGAGAATCACTAGATACAGGTAAATGCCGTTTTTTCGTAGTAAGAGATAAAATTGTGAGTCATTACGAAAACGGCTCATTGTGTGTTTCGGCACCACTGAACTCAGTTCAATGATCGGCACCCCGAGCAGCACTCAGGCGGTGGAAACATGATGAGGGCGCTATGTCACCAATGCATGTGAAAGCACTTGAGCACGGGATAAAAAAATATCCACTTTGCTAGAAATAGTCAGTGTTTAAGGTTTTATTATTGTGTGCACATGGATTGCATAGGGCAGTATTTTGTCTGGTTCACGATGGCAATGGATCTGTTGTGCAATAAACATAATTATCATACATGTACTTTCGGGGTTTTTTAACACGTATATTACCACATTGATGGAATGCAATGCTATGAGATCATCTGTGTCATTATTCATTTTAGCTATTTATCTTTTATCATCTTTAACGGACTATACCGTACCAGTGACAGTACTAAGTTTCGTTTGTATATCTATTTATCTTTTATCTCTAAGTCACTATTCAATCAATCTCTGTACATGCTTTTGTTTGTGCATGTTTTTAAGATATTGTAAATTGTTTTGTAATTCAGCTGAGGCTGAATGTTGATATTAAAAACTTAATTGAATTGAAAGGTTAAAGGAAGTTGCCATCACTAATTCTACTTCAACCATCACAAGAAATCAAGTAATTTGTTTGGGACACTTGATTACATACAACACTGGCGATGCACTCAAACCTTGCTACAACGAACACTGCCCATTAAGAAACACTTAAAGGGCATATACTGTACTGGGAAGGCAAAAAAAACTTCAAAATGTAATAGTTAGCAATCTTCTTGCCAATGGTCTTAAATTCATGTATTGTCTATTTTAGAAGCTTGCTGAAAGTTATTTGCCCTCAAATGATCTACATTTGGAGTAATGAGCGATTAAATCACAAATCCTCAAAATGTTCCGGCCGAACATTCTGAGGATTTAATCATTAATCATTAATTACTCCGTATGTGGATCATTTGAGGGCAAATAACTTTCAGCAAGATTCTAAATTGGTCAATACATGAATTTAAGACCATTGGCAAGAAGATTGCTAACAATTACCTTTTGAAGGCTTTTATGCCTGCCCAGTACAGTTTATGCCCTTTAATTGTACAGACCACTCAACATGCATCCTTTCAGACGTGAAGGGCGCATGAATTCATCCGTTTTCGAAACTAGTACCTACTACCTGTCGGTAAAGATCGCTTGTATTTCCCTCGGGGTGATTCTTCATTATCCAGTACAGTGATTGGTGCAGCTGGGTGAGGCCGATTCGGTCAAGTGCAAAGGAGTTTTTGTACGAGATTGATCGACGCTGCCAATGATGTTGAATAGCGCCATCTCTCCGTTCCATGCCTTCAAAACTACGAAAAATTCTACAAAAAGTATCTTCGGGGATCTTTCGTGCAGCCTCTGAAGTCCTGAGTGCTATGTGAATATGGGTGTTGTGCAGAACGATTTAATTTTCCCCTTTGGTTAGAAGAATATCCCCCCCCCCACCTCATCCCCACCACATACAGAAGCAGAATTAGCTAGCCTGACCCATACCAGACCAATAACAAAAAGAGAGAGAGAGAGAGAGAGAGAGAGAGAGAGAGAGAGAGAGAGAGAGAAAAGAGAGGGAAAATATATTTTGATTCACTTTGAATAAAACGTCGGCATCTGCACATTATCTATCACAGAAAAAATGTGAGTCACAACATGTTTTTCGAACACAATCATACACAATGAGGCACTTCAGTACAGGTTTTTTTTTTCTTTTTATTGTGGAGAACTTTAGACCTGGGTTTGATTTCTACCGAGGAAGCTATATTACATCTTTAAGGAGGTTCAAAGGAAGCTTCATGGAAAGGTGTCACTATATGGCATGTAACATGGCGTTTTATAGGGGCATTCGTGTTACGGCTGTTCAAAGTCAACACATCTATGATACATATAGTTGGGATTTATTGCTCCATGATTATGTATGTGATAAACATGCACCTCATTAAAAAAAAAAAAATGGTTCACCGACACTTCACTGAGCCACACCTAACCAATCAATCCAAAATGAGCCCCTAACCCTAGCCCCCCCCCCCCCCCCCCTCCTCCGATCCCACCACCCCTGCATCCCTAAATGGGTGATGATTTTGAGGTAATGATGGTATTTCCATTAGTTATTTCCATCAATATCTATGGTCCTTTCATGTGCAGAAGTCACTCAATATTGTGTTCATATTCTAATTTTCAAGTTATTTTTTTCGACCTGATGAAGGGGAAACGTAATTTTAGTGATTTTATTAATTGATTACTTGGAAGAATCAAGGAGTCCCGTCTCAAATGAACCTTGAAGAACGTGGAATGCGAACGATGTGTTTCTTCTTGACGGTTCCATTATATTATAGGGAAGAGTGTAAATCTGCTCCAAATCTTCAATCTATGTTAGGACACTAAGTTAATTAAATTACGTAAATTATTTTCTTAAATAAATACAATGCTTTAGGGACGAGATTATTTGTTTTTGTAGTCCTTCCATTAATGCACCATAACAAATAAAGAAGTTTTTAATCCCTCTGTACAATAGTCCACCCATTCTTCAACCTTTACACACGTAGACTCTCCTGTTCGTTCATAATATTTTACACACTACCATAGATGAAACTGTTCGTTGAATGACCTCATACTTCATTATTATATCAGCTTGTGCATAATTTTTGCACGGTGCTCAGCTCGCTCGCATACACATCGCATGGGTCTACACCATTTGCACAGCATAATAGAAGCTGTATCATCATGTCGACAGCCACAAACTCAATTCGTGTTCCTACTCGTAGTGATGAAGAATGTCCCGATATGATGGAGGACTTTGGTGTTGAAGTTCGAGATGCAAATGGGGCATTTTACAATGTAAGTTTCTGTTTCGTTTTTCAGTTCTTAAAACGCGCAGTATATTGGAGAAAGGTTAGGTGAATTACACGATGTGAATATTTACATGAACGTGAAGTCATGATGAATGGAAAAAGGCTGTGTCTAAAAGTACTGACTACTGACTGTCGTCAGTGACGAGTCTTCATTCATCCATTTGACGTAATTTAGAGTAATATGTTCTTCGCAGAGAGTTGAATGAGGTACACTGTAGATACCTGCCCCTCCAGTATGGTTTTGGGGAAATTCATACTTCATCGAACATGTCTACTACTTTTTTCAGTGTGTGCACGCATACTGAAATGCCATTGAAAACTGTGTAGCTGAGAGAGTTGCGGTGCTCAATGAGAAACAGAGAAGGTTGGTATTTGCGATGATTGGGCCATAATATTGCCCCCAAATCACATGCTTATCTCAGTAAACCCTACCCTTTCCTACCTCTAACCCTAATCTAGTCAGGATTATAACTTTTACCTAACTTTATTGAGTTTAAGTTTAACATAATTTCATTGAAGAAACTGTCGGATTTTACTTTCTGACTGTTAATTCAGTCCTCAAAGGCTGAAGCATTGATAACAGTATCTGCAAGAGATAGGGAAATAGTAGCAAAGCAATAAAACGGAATTAGAACAATAACACAAGGTAAACTTAAACAATATCCTCTAGAAACTATCAAAACATCAAAATGATGAAAATCCGAAATCCGATGTTCATGATGTACAATACCCTTGTTTCTAGCTCATGACAGCTAATGTTACATGCAATGTTAAATATCTAGGATTCTATGGTGCAAATAGTGGCGCATTATCACATTTTTGCGCCATCTGCTCTCATTGGGAAATCCACTCGACACTGAACTGCCAGTTGATCGTTGACCAGGTTCCTTGATCTCCCCATGCAGAGTCCAGTAACTATAAACGTTGCAAGAGACTCTAGATATTTCTACAGAGTCAAAAATGCTCTTCAGCCTTTATTTTTATTATTGCACAATCTTTAGTGCCTCAAAAAATTTTTGTGTCAGATTTGAGTAGATTTGGCAGTGATGGCTTTGAAAAGTTTTGATGTAGACCCACAAAAGTTATCAAATTGATCACGTTATTTCTGGACCCTCATCCTAGGCAAGGCCTAACATTAAATGTGCGCTGTTCAATTGATCAGGCAACATGATTCTGGGACACTATAATCATGTTCTGCTGCAGAAAACAGCCTGCATGCCCGATGTGTGTATACATACAGTTTTACTTCACAGCTCAAAGGAATTGGCATAGGGAAATGAAAGAAAGGGAAGGAGCCGTAGTTTTAAACCGTGGTATATTTTGTCTCGTTCAGCATGAAACATGATGCTTTAGCCTAAAAAACATGTTTCATGCAGAACTGGACAAAATATAACGTGGTTTAAAACTGTGGCTCCTTCCCTTTCTTCCCTTTCCCCTTTCCCCATGCCAATTCCTTTGAGCTGGAGTGTACACGTAATTTAAAAAAGAATATTATTAATGTTGATGACTTGTAAATGTGCCATGTGCCGATTATCTACAATGGTACATGTGTTTCCTCCTTTGATACTTTCTATATGTAGCCGAGATAAGACTTGTAGGATTTTTTCTTAAGATATTCCACATTTGCATGACTTTACCTACATGTACACATTCTAGTTCATCATTAACAATTCATATGAAGAAAAACAACAGTTACAGTTTTGGGTGACTCTCTCAGAAATCTACTGTGTCAAAATATTTTTTTCTTTTAGGAAAATTGCACTTCAATTGTTATCTTTCTTAACCTTTTATGTGCTTTGTTAGCCAGTTGTCACATCCATTGATGTGCTGATTGGTACAAATCTCCTACATGTAAGTCAATAAGAACAATAGAGGTGCTAGTTTAAATCCTTTAATCTCCAACTTGCACAGGGCATTACATGTAGGTGATGCGTACAGTTTCATACATGTTGTAAAGACCATGTAGCAGTTAATATGCATTTACATGTAGTGTAAAGAGAAGTTGATGAAATAATCTGGCAAGCTGAACTTGGACACCAGGGCCCTGTTGCATAAACTTACTATTGATGGTAACTTTGCTATCAATGGTAACTTCTATGGAAACCTTGAATTTGATTTGCTGTAGGGCATTGTTACCATGGAAGTTACCATTGATGGCAGAGTTACCATAAATGGTAAGTTTTATGCAACAGGGTCCAGGCATAGACAGAGTTTAAAAAAGAGCTTGCCTCATTAACACTTCAGTGGAAAATGTAGTGACATAGACTTTGCATACATGTAGGACAACAATATACAATGTTTAATCCTGTTTGTCATTGAACTATGAAGTATGCATCACCTTACATCATGGATACACTCCAGCTCAAAGGAATTGGCATAGGGAAAGGGAAAGGGGAAAGGGAAGAAAGGTAAGGAGCCGCAGTTTTAAATCGCAGTATATTTTGTCCAGTTCAGCGTGAAACATGATGCTTTCTAGGCTAATGCATCATGTTTCATGCTGAACTGGACAAAATATGCTGCGGTTTAAAATTGCGGCTCCTTCCCTTTCCTCCCTTTCCCTTTCCCTATGTCAATTCCTTTGAGCTGTAGTGTACATGCCCAGCACAAACCATCGTGTTGGATTCTCCTCAACAATCCGATTTTCAAATGCAGCATCAATGCCATATCAGTTGCTAACCATAAGCAGTCTGAAGCCAATGTCTGCTCTCGTGTAAAGCAATGTTCTCACTGATGAGGCTTCCCTGGGTTAATAAGTTCATAGATGGTCATTGTCATCATCAACTTCGCGATTTTTATGTAACTGAGACATCCTCTAGTGTATTGATATGTCCTGAACTTGTGCTCCCAAATCTGTGATTTTGATTGTATGATTTCACAATTCCTGGTGTGTGTGGCATTTTGGGGATGTGTAAGTGTGTGTGTGTGTGTGTGTGTACTTGTACATGTTACTGTTGGGTGTAAAAAAAAGGTAATTTCCTACTTTTTGGATTCTTCCAAATTAACAAAGATCAAGTATCCATTATGGTTGGTATTTTAATAGAAGCATCCTCCCATGATGGTTTTAATATTCTGGAATTAATTTCCAACCATGGACTTGATATGAAGTATACAGTAATTATTATTTTGGTACTCAAATTGGCAAAACTAGGAAGCATGTATTTAAATTTAGATTATGATCTGCTGTAAAAATCAAAAGAGCAATTACATTTTTGTAGTTCTTCCAATTTGAAGAGTTAATGCTAGATGAAATGTATGATAAACAGTTAAACATTTCAGAATTTTATTGATTGGCTTACACTGTACATGTGGACATAATTGTAACAATTCACAGAACTAGAGACATACTTCCTTTCCTTCCATTTTCCCTAACCTTTTGTCAAAAGATAGCACCCCAAACCACAATATTGTTGGCATTTATTAATGAATGAATACCTTACACTGCGTAACAAAACACTAGTGCAAGAGGTATGAATGTAGCCAGTCAACATTCAAGGTCCTGAGTGTGTGGGACCATACTGCCCTGCTTTTACAAATGGAGGCAAGTAACAAAAGGTGTGTTTTTTTCTTTAAATGACCAAAATATGTTTGTGGTTTGCATTGGTATCAGTGCAACACCACATCATGTTGGATTCAGTATTTAATGTCAAGATTTCCAGATGTTACCTATTTGTAGGGAATGCTTAGTGCAATATAAAGATATAAATAACTTAACTGTTTTTGCAACACTTGCTTCCTTTTGCCAAAGTAGCTTAGTGTTAGGTGCACCTCAATGTAGGACTGTATGAGCTACAATATTCTAAATATAGGTGACTAGCCTTACAAGAGGGGTGTCTTCATAAGACCGATGTGGGCGAAATAGCGAGCTTGTTCTGATTGGGTTAGCTAGCCAGATCACGAAATAGCTAGCTATTTGCGTCTTCATTAGCCAGATCAGGCAAAATAGCTCGCTATTTGGTCGAGAAAATTTCCCAAGAAATCTTGTGCTAGATGGAGCTAGCTCGGAGCGTCTTCATCAGCCTGAAAATTTCTCGATCCCGGCATGCATCAGCGCCCACGAGGCATTGTTTATGTAATACTTTTTTATGAGGTCGTGGCCTATTCCCGTCGCACACTGCTGGAATGTGCGAAACTCGCTTTCGAGCTTACGTATCCCGAGTTTCGAGCTAATGAAGATGGGATTGCAACTTCAGGCTTGTTCCCCGTATCGGCAAAATACCTGGCTATTTCGTCTGATTGGGCTAATGAAGACGCACCTAAGGGGACATTTTCTTGTATGAAATTGTGAATATGGCATTGATGAGTTGCTGTGACTCAAATTTTTCCCTCTGTTTCCTTTTACTCAATGAGCATTGGGCTTTTAGGTTCAAGAATAGGTCATAAATCGAATAAACATTTAAAAATGAAATTCGCTATGACTCTATAGTATACTATTTATACAAAAAACAAATCTTGGGTGTTGTAGTACAAGCAAAGAGAAGTGGTTTGTGTTCACAGTGGTCAGTATAAACTACAAGAACTGATTGGAGACTGATAAACATTCAAAGTCTTTGAATCCAATTCTTCTTATCGCATATAGCCGATATCAAGTGATATCACCTCGCGATACCGATATCTGATCGATTGCTCTTGGGACTTATACTTCCGGTAAGAGTTTGGTACGTATTCAGTAGGCCGTTTTCGTAATGTATGCAGAATGACGTCATTCATATTTACTGTTGCTACCACGGTCAAGCTTACACACCATTGCATCTATATTAAACTTTGTAAGTTCTACCAAGCAAATATACAAACACTGTGGCCATGGTATTTTACAATTTATTACGATTGTATGGTACAGTGTAGCAACACAACCCAGGAGTTAAATACAAAATGAACATTCGTTAAATTTTGCCGTATAGTAATTCAACTTACGTGTAATACACCATACATGTACATGTAGCTCTCGCGTACAAAGTATGGCAATGTGAATTTACTGTAATAATCAAAGTGCCCTTCAACAAGACTTACATTTTACATCAATTTGTACCCTATTGGAGAACATGTCAGTTTTTCTGTTTCTTAGTCTTAGAGAGCATGTGTGGGTGGAAGTACATTTACTATGTCTACTACTGTACATTGTACACTGTGTTTTCAGTCATACATATATAATGTTGTACACATGTACGACTCTGTTGCTGCATGAACATGTATACCAGTAGTGTAGAAGAGAGGCCGGGCTGGTATGAGAATGGTACAAGTAATAGCTGGCCTACAAATGCATTGGTGTGTAGCCTTGTTTCCAGGCTAAAGGTTGTTTAGAACCAACTTTTATAAACATTCATTCTGAACACTGATTCTGCAACCTGCTGGTTATTTCCGCAAATTAAATGAAGTGGTTCTGCCAATGTGATTTTCTACATCTTCAAATTTGTTCATGTGTTTGTAAATATCCACATTTTGAATGACAATATTTTCTTTTAAATGCTGATTATAAATGCAAATTATAAATGAAAAACTGATTCAAGCTGGGAAAAGCTGTAGGTATGAACATGCTCTCATGCTCCCCTTTTCCCACTCACTGAGTAACTATCTAAGCACTGCAGTCAGACCTGACTAGAATTAAATTACTGAGCAGCCTTGAATCCAGGCTAGTGAACTGTGAGCTATGTCTGTGTCTTCTCTTGTCTCCCAGCATGCATCAGCACGGGGGACCCCATTCACAATTCATCTACTCAACAGGGTCATCCCAGTCAATCTTTCCATTGGCAAACTATTGTGAGGAGTGGGATTTTAACATAATAATGAAAGCGTCTACATAAACTTTATGAATGGAACATGATACCTGAACAAATACCATAGCTTCCAACAATTATATTGAATATATTAAATAATTACTGACCATTTGGTCAGTGCTGACAACGTTCATGAAACGCCCTCCTGATCCACAAATTTGTCTGAAAAGCTGTCAAATTCCTGTACTTCACCAATAGGGAAACTAATCATGGTGAAAGTTGTATTACATTTGTAGATTTATTGAAATACGTGTGTGAATGGGGTAATGCGTCAGAAGAAGAGGGGGAACATGTCCAAGCTGTACTGCAAGGTGATTGTCACTTGACAAGCTGTGTTTGTTGTGGTAAGATGACACTCTGCACATGACTTCTCAAGAGGTTAGACCAAGCTGACATCTACTTGTACACTGTACTGTTAAAGTGAAGAGTGTTTGTGTTTTGTCTTTTATTTATGGTATGGTCTACAAGTGTACTCTACTTGTATGCTTTTTATGATTGACGATGTCATACACTGTGGGGTGATTGTACTGGGGCTCAGGGGTTTCTTAACCCCTGAAATGCAAGAACACACCATTGTGGAAGATTGTTCTTCCTCATTATCATAATAATCATGATAATACCGAACGTTATTACTACCGATGCCTGTCGGTAAGAAATTTTCTAGCAAGCCTCTAAGAGCACCACTCATTTACACTGAAAAAGCAGTGATATAGCACTGTTTTTGACAGCTGGACTCTCTCCACACCCCTAGCTAGAGCAAACACACTATGGTGCAGTGTTTCCGTAAGCCATGCAAGCGTTTCGAATTACATCCCAGAGCGCAATACACAAGGCCAACATTTATGGCTATTTTGCGGACAATGCTTATGAGATTTGCTTGCCACAATGTTGCGGTCTCGATCTGCTAATCAGACGCAAAATAGGCAGAAAAAAGGAGGGAGCAAATACCGCATTATTTGAGCGATTCTTGTTAATATACGAAGCTATTGGTAATGCATCAACAAAATTGCTGCAGATGATGCAGGGTTTGACATGCTCTTCTCGCATTATCGCTGATTGCTGATTGCAATCTCAATCTCTGGGGGAACCGTGGAAGTTTTGGATGACCTGTCCAAAACCTACCGGTACCCAAAATCTTTAAGACAGCCCGTCCCTTTTTCAGATCACCACAAAACCATCAAAACATTGGCAAAACATAGAGAGAAGTGTTTAAGCTGTATATTCATAATTTGAAACTGATACGTAGTGTAAAATTCAAATAATGCATGTAAACAACGTCTGATTAATAGTCTTTACCTCAGGCTCTTAGCAGTTTATGATGAAATATCTGCTGTATTGATTAATCTGTTTATTAAATTATAAAACGCATTATCAAAAAAATTGTTCTGTATAGTAGGAATCATCTCTTAAGTTTGGTAATTACTCATAAAATTAGGATTTCACACATGCATAATAACCACATAGATGCTGTAACAAAGACTAATATTTTTTTCGTAGTACGAAAAAAGTCGGTTTGAAATTTAACGGCTAAAATTTGTACATATACAGAAAGCTTCAACATGCTATATTATTAGAAATGGTCTTGAATCACACTCTCTTCAATTTACGATCATGATAGACAATTTCAAATTTTAAGCTTGCAAAAGGGACGGACAATCTTTAAGATCAATATGATTCTGTGCAAAGTCAGTTTCTAGTTTTGATATTGTAAAGGAAGCTTATTCCTCCATTTTCTATGTTTTTTACAAAAAATAAATTTTGGATCTGTCAATTGGCTACTTTGTCTGCAAGCATCTCCTGAGAAGTAAAAATCCATTCCTGGGTGATTCACTCGGTTGGGGCAATATTTATAACATACCACAACTCCAAACTCATACCTTTTTCAAACCAGGCAAATATAGTCCAATAATGCCATGAGCAAAAAAATGGGGTCCCATCCAGTATTGTTTCTCAAAGACCATGGCATATTGCAATTTGACTTATGAAAATTTCTTGTCCATGTTAAAACAATATGATGCCCATGTAACGGTGATAAATTTTTGTATGCCTGTTGCTTCAAATCCATAAAAGATGTCCAAGTTTAATGTCTATTACTGAGAAAAGAGAGCAATTTTTCATTGACACCTCAAAAGTTAACCACATCTGAATTGATCTTCATGGTGAACTGCGAAGGTTGATACCTCCGTTACATGGACATTGCATGAAAACTTTGCCCCAACCCAAATGGAATGCATTTGGTAAATCCCATAGTTTTAGTGTACCAGTTTACTTTTTCCCTGTCAAGAGATAAAGAGTTAACAAAGATAACAAATTTTACAAAAAGATAGTTACCACAAATTTGTTTCCCCTTGTGCTTTTACAGAAATTCCAATAATTGCTTAGATTCAAAGCCTGTAAGAATACTGGCAGCACAATGATATTAAGTGTGTGTAGTGTCCAGACTGTATGACCTGTCACAGCGCACAATGAGATTGCCAGACATGAACTGCTTGTATGGATTCTGATTCTCTCATTTCTATCATCATCGTCGTCATGGTCGACCACGGTCGAAAACATTGTTGGCGATGGTCCTCCACTGATCCCTGTCGACCATTATTTGTCCCAGTTCATCAAGGTTAAGTCCTGTATCTCTGGTGATCCGGTTTATGCAGTTAGTAGCCGGTCTTCCACGGCCCCAGCATTTTCCCCATTTTCATTTCTACAATGTATGATCCTTTCAAATGATATAAAAGCATGGTTTGCATGGAAAATCTATTATAGAGGGCTACATTTCTACTAAATATTTTTCAATCCTGGCATTTGATATTATCAATAGCTAGGGAAGGGTCCAATGTTGGGAGTATTTCATGTACATACAATGTCTGTAGTCAGGAGGCATAGACTCGATTGTGACACAGTCATAACATACATGAATGTGTCTGCAAGAATAGACTACATGTACAGCCTGAATGGCCATTGTGTCTCAAATTAGAGAGATGTAGACACATCACAACGGTTTCTGATAGTCTCTGCACTTTTCAGACTCGTTGCTGTACACTGACTGACCGACTATTAAAAGTTTGTGCCTTATAATAAAGTCCATGGAGAATGGGGACAAATGTATTTTCCTCATTGATCCTTACATCCTTTATTGGTGTCTTGATTAAGCATTTCTGGTGGAAAGGGGTCATGTTTTTTTTTTTAGTTTCAACCTTAAAATAGAAGAATGTTCTGTGAAGAGATTTTAATGCAGAGACAATCTTTTTGAACACGATCTGCATTACTATAATTGTACTTGAGAGCAAGTTTTGACAGTTTGATAGTATGCACAATATCAAGGTCATATTAAATGTAATCACTGGACCCCCTGCCATGCCACTATGCCTGATGGACGTGCCCCTTTAAGAACCAGCCCTGTCAAAGCCAGGTGACATGACGACTTGAGACCGCTTGCAGCGATTGGTAGGATACTTGACATAGCGATGGACTTACGCTCTCTGTGCCAACCGTCTCAATATAGAAACCTAGCCTGCATGAAAGCTATTGCCCCATGCCTTCTGTATCCCACTCACCATCTCCTTCCTACATCTGTACATGGACTTGCATCACGTCTATCACTTTGACTTGCCCTCCTCATCAATTCAGATAACGTGTGCTCGTTGCGCACATGCATTTGTGTTTGTCAACACGGCCGGTGCTAGCATGCCATTCTGTGTTTTCTGACGGTGATGCAGATGTGCTGTATTTAGAGCAGGATGTAATCTCCCAATTTGTTTCTATCTCTCTGCACCTCCTCCCCCTTCTCTGTATCTGTCCTTCTCTCTGTAGTATGTCTCTTCCTTCACTTACTTATTATTGTGTGTCTCTATGTTACTCTGTGTGTGTATTTATCTTGCTTTGTCCCCCCCCCCATACACACACATACACACACACACACACACACTCTTTCTCTCTCTCTCTCTCTCTCTCTCTGTCTCTCTCTCTCTCTCTTTCTCTGTCTCTCTATCTCTTTCTCTCTCTCTCTGTCTCTCTCTCTATCCCTCTCTCTCTGTCTCTCTCTCTATCTCTCTCTCTATCTCATGGTACATGACAACATGTAGAGTAATCCTCCACTACCAGTTATCTTGTGATGATTCCGTAATCATCTTACAGAGGAGATAAACCCAGATAAAAGGTAGGGGACAAGAAACTTGACCTGGGATGTATTGGGATAGCAGACATGTGGCTTGAGGAGAGAGGAGGAACCATTTTGTATTGGAGTTAGCCTAAATTCCAGGCTGTTGGACATTTATTTATAATCCAAACTTTTCACTTAACGGGGGTGTTTCACCAAGCTGTTCGTAAGTTACGAACAACTTTATGAACGACTGGTGATCCCTTCTTGTGCTAAATGCAATACCACACTCTGTTCACTGAGAATCTGACTTAGCACAAGAAGGGATAACCAGTCGTTCGTAAATTCGTTCGTAACTTAGGAACAGCTTGGTGAAACACCACCCAGGTCTGGCTGCAGATGATGTATCACTCTCTCACTCTCCTTCACTCCCTAAATGTAACAGAAGAGCATTTATTCTTATCAGTACCAAAATGTACCAGGGAGGTTCTTGGAAATGTTTGAAATGTCTAACAGCCTGAATGCCAGGCTACATGTATACTACACTCCAGGGCCATGTTGCATATAGGTTTTCAGTTATTGTAACTTACCATCAATTGTAACTACCATGGCAGCAGATGCAATGATGAGAGCTCATTGGCTGTTGCCATGGTAGTTACCATTGATGGTAAGTTACAATAATTGAAAACCTATATGCAACATGGCCCAGCTCAAAGAAATTGGCATAGGGAAAGGGAAAGGGAAAGAGCCGCAGTTTTAAACCGTGGAATATTTTGTCCAGTTCAGCATGAAACATGATAGCATCGTGTTTCATGCTGAACAGGACAATACGTTACTAATGGTAAGCACAAAACATGTACGAAGTTTGTCCAAACTAATATTCAGAATGCATTCCACCCATTGAACTGAAATCACCAGATAAAAATGAATCGAAGTACAGCCTGAGTCACATTGATTTTTTCAGAAACCGGTGATGAAGGCTTTGCGCCGATCGAACATCGATGCATCAACAGCACATTGACAAATTGCGTACAACGGATAGGAGAGCGCGAACGCTAGCGGTTGTGTATATTTTGCTTATTACATGATGTCATTGAGCCACTGCCAAGAGCCAATTTATGAAGGAAAATATAGTAAGCATGCGCAGTGCAAGCCTTCCATTTCCCTTCCAATGTGCACAAAGTCAATCGGCTTCCGGGTTTCGGACAACGTGACCGGATATCGTTATCGCTATCAATACTTCCGCACGCACGTGGTCATGACGTGATCTACGCGATGCACCAATCAGCGGTCTCCGAATCGCTTGTGCGTAGACGCCTATCATGCTATCCACGTTGTACACAGTCTTACGCACGATCGCCACTGTGCTGTTTCCGAGTTTTCACAACACACGATGCTATCCGTTGTACACAGTCTATGGACAATTCTTCGTTGTGTCGTTGCGTACGTAGTACAGTATATAGTAGTGAACGAATCGAGGACAAGTAAGAGGTAGCTGCTTGATCATCGAGCGACCAGTTCGTTCTCTTGATAGTTACCTGCAAAACTCACAAAAGAGAGTAGGAACCAAGTAAGCAAATTAAAATTGTGAAAATATGAAGATAAATTGTGTATAACAGGACTATCAAACAAAAGATTTTGTGTTTTCTAGTCAATTTGGTAATTTCGTTGATGCATCGAATTCATCAAAACGAAATCGCAGTTTGACGTCTTCGATCAAACACCAGCTTAATAATCGATTCGACTCAGGCCTATAATTACTGTTAAAGGGAAAACAGCTTCTAATCCACGCTCTACAATAGACAGGTGTGGCTACACTTCATGTGTATGTGTGTAACGTCTTCTCTGATGTTCCCTAGACCAGGGCCCTGTCGCATAAAACCTACCATTTATAGTATCTCTGTTATCAGTGGTTACCACAACATTTGGTGACATCGCTCAACAGCCGATAAAATTTCCTTAGAAGTTGCCATTGGTAGCAAGGTTGCCATCAATGTTATCAAAGTTTTATGCAATAGGGCCCAGGAGAAATGTCAAACAGGCTGGAAGGTAGACTAGGTAGAACATTGAAGGCATTTGATGGACTTGTCTGAGACTTGAACCTCAAGAAAGAAGGAATTTCACTTCTCTCGTACATAATAACTCAAAGATACCCTTGGGCATTTGAATGGGGAGAGGTTGCGCTGTGTTGCATACTTCATTGGAGTATTGACGCACATGAGCAGTATTTGTAGCAAAGCATTTAGCTGTGATGTGTCATGATACCGCATTCTTTTTGGCACGAAATAGAAAGTCAAGGGATATCTTTCATCACATTCCACTTTCAAATGGTAAGAAAACACAATGAATTGTTTTGTGTCATATTAGTTTTACTTGTACCATTATTAAATGTAAGATGTAAAAAAAATAGAATGGCAAGTAATTCCAATTTGATTTAGTGAAAGTATTTATAGGCAAACAACCGTTCTTAAACATGCAAGCATCTCTAGTCAAACAGGATTTTTAGTCCGTGACTGTGTCTTTGATTTCAAGTTTTCAACCATACTTCTCATTCAGTAGCAGTAATATAAGACATGAATTCACAGACCAGGGAGAGGGGGAGGGAGTAAATTTGTGGGGGCTACACATGTACTTTTCAAGCTTAATTTCATTTAACGATCACCTTGAACTAATAACTTTTCACACAAGATTTTTTGTGGGCATTACAGGGTCAACATTGCCCTGACCCGCTGTGTATTTTATTTGCTGCCACAGCCTGAAATCGAGACTATTGCATGTTACCCTGTTTGAATGATGAATGGGCAGTCGGAATTCTGCTGTCATCGCCAGCAATATGTCCTCCCCACATCAGCGTCACAAGACATTGGCTTGGATTGTGTGGTTTCACCCATGGATGTCTGTGCATCACAATATACACATTTTACATCTTAATTGGTACAAATCAATGCAGAAATACATGTGACAGGGGAGGGGGAAGAGAGAGATTCATCCCCCAAAGTGCTGTAAGCCCGATAAAAACTGCATCCATGGGGGCTGAGGGCAATTTACATGTAGCCCCTACAAGGCAAAATATAGCCCCTGTAGATACCTTATAAAACAGAGCCAGACAACTCATTCACCATATGATTTAGCGTGATGATTTCATGACATCGGTCCTGGAAATTATCCCCCCACAAATAATGCAACCATTTCCCTTATAACATTATCTGTCACAGTAAATTCTCGAGCATTGAGTTGAGGCTCGTTGTAATGTTCAGTACGTAAATGACAAAAACACTCTGGGCAAAAGTGATCACTGAGCAAACTGCCCGTGATGTCACTTCACTGGCATGTTAAGTTCAGTGTGGTTATGTCCATTCAACATTCCAGCATTTCTTAATTGGAGGTTGGAAGAGCTGAAGTTCATAACTATGTACTATGTATGTACTACATGTATGTACTCCATGTATGTACTCCATGTATGTGCTATCAGGGATAGGCACATATTTTCAATATCATTCTGCAGCTCATTTTTGGCAATAACCAATTGCTTAGAATCACAACGGAATAGCAGATGCATGATACTGTAAATAGCAAACTTGCAAAGCCTTTTTATAGCCGAGGTATTCCTGGCAGATACGGAAACAAGCACCAACTTATTTTTTGCGTCCATGTTTTCCATTATTTGGGCTTATCATTGTAAGATGCTGAGCTGATCATGGCTACATTTTTTCTTCACTGTGTTAAAAGTGAGTTTCAGTTTGTTCACACAATGTTTCAGCGCTAGATTACAAATAATATTGAGCACATACATGCATAAAAATGTTCATGTAAGGTTTTATAGTGCATGTTAGTATGACTATGGGTACACATGAGGGTTATTTGAGTTTGTGACCAAGCTAGCGGTTGTGTTTCTGTCATTGTGCTACATGCGCTGTTAGGTTTGTTAAATACTTTCCCTTACTTTTTGCCATATCAATGTTCAAATGAAATTACCGAAATATTAAGCAAATAATCAGCGTTGGTGAGGGTGATGGGACGAACTATCACTTCCGAGGCGATCTGGATGTAGCTATCTTTCCGAAGCGCAGCTGAGGAAAGATAGCGTATACATTCAGATCGCCGAGGAGTTGATTATTTGCTTTATATTCCACATCTGAAACCAACTATCTATACCAAAAATGACAATTTGACGTAAAAAGGTAATGTTTACTTATCTCCATAACCCCGAGCCGCTGCCATGGGAACACGCGTTAGGACGTGCATTAGGACGCGTATTAGGACGCGCATTAGGACGCGTATTAGGACGCATATTAGGACGCGCGTTAGGACGCGTTAGATGTCAAGTGATAGTCCGAGTGTAACGCACTTTTATTTCGCGCGTACTCAAAATATTAATCACGCATTAGGACTGTGAGGAGTGAAGAGATCAGTGAAACCAAAAAGTACTATCACCTAGAGTGTAACGAACTTTTATTCTCAGGTGATCTGATAGGAAAAACTACGCCTCATCAAGTGATCAACTCTTAACCAATCATATAGCAACATTCTTAGTATGTGGAATATAAAAAGTCATATCGTGCCTTCATAATATATATCGCCTTAGTTGTGAACTCAATATCAGCCATTCTATATTTTTTCAACATTGCATAAAGTCAATAAAATCAAAATATTGTGCATCACTAATGTTCAACCCTGGTTCAAATCCTGCCTTGATGTTTGGCTCTCGATTGTACATATGTAACTGTTCCCTTGGACCTTATCTATGTACACTGCAGCTCAAAGGAATTGGCATAGGGAAAGGGAAAGGGAAGAAAGGGAAGGAGCAGCAGTTTTAAACCCTGTATATTTTGTCCAGTTAAGCATAAAATATAATGCTTTTTAGGCTAAAAGTAAAGCATCTTGTTTCATGCTGAACTGGACAAAATATACTGTGGTTTAAAACTGCGGCTCCTTCCCTTTCCTTTTCCCTATGCCAATTCCTTTGAGCTGTAGTGTATGTAACTGTTCCCTTGGACCTTGTACATGTAGAGTCAGATTTAGACCAATGGCTATGAAAGTCCGTCAGAACCCCGTCATGTAAAGAGTTGTGATTGATCTGAATTGATTGTAAGTCCAATCCCCTATCTCTAATGTACAGTTACAACTGTTATCAATTGCAAGTCAAGTTGCGATCAATCGCGATACTTTATGAGACAGGGCACGGAACTTCTCATGAGATCTTTGTACATGAGCAATGTACACGATATGAAATCAATTCCCTAGATATTCAGTGGGAATTCTTGATGGATGATGTGGTTAGGCTTCTCAGTGGATGATGGATGCACAGAACTCTTGGTTGGAGCCTGCCCCAAAAAAGCCGCAGAATAGAGGCGAAAAATAGAATTACATGTACACTACAGCTCAAAGGAATTGGCAAAGGGAAAGGGACAGGGAAGAAAGGGAAGAAGCTTTAGGCTTTAGCCTAAAAAGCATCATGTTTCATGCTGAACTGGACAAAATATACCGTGGTTTAAAACTGTGGCTTCTTCCCTTTCTTCCCTTTCCCTTTCCCTTTGCCAATTCCTTTGAGCTGGAGTGTACCAAGGGCTGTGTGAACAGTTGAATACTCTTCATTGCTGTATGTTACTAATGTATTAAAAACTTTTGAGATTGTAGGGCACTGTTGATGAAGATGTCAGATGACTTATATTGTAGCAGGGGGGGGGGGGGGACATACAATTGAATGTACAAATATAATTTGAAGGAGCCATTTTCTGGCCTGACATATGAACGCACTGAATTATGCTGTACAGCATTCATACACAGTACATGTAACCTACATGTATGGTCTTTACAGGGGCAATTATGTTGTCCATTGGGTCTCTTTTTCATTGCAGACATGGCTAAATCATGCTGTGTTCTTAGCTCTTCAAATGTATATATTTTAGTGCCACATATACATGTACATGTAGGCATGGGGGGTGGGGGGGATTTGATTTATGGTACATTACATACATTTGACATGTTTCTTTTGGAAGGGGGGGGGGGGGCAGGGGCTAACTCATCCTGAGCCTGCTTTTTTTAAATCACTTAGTCTGCACTGGTAGTCTGCATACTGTAAACATACAATACAGTACTGTGGTGTGTACACTCTCCATGTTGGCCTACTTTAGTTCTTGTACATGAATTGATGATGAACATCGACAGTACACATGCCTGTATGTACATCATATGTACCAGTAAGAGTACAAATGTACAGGAAATCCAGTGTAATCAAGGTCAAGGTATATTGTTTACATTACTCAAACACTGCCAAATCAGTTTAAACACTCCTTGTGACATGGTGGGAATCCCAGAGTCTTGGGGATTCCCCACACAGACAAAGTGTTGCCCAATGTCAAACACAGCAACCTAGAGCTCAGGGAGCGGATTTCACAATCACCATTTCATTGTGGAATCCCAGGGTCTTTACACTTCAATCTTCACCTAGCGTAGTATTTATGCACAATGTGTAGACACACAATGTCACACATACAATGTACATCCATCTGTACACATACAATGCAAGTGTGCAGTGTTGTCAATGTGGGAAATCCTAATGCATGGTAGCAGTAACTACATACTGTGTGTGTTGAATATATACATAGGCAATGGGCATTAGGCCAGTAATCAGTATTGTCCCATGTTCATTTGTATTTGTACCTCCAGAGCAATCTAATGGGAAAGTGATAGTATCATTTACATGTGCTCCATTTGGTATCATTGTTAATATTTCCATGCATGTCTCTTTTTGGGACATACATCCATGTACACTGTACAGTCCAGTACAAGGCTACATTTCTTGCATGTTGCTAATACAATGTACATGTACTGATGATGTGAATTTGCACATATTTCTACTACCGTAGTAGGCCTACAGTTTGCATGTGTGCCAGCACACATGTGGTATGGGTAGAGAGTGTACAATGATATTACTGTACATGTGTACATGTGTAGAACTCACTGTGGAGTTCATCACCCTTCAAACTGAGAAAGAGACTGCATGCATGTACTTCATGTAGTGCATGTATGTACAGTACAATAAAACATTAAACAGAGAAGTGAAATTACATCTTTCACTAATGCTGATCACCTCAGCTTCCTCAAAGGACCGCTACATGTACACGAAGAACATGTACAATGTACATCATCTTTGTGCGCTACTGTGATTAAATCACATATCCTCTATCCTCTAAATGTTCGGGCAGAACATTTTGAGGATTTGTGATTTAATCACTCATTACTCCAAATGTGGATCATTTGAGGGCAAATAACTTTCATCACGGTTCTAAAATGGTCAATACATGAATTTAAGACCATTCACAATAAGATTGCTTTCAATCATCCATTTGAAGTTTTTTTGACTTCCCAGTACAGTACATTCCCTTTAAATTATGTTCATTGTATCAGTTGCATCATACTGTATTTACCTTCTACAGGAGTGTCATTGTGAGACACATTGTGTACATGTATGACAAACTGTATTACAAATGTTTGAGGCTGTGAATACTGTAGCTTTTTATAAGGACTTGTTTTAAGCATCATAGTCACTGTATTATGTATGGAAGGGGCTCTTTGCTAAACAATAAACTCCATGTAATTGCAGTTTCAGACATGCACATGTACGTAGGCATCATGTTGTGTAAGCCCGAGTCCTATCACATCTTTTTTAAGCCGGGTCAGGTCAGACTTGAAGAGTACAGAGAGCTGTCTTGATCATCTGGTTAATATTGAGTTTATTCTCTCTTGTCTTTTTCTCCATGCTGCAGGCTATTATCAAGAACATCTTTGAAGATGAAGTGAGCATCGCATTTGAAAACAAGTAAGTTCAAGTAGCATCCTTATGGTTAATGTCCTTCTACTACTGTTCTTCAATTGTACCCAGTTTTATTGAAGGATTACATGTACACTCCAGCTCAAAGGAATTGGCATAGGGAAAGGGAAAGGGAAGAAAGGAAAGGAGCCGCAGGTTTTTTTTGTCCAGTTCAGCATGAAATAAGATGCTTTAGCCTAAAATGCAGCATGTTTTTATGATGAACTGGACAAAATATACCGCGGTTCAAAACTGCAGCCCCTTCCCTTTCCCTTTACCTGTGCCAATTCCTTTGAGCTGTATGGTACACATGTCAGAAATCATGTTAGCTGAGGTTTGGGTTGTGGAGTCTGTTTCTTTACATTACTACAATCACAACAAATTCTCCCATATTTCTCCTCCTTCCTGTGAAGGGAGTCTGTTTCTTTACATTACTACAATCACAACAAATTCTCCCATATTTCTCCTCCTTCCTGTGAAGGGAGTCTGTTTCTTTACATTACTACAATCACAACAAATTCTCCCATATTTCTCCTCCTTCCTGTGAAGGGAGTCTGTTTCTTTACATTACTACAATCACAACAAATTCTCCCATATTTCTCCTCCTTCCTGTGAAGGGAGTCTGTTTCTTTACATTACTACAATCACAACAAATTCTCCCATATTTCTCCTCCTTCCTGTGAAGGGAGTCTGTTTCTTTACATTACTACAATCACAACAAATTCTCCCATATTTCTCCTCCTTCCTGTGAAGGGAGTCTGTTTCTTTACATTACTACAATCACAACAAATTCTCCCATATTTCTCCTCCTACCTGTGAAGGGAGTCTGTTTCTTTACATTACTACAATCACAACAAATTCTCCCATATTTCTCCTCCTACCTGTGAAGGGAGTCTGTTTCTTTACATTACTACAATCACAACAAATTCTCCCATATTTCTCCTCCTACCTGTGAAGGGAGTCTGTTTCTTTACATTACTACAATCACAACAAATTCTCCCATATTTCTCCTCCTACCTGTGAAGGGAGTCTGTTTCTTTACATTTCTACAATCACAACAAATTCTCCCATATTTCTCCTCCTTCCTGTGAAGGGAGGAGGGAGATTACAGAGGAAAGGAGGGGTGGGCTGTATATCCAGACTGAGTTATAATGGCTGCAGTGCATTGGAAAGCATTAAGAGATACAGCCTAAAATCTTAGCTAGGGACAATACATTACTCTCCTCCAATGCCCTCGAGTTAACATTGAATAATGTGTATCACAAGGCAAAGAGAAAACGAAATTCAGCTGAGAAACAGATTTTTTCAATCCTGTCAATATTAGCATCTGAAAGTATGTCCTTAAACTTTTCAGAGCATCCCTGGTACCAATTGATGGTGGTAACCAGCATAGACGTACATGTAACTCAACCAAAAAATTACTTTTTTTCTTTCCAGGGCTCTTTTTGGAGAAACTTAAAAATTTTCCAGGGCTACTTTTTCATTTTCCAGGGCTCTTTTTCCACTTTCCAGGGCTACAATTTCTGGAGCTATTTCGCGGTTTTGTTTGCGTTTTTTTTTTTTTTGGTGTGTGTGTGTGTGTCAGGCGCGTACGCAGGATTTTTGTAAGGGGGGGGGGGGGGGGGAAGGGGGGGGAGGGGGGGGGTTACGAGAAGTTAATGAGCATGGGGGGGGGGGGGGTTCAGCCAAAAAATCTTAAAAAATTGGAGGCGAAAGAGGGGGGGTTGACCCAAAAAAAAAAACGAAAAGGGGGGGGGGGGGGGTTAAACAAATTAAAAAGTTGATTCAGGTTAAATATTTCATTGGCGGTATGACTAATGCAAAGAAGTTTTCGGCTTTCAGGCATAGTCAGACTAGCCAGGGCCAGGGGCACAAACATGCATACGGTAAGTACAATTTGATATAGATCTTGTAATCTGCAATTAAGACTTGATAAATGTTATGTAGATCTAATGTAGTTAAACTTTGAAGATTTTCAATGTCAAGGAATATGAAAAAAAAAATGCACGGCAAACTGTGTTGCCCGGCCATAAATGGTCACAACGGGATAGTCACAATCAAACAATAGCTCTCCCGTAGTTACGGCCGCCTTACTAGTCGGCAAACTGGTATGCCACAGCAGCTGCCATACCCGTTTGCCGACTAGTAAGGCGGCCGTAACTACGGGAGAGCTATTGTGACTACCCCGTTGTAACCATTCATGGGCAACACAGTTTGCCATGCATTTTTTTTTCATATTCCTTGACATTGAAAATCTTCAAAATTCAACTACATTAGATCTACAGAACATTTATCAAATCTTAGATTTAGATCACAAGATTTATATCAAATTGTACTTACCGTACCGTATGTACTGTGCATGTTTACGTTTATGCCCCTGGCTCTGACTGAGCTGAGTCGCTGACGTCTGACTATGCCATGCATAGCATAGCATTAGCAGCTTGACGGCCGAAGTTTTTAAGCTAGTTTGAAGTTTGAGAAAAACATGGATAAATTCCTGGTTCGAGCGGCTGTACGGGAAGCCGAAAACTTCTTTGCTTTAGTCGTACCGCTAATGAACGGGTCATTAGATACTGATCCCCTGTTGTTTCCGCTCGAACCAGGAATTTATCCATGTTCTTCTCAAACTTCAAAGCTCGCCACGGAAGCATTCATTATTCATGTACCCCGTATGCTTTGCATACATAGTACACGTACATGCATGTACGATCATATGCATGGCCGACTGGCCGTCTAGCCCAGCGCCTAGGCCTAGCTAGCTAGGTATGCACTATGCATTCGTATCGGGCGCGCGCGCATGGAAGAAACTATGAAAAGCCGTTCCCGCCAAAACGCGTGCCAAAACCATACGCGTGCAAGTTAGAACGTACGCGTATGTTTTTTGGCACGCATTATGGCGGGAACGGCTTACCATAGATATCAGGCGCGCGCGCATGGAAGAAACGCTCCACATGCGATGGATACTGCACTCCACACAGCATGCATTCAGCAGTACAGTGAGTCGGTGAAACATGCTGTTATGTGTTTGCTTGCGCGCTCTCAATCTTCGCTGTGCAAATTGCCGCAGTGCAGTGCGCGGCCGTCAAGCTAGGATTGGCAGCTTGTAGTAGTCGTGTGGCAAATGTTACGGGGGCGATTTCCTATTTTTGTGTCGCCCACGAAATTGCATTTTTGGCCTGTTTCGGGGGCTCTTTTAGGTGTTTCCGGGGCGAATTCGCCCGCCGCCCCCGTGTATTTTTTTGGTTGATGTAACTATCACAAAGGTGTCTGCATGGCCTGTAACTAAAGTTATATGAGCATTTGTATACAGAAGTATACTCTGAAGAAGGTCTCTGAAACACTGGGTGTGAGGAAGTAAATTTGTTTAAATTTGAACTCGTGATTTATAGAACTGTTCTACACATTGTAATAATGACATGATATACTCCTTGAAGGAAGGTTCTTACGTGGTGAGAAATATAAAATGACTTTCACCATACATCATGTGATAGTAAACAAATAATCAACGTTGGTGAAGGTGATGGGATGAACTATCACTTCCGAGGCGATCTGGATGTAGCTATCTTTCCGAAGCGCAGCTGAGGAAAGATAGCGTACATGTGTACATTCAGATCGCCGAGGAAGTGATAGTTCGTCTCATTGCCTAAACCAAAAGTTGATTATTTGATTTATATTCCACATCTGAAACCAACTACCTATACCAAAAATGACAATTTGACGTACAAAAGGAACGTTTACTTCTCTACCTAACCCCGAGCCGCTGCCATGGGGAACACGCGTTAGGATGCGCGTTAATTAGGACGCGCGTTTAATTAGGACGCGCATTATGACGCGCGTTTGGACGCGTTAGTGGGAGCTGATAGTCCGAGTGTAACACACTTTTATTTTGCGCATACTCAAAAAATTTATCACGCGTTAGGACTGTGAGGAGTGAAGAGATCAGCGAAACCAAAAAGTACTATCATCTAGAGTGTAACGAACTTTTATTCTCAGGTGATCTGATAGGAAAAAATTACGCCTCATCACGTGATCAACTCTTGACCAATCATATAGCAACATTCTTAGTATGTGGAATATAATCCTTAATAACACGATCAGAGGGTTATTCTTTTAGAATATAGCTCAGAGAGCGAGTATCAAAAGAAGACAGAAAGATAAATGTGCAGTGTTAGTGTAGACATGCCCAATTTGCATAATATATTGATGTCATGTTTGTTTGTTTTTTACTCTTAGCTGGACGTCAGACAGACGGGTGTCTGTCAACGTTGTGCGGCTCCCTCCGGAGGCGTCGCCAAGGGACAACCCTGACTTCAAGGCTGACGATGAAGTGGAAGTAAGCCCAAGCCCTGGTCCTGGGCCCTGTTACATAAAACTTACCATTGATGGTAACTTTGCTATCAATGGCAACTTCTGTGGATATCTTGAATTTGATTGGCTCTCATGCATTGTTACCATGGTAGTAACCATTGATGGCAGAGTTACCATTAATGGTAAGTTTTGTGCAATAGGGCCCAGGTCTAGCCACTTATAGGACTAGGATCCACATGTATCATAGAGTGCCCTCTGTTATTGGATACTTTCTTAAAGACAGGGTGTCCTATTCACAAAAGTCATGAGACTCGGCATGAATCGGCGATACATCGTAACAATAGTCATAACCTCACAAAACTTTTCAGGAAATGTGAATAACTATTGATGTTTTTGTTTGAAACGTAGAGGCCATAGTCTACATTCATAATCGTATTGCCCCTGTCAAAGCATGCTGCGTCGTACACCGTGTGCATGCTCCCATTGAAAGCATGCACTGTGGTGCAGACTTAAATGCACAGCGGTCTCCGGTCTCTAGGCTATAGGTTTCGGCAGACCAGCCCAAAACCTCCTCAAAGTGTAGCGATCGCTATAATTTTCCTTGGGGACAGTTTCCAATTCTAGTATTGGGATGGAAGTTCTTGTACAAAATCTTCTCCCATTTTCTGTGGCTTTTATAAAGTTATATTTTTTGACCTGCAAGAGGGACACCCTATCTGTGTGTGCCTTTATTTGTAACAATCTTCATGGGAAAAAGAAGAAACATGGAGGAAAGCAATGAAGAGAGATGATACAATTATAGGTGGAAGGAAAAGATGGAGAGAAAGAAAGAAAGAGGAAGGGATATTATCTTGTAGACAGTAGTATTTTAGTGATAGGGGTTTCTGGGGTAATTTCAATTAGAAAATAGACTTCAGGCATACACCATGAGTAAGGATAGCAAGCTCCATCCTGCCAGTGAATGAAAATCAAGTCAGAAAGAAATCTTGTAGCCAATTGAATTCGAACAGTAGACTATACTGAATATTAATGAGACAGATTTCATGAGATTTCATGAGATTTGTTTGTTTTAATTCTTTCAATGTGATTTCACAAATTTGTTACTATGTCATTGTGTCTTGTATGTGTAAACCAGAAATGGTCTGATTCTTATTGTTGAAATTGCTGCTTCGTAAACAGTAGTTGCAGGTTTGAATCCCTCTGGCTTACAGTTTTTGTTGTTCATTTATTTGCATGATAGAGCATGCTACTCTTACAACTTGGTGTATCCCCAAAGTTTTTTTGTCTAAAATAAAGTATTCATCAGTGCACACTTTCTTGAGCTTAACTCATAAAATCTTACAAGTTATCTTTTTAACATGTTGCTTTTTCTTCTTCTCTAGGTGTATTCAAGATCATTTGAAAATGAGCCGTGTGGGTGGTGGAAAGCAAAGATCCAGATGGTCAAAGGAGAGGTGAGATTTATGACCCACACAAAGGAATTGGCATAGGGAAAGGGAAAGGGAAGGACCCGCAGTTTTAAACCGCGGTATATTTTGTCCAGTTCAGCATGAAACATGATGCTTTTCAGGCTAAAGCCTAAAGCTCCTTCCCTTTCCTCCCTTTCCTTTTCCGTATGCCAATTCCTTTGAGCTGTAGTGTATGTTCATGGAAAATGAAAGGAAGCATGTAGCTGGTACCTACGGGCATTGAACATAATGTTATGCTGTGTTCCAACTTCTGGGTATGCTCTGCTCGCCCTTGTCATGGGATTGGTCTGCTCATGAATGATACCCTGTGTGGACCTAATGTTAACATGGTGCATTCAACTGTGCGGATCCAAGCGCAGATCTTAAGCACTGATTTTAAGAACATTCAGAAGGTAATACGAACGTATTATTTAGATGAACGTTACATTTATGATATGAATGGGAAAAGGGAAGATGTAACTTTGAAGTGGAGTATGTTGAAACATTTGTTTGAATAATGTATATGATTTGACTTCTGTAAACGTGTTCATTTTTTGTAAATAAACTTGCCATTAGGGAAAAAAAAAAAAAAAAACGCAGATCAGAACATGATTCACACTTCCCAGGAATGTTAACTTGACTTAAGTCTTGACAGGGGCTCTATGGTTGCATTGAGGAGGGGGGGGGGGGGGGGGCTAAACCACCCTGATCCCGTGTGAACATTCTTGACTGTTGATTAGGTACCCAAAAGAAACTTGTGATCATCCTTGTAGAAGCATCTCAAGCCGTTTTATATTGGAGAGATAACCATTGTGGTATGTACTCCTTCTTACCTTGTGGAATGCACTGCCCACTCATGTCTACATTCATGTGGCTTGAGGGCACATTCAAGTTGAGTCTCAAGACATTCTTCCTCTCCTCTACATATGACAATCTCGTTGAAGAGCTGTAGACCAGTCTGTTTGGCCTAGTTAAGACTCTTCTCAGAGGAACTGCTGGCGTGACCAGCTGTCAACAGTTATATAAGTCTCTATAAATCTGAAATGGCTGTTGTGGCATAGAAAAAGAAGAAAATGACAGTTAATGTTACCATATATTTTCTAATCGTCTTCCCTCTCTTGTTTCATTTCCTTAAATGTAATTGTCATCTCGTGAAAACAATGAGAGTTATTACATTGTCTTTCTTTGTACTGTATTTGGCAACTGGTCTGTATGCCTTGTTCAAAACTGATAGAATTCAGACTTTAAAAAGTGTCATCATTGTTCCTTTTATCCCAGTTTGCTGAAGCTCTTTTTTCATTCTGTTTAAATCCTTCTATGCCAAACACAGCTCTGCCCTAGGCGGTTTTTAATTACTAGTACAAAATTGTCTCAGTGGTGTACTAAGAGTGAAATGAAGCATTTCGTTGAGTTTTCACCCTCTTGGTACCAAGCTATGAAAACCCACTAGTTTGCTACACATGTGGGACTGAGAATGTTAACCATCTGTGTATGGTGTCATTTCATCATCATACATGTATATTCCTCATTTGTTTCTTCTTTCTGTAGTTCTTTGTGATCGAGTATGTGGGCTATGATGCTACATATAATGAAATTGTGCAAGGCGAGAGACTGAGGCCAATCAATCCAAAGTAAGTAGAGACAGATCGTATTTCTCTTCATGAAAGTGGATTTCAACGGCTTTGCCCCTCTTGCTCTTCAGTACTGAATTGTGAACATAACAGTCTTCTTTCCAGTCTTCTCTTTTTATAATAGTGACTTTGCAAGAGATGGTAGTTCTGATGTTTTTTGCTCTCTATCTGACTCTAATGTTGATATCAAATTTTTAGTAATGATAAATAGTACGTTATACTGTGATGATATGAAAATCAGTTTTCTTTGAGAAAAGCAGATTTTAAAATGAATAAATACACATCTAGGGCTTCAGGAAGAGTGGGCATATTTATAAACATATATTCAAACTGCAATTAAAAGGATCATTGCTTTAGGCATGCACAGTGTGTACTCAGTTTTTGGAGTAATTTGAGTAATTGATGTTCTCTTGTTGCTTCCTTCTTTTTTTTTCAAAAATATCCTTTCCTCCCTTTATCTGCTACTTCTCTCTTTCTTCCACTGTTTGCTATACACGTATCTATCTTTCGCCTTTATCTACCTCCCAATCCCACCCTTCCCCCCTTTCACACACAACTTTCCATCACCTTCTCTCTCCCTCCCTCCCGCTCTCCACCGCCCTCCCCTCCCCCTCCCCATCCCAGCCCTTGCTTGAGTAAGGACACAATCTACAAGGCAATGATCAACGTACCAGTAGAGCTGAGGCAATTGTAAGTACACAATTAAACATCATTCAACATTACTAGAAGGGCCTTCACACTAATCTTCATGAAAACTATATTGTTTTTCTTAAATACGTGCATTGGGTTGTAGGTAGCTCCATTAGACATCCTATCCAAGGGATAAACATCACATGTTGCCAGGAATTTGCAGATTTATGGCTCATATTATATGTCAGAGAAAGACAGCATTAAGGCAGAGTCTTACTAATTATAACCAAGCCCTACCAGAAAGTTACATTGCTGCATGAGGTCTTATTATAATAAAAATAATAATTTTATTCAATTCTTAGAGACGCATAATACCATTCAAATAGTCTCTATGCATGTGAAAGTAAAAATTGGTTATGTTAGAATTTGAAAATAACTAATAATTATCACACAGATGCGCCTTTAGTTTTGATTTGAATTGATCGAAGTCTGTTAATGATCTAATGCCTTGGGGGAGGTTATTCCATAATTTGGGTGCCGTATTTGCAGAAGCTCTATCACCGAATGTCTTAGATTTTACACGAATTTCAGAGAGAAGATTTTTTTATTGAGAACGAAAATTACGACTAGGCTGGTATCATTTGATGAGTTCAGTAAGATAGACAGGAGCATTTCCACATAGGCATTTGAATACAAATGTGAGGATTTTAAACTGAACATGAGCCCTTAGCGGAAGCCAGTGGAGACTACGTAAGATCGGAGTTATGCCTTTTACTGCGCTTGGGCAATGTTAAGACAAAGAAGATAACTGGTAGCTGCAAGGCTACTCCAACACTTGTTGCAATATTGTTACATTATCCATCTGTGTGAATAAAAATGGGGAAACTTTAAGCATATCAGTGATTTAAGTGTTCTATAATCAATATGGAGCAACCTAATGCTTCTATGGTACACAATAGGGAATGAGACTAGATTTAAATAAACAAATAAACAACAATGAAAACGTGGCACCAGAGAGTCGTTATAAAGATACACCAGGGTGTCGAGTGTAATAATTGATAGTAAGGCTATAAAACAGGTTCTGGCACTAATGATGTACAAGCACTTTAAAATTTGTAGGCAATAGCAAATAGATAAAGGGTAGCCAGTTTGCAGTAGGTAATGTGTTTCAAATGATATAGATCCATGATGGAAGAGTATACAATATACTGAAGTGGGATTTCATATGAGCAAAACAACTGATTCTAAACTATGTGGGTGAAGCAAACAGCAGTAATTATAGCGGGTACTTTTATTGGGAGTGCCTGGTACTAGCCAGTCAGACAAAATCAGACCTATGAATATCTCACCTGAGTGATGTTGTTTAGAAGCAGAAACCTGCATGACAATGGGTATAGGCAATACTCGGTAACTCTATCTAGTGAAATGTTGGTCAGTGTTTATTTTACCTTGATGATATCATCCCCATCTCCCCACCTCAGCTGTAAGGAGCCATCAAATCATAAGGAATATGTCAAGGCTACCGGTGCACTCTTCGTTACATACAGCGACGCAGATAATTCATTGGCAGTGTTTGTAAGTTTCAATGCAGTTACTGTGTACACTACAGCTCAAAGGAATTGGCATAGGGAAAGGGAAAGGGAAGAAAGGGAAGGAGCTGCAGTTTTAGACCGTGGTAGATTTTGTCCAGTTCAGCATGAAACATGATGCTTTTTAGGCTAAAGCATCGTGTTTCATGCTGAACGGGACAAAATACTAGTATACTGCGGTTTAAAAATACGGCTCCTTCCCTTTCTTCCCTTTCCCTATGCCAATTCCTTTGAGCTGGAGTGTATGTCTGGTTATCCATATGTAGCTCATTTCTTAATTGACAACACATTGCTGCAAAGGCTTAAATAATCATCTTGCCTGTGAAGAGAACATATTTGGAATATGCTAGCCATGTCTTATTCTGATATCCGGTTGAAAGGGAAATGAGACTGTGTATGTAGTATATTTGAATTAAGCAAGAATATGTAGAGAAGATCAGTGAACATCTGAAGAAAACAGGCAAATAAAATGAGAGCATATCATTGATATTAATCCCTATCTTGAAACCTTTTTTCAGTATCAAAGTTGTCATAAGAAGTCCCTGCAAGAGAAATCCTAATGATTCAGAGGTGCCTAACTATCTGATATGTGGCAGACAACTTGTTGTTGTTGTTGTCGTCATATATGGTGTATGAGCAGTGCAGTGTAGTTATGAACGCAAGACTTCAGGGGAAGTAATGAAAGTTTTCACAAACACTCTTATTATTTACTTGAATTTCACTCAAATTAATGCAAATTTAATGTTCCCTGTCTTATAGAGAGTTTGGATTGATCTTAATCGATGGTAAGTCCAATGCCCATTTCTAATGTATACACTCACTAAGTATATCATTCACAAGTCTAGTTGAAATCAATCACAACTTTTTATAAGACATGACCCTTTTGTTTTCATTCAAACATTTGTAACGCATGATGATGGAGTCTGTCATATTATGATTCAGGGATCACCCGTTTGTTTTGATCACATAGTCTTTGTGTTGTCAGAGTCTGTTCCTTTCTGCGTTACAATGTCTGTTGTATTGTTCACAGGCGACATCGCCGCAGGGACTGAAGAAAGCACAGATGCTGGGTGACATGCACATACGGAACCTGAAGGAAAAGACTCTGATGCTGTCTAGAGCAGTAGAAGCTGCCCAACACCTGGAGGTATGTGTGGGACTACAGTGAGAGTACTATAGCGTGGAGTGTTTCTTTCTTATGCATTGCAATCACAGTAAAAAACTTCATAGCAACACCATTGTCAGAAAATCCACAAAATAAAATTCTAGAATGCAGACAGGTTTAAAAAAAGAAAACTTAAAAACGTGATCTAATGAATTTCTGATTTAATCTGTGAATGTTTTTCTGGCTATTCACACATGCTTTGAAGAATTGAAAGAGTTGTTGAAATATTCCTTTAAGGAATCTGATCTCCATGTCCTGACCAGTATTGCTGGGGATATTCTTTTGACAAAGCTGTGAACAGAGCTGCTCAGAAAGGCAGTAGAAATGTACAGTCAAGAGCGGTGTATTGTGAGGGGTTAGTCCTGAAAAAACACAGATTGAATGATGATCATCAAAACGTTTGACCCTTTCTCTTGGTAGGTCTCCAAGCAGCAGACAGAGGGATGCATGGAGGAGTTCCTTGTCAAGGAGGAGCTGATGGGGTTGGCCATCGGTAGTCATGGCGCCAACATCCAGAACGCTAGGAAGGTGGTGGGCATCAAGAGAATTGACCTGGATGAGAACACATGCCGATTCAGAGTCATCGGAGACGTGAGTAGTGGTGGTGGCGACATGGGTGATGGTGGAGGTGGTGGTGGTGGTGGTGGTGGTGGTGGTGGTGGTGGTGGCAACATTGGTGACGGTGGAGGTGGTGGTGGTGGGTGGTAGTGGTGTTGGTGGTGGTGGTGGTTGTTGGTAGTGGTGGTGGTAGTGGTGGTGGTGGTGGTGGAGGTGGTGGTGGTGGTGGTGGCAACATTGGTGATGATGGTGGTGGTGGTGGTATTGGTGGTGGTGGTGGTGATGGTGACATTTGTGATGGTGGCATTGATGGTGGTGGTGGTGGTTGGTGGTAGTGGTGGTGGTAGTGGTAGTAATGGTGATGGTGGTGGTGGTGGTAGGAAGTAAGGTGATGATGGCAGTGGTGTTTGTTAGATCCATCATGACAGCAGAAATGATAGTCACATTAATTGTTCCATTTTTTTTGTCTCAGTATTTATTTGGTGGAAGTAACTTTTTTTAACAATTTGAAATCATGATTAAGTACTAAACACACGTTGCATTGGTTATCTGTGGAGGAAAAATGTCAGTGAAAAATAAGATAAATGAATGGAGATATTTCCTTGATTAATCATTAAGTAATCAAGATATGACAAGAAAGTATGATTTTTGTACAAAACTTTTATTGCAGACTCCAGAAGCAGTCCAGAAGGCACGAAGTTTGCTAGAATTTACAGAAGACTTCATCCCAGTACCAAGGCATTTAATAGGTAAGATAATACCTCCTGTGGAATATTTCATAATCAAATTTATTCAGTCCCATTTATTTTATGTTAATTTCTTTAAATTGTCTTCTTTATTTTGTTCCTATTCACTAGCCTTCTATCAGTCTGAAAACTGTTACAACATTTTTGGGTGCTGACATTCTAGCTGTACAATAAGAAATATCAGACATGTTCTAAGGCCATTTGATCACCGGCCCTGTAATTTACATATGGAAATTCACCATAGACAAGTGTTGATCTGGGTAATCTCTTGTACATGTGAAGTTCACAGGAACAATGAGGAGCATGTATGGTATGTTTTGGCCAAACAATGGGGTTGCCCATGAAGGTTAATCATCAAGAGTCAGTGTTAGTAATCATGGCTTTCGAACCAAGACAATTTAGATCGATATGGCTAGATCACACTAATTGCCCATGAAGTCCCACTTCTTTGAATGACTTTGAGTGAAACTTGACTTTGTTTTCAGGCAAGGTCATCGGCAAGAATGGCAGGGTCATCCAGGATATCGTTGACAAGTCGGGGGTCGTCAGGGTCAAGGTCAAAGGTGACAACGAGAGGGCACAGTCAGATGACGACTGCATCGTCCCGTTTCTGTTTGTTGGAACAAAAGAGAGCATTGACAATGCCAAGATCCTGCTGGAGTACCATCTTGCTCACCTCAAGGTACCTTCTTTTTCTTTAGCCTTATGTAGAAAACTGAAAGTAGATTATGAAGATTCATTTAATTTGTTTCACATCTTTTTCATTGTAGTAAATGAATATTCATATTTTCAAAATTCTTTTTCTGCTTCTTCCTCTTGTTTTAGCTTCTTTTAGTAGTATTATGATCATGACTATCATTGGCCATTTTAGGACATGGAAGACCTAAGGATCCAGAGGTTACACATTGATGAGCAGCTTCGGTCAATGGGACGCCCATCGGGCCCTTACCTGCCCGGTAGCAGCCGGGACCGGAGGGGCTACGGCTCGGACCACTCCGAGGAGTATGGGGGCTACCGAGGGAGGGGCAGGGGTTCGGCCAGCAGGGGCATGCCTAGTAGGGGAAGAGGAGGAAGGGGAAGGATGTTCGCGGGAGGTGAGTGTTGCATGGCTTGACGTGTTTGTATGTGGTGCAGTT
Source organism: Arbacia lixula (assembly GCA_963669155.1). Lineage (NCBI taxonomy): Eukaryota > Metazoa > Echinodermata > Echinoidea > Arbacioida > Arbaciidae > Arbacia > Arbacia lixula. The sequence continues at coordinate 1,664,524 of OZ022590.1, read as the reverse complement.
TGGGCAGGGAAGGGGAGGGGAAGGGATGGGGTGGGGAAGGGGTAGGGAAGGGGTAGGGAAGGGGCTGGGAAGGGGTAGGGAAGGGGCTGGGGAGGGGTAGGGAAGAGGCTGGGGAGGGGTAGGGAAGGGGCTGGGGAGGGGGCTGGGAAGGGGCTGGGAAGGGGTAGGGAAGGGGCTGGGAAGGGGTAGGGAAGGGGCTGGGGAGGGGTAGGGAAGAGGCTGGGGAGGGGTAGGGAAGGGGCTGGGGAGGGGGATGGGAAGGGGCTGGGAAGGGGTAGGGAAGGGGCTGGGAAGGGGTAGGGAAGGGGCTGGGAAGGGGCTGGGAAGGGGGTGGGAAGGGGTTGGGAAGGGGGTGGGAAGGGGTTGGGAAGGGGTGGGGTGGGGTAGGGAAGGGGTAGGGAATGGGTAGGGAAGGGGTAGGGAAGGGGCTGGGAAGGGATAGGGAAGGGGCTGGGAAGGGGTAGGGAATGGGTAGGGAAGGGGCTGGGAAGGGGTAGGGAAGGGGCTGGGAAGGGGCTGGGAAGGGGGTGGGAAGGGGTTGGGAAGGGGTGGGGTGGGGTAGGGAAGGGGTAGGGAAGGGGTGGGGAAGGGGCTGGGAAAGGGCTGGGAAGGGGTGGGGAAAGGGCGAGGAAAAGGGAGGGAGGGAGGGAGGGGTATGACAGGGAGAAGTAAGAAGGACGCGGCTATATTTAGGGTATGAGTGTGTTTGTGCCATGTAAGATGTAGGATTGATGACTCCCAATAGGTGTGGTGTGGGTCTTGTAACTGTTAACTGTTAATTAAAATTCTTGGAATAACATAAATATCATTGGTTTTCTACACAAAATTTTCACTAGCACGCTTTTACCATACTTTCCTCTTGGATTGCTATCAACTTGTTTTCAATGTTTTGCTCATTTCATTTTTGCATCAAAGCTTTTTAATAAGTATCAGTAGAGTAACATGGATGTTATTTTGGGGGTTTCTTCATGACACTTCTACAGATTCCAACACCCGCAGTGCGTCAGAGAGGGAGGACGCCCCGTCCAACTCTTGGGCTGACCGCACATCTGTCTCTGATGACCAGGGGGGCTACAGGCGCCATGATGACCCGCCCTACCGCAGGGGTAGCGGCAGAGGGTCGTACAGGGGGCGAGGCAGACCCTTCAACAGGGGAGGAGGAAGGCCAAATCTCACAAGAGGTGAGCACTGAATTCTTTGCAAACCAAGACTTTACCAGTGATAAGGCCACACAAAATTCAGTAAAAATGCTGTTCTTTTATAAATGTTGATATTCACCGTTATTTGGTGTTTCACATTTGACCCTTGAAAACCACACTGGCCTTACTGTACATGTTCATGCCAATGGTTATCAGAGGGTTAAGGTTTCCATTCATTTCCTTATTGGCAAATGTACATTATGTGACCAAGTGTCAATTTTATACAAACCATGATTACTTCAATGTTTCAAGTGTGGTTTTCCTCCTTGGTATCCATTTAAACGGTAGTTAGAGAGATATCTTAGAAATGTATGGATACTTGATATAAAGTTTTCAAATCATTTTTAACTCATGAATATTGCACACAGAGAGAAAGAGAGAGACAGTCCAAGTTTTAGCGCATATACAACCAAGGGCCTTTTAGAGCAAAATTGATCATTATTTGGCCTTTGAAATTAACTAATTTATTTGAATTCCATATTTATCGTAATTTGGAACATACATTCCATACAGCATCATCAAAATACGATTTAGATCAACTGAATTGCCAATTTGATGAGCAAAAGTGTGATTTACTTAATTCCAGCATTTCACTTGAATCTACCTTTACTGCTTTAGTGCAAATTTGACTCATCACTTTAAATCCTTCATGGAGCTGCTAATCAAACACATGCCTCTCTCCATGGATTCTTTTTGTATGCCATGCATTTGATATTACTTTGTATTTGCAGAAACCCAATTTATTCTTTAAACTGAATTGCTCATTACAATGCAAGCAGAATATAGCCCATTCGTACTCGAAATACAGGAATATTGGATGAAGAAATACTCTTCTATTGTTGTTATTGATTTAGTTGTATCAATTGGCTGAGGACGCATGCCAACAGATGTGGCAATTGGCAAGCAAGTATAAGAGCATGTTTATATTTTAGAAGTATCATACTGGAAGTTTCATCTCAACTATTGTATGTCTCGGTACTGCGATGAAATCTTCAGTGAATTGTAGCCAACTTTTGATAGCCCCAAACCAGCTACGTGTGGTGTTTGGTCCTTGATGGCTTATTGACTATTGGGTGGCTATCCCTCCTCTCACCTCACCAGATTCTCAGAGAGCTGCCTCTCCTCTGTCAGAGACCGATGAGGACGTTAGTCGTGAGCGCCGACGACGCCAGGAGGACGATGACGACATTGTGCTGGAGGACACGACCACCGTGGACGAGGATGTGACAAACAACAATGGAGCTGGTGAGACGGGATTCCGTTTGTCCGGTTTTGCCCGGGTTTTCCATTTATTGATAATATTTATGAGAATGCTATCAGTCCAAATGTTGCGACTGTCTGTTCATCTGTTTAAGTCTATGTTTGTGTAGACAAATACTGCTGTAAATATTACTTCAGATATTATGTTGATTGGGTCAGCTCTCACATGGTTTTGTTCATCATTTCTGACTCCCACTCAACATATTTTTACAAATTTAAAGTTCTTGTGTGTTATACGGCTTTCCTATTTCAAGCTTGTTCCATATGGATGGATGACTTCATAAATCAATGCTCTAGTTTGTGACTATTTAAGTGGCATTTTTTTAGTGCGAATCGCTGAACTGTCCGTACTGTCAGTACTGTCAGCATTTGCAAAATAGTTCTGTACATAAACAATATTTGTGAGCAAAGACAAAAGTATTGAACTATTTCCGGAAACAATTTTACACAAATGATATTTGATTATACTAGATGACCAGCAGAGCCGGCGGCGGTTCAAGAAGCCCAAGAAGAAGAAGCAGCGTAGTGGAGCCCGTGGGGGCCTGCAGGGTGGGGAGAGAGGGGACAATCAAGAGGATACAGACACCAGTAAGACTGGGTCACCACAGCTTTACAGGCGCCCCACAGGTACCATCACCATATACCACACACAATCAAGCTTTTCATTTTACCCTGTTCTCAAAATGCATTCTTCAAAGCAAGCACTTTCTGTTATCTACAGGGCTCTCTTTTTTTGCATTTTTTTGGAAGAAATTACTCTCAGCCCACTTAAATTTGTTCTCTTTAAGGGGCACTGTTGTGGTGGGAAGAATAAGGAAAGGTTTCATGAGAAGGGACAGTAACAGTAACAGAAACCATGATAATAGGGAACATGACAAGAATAAACAAAGCAAACATGGTGTTGGTTCAGACGTTTAGCCTAGGGGACAGATGGCCATTGAGAAAACAAAAGGAATTAACTGTCTAGACACCTAAGGCATTCACAAGAATGGCAGAGGCAATGGCAGAGATGAGGGAATGGCATTACAGACATTCTCCCAATTGATTTGAATTCTGCTCTAAATCATATTTTCATGACCTTATGAATTATGAAATGCACTGTAATTAAATGGAAGATTTGATTTAAATAGTACTGTTTCCATGTTTTACATCAAGTGATACTAGCCTAGACCTTGCTAATTGTCATATTATGCCATGTTAGATGTTTAGTGACATAATCATAGTAACTACAATAATTATTGTAGTTACCATGGAAACAGCCTAGTAGATTTGTGCTGTTACCTTCAAACCTCTCAATATCAACCAATAGTACGACCATGACAATTACAGCACAGTTAATCACCTATGGGACTAAGAGCGTACAAGGATTGTAGAGGTTAATATGATGCGACTAAGACCACTAACCCAGGAATGCTCTTTCTGTGCCTAGGTCGCCGCAGCAGGTCCAATGGCCACCCCAACACCAGTGGGCGTGAGGACCAGTCGGCAGGGGAGCAGCATCGTGCCTCTAGCAGCCGCCAGACCAACTCAGGCGTGCCCAATGGGCGGGGGCCTGGCACCTCACGGACAGGGCCCCCACCCCAGGAGCAGAGAGGGAACGCACGGGGGAGAGCGGGTCATCGATACCGCGGGGGCATGACAACAGGGGCAGCAGCCAATGGGAACACAGCAGGCAGCGACAATGAGCGCGTCCCCCCGATGAAAGGGAAACAGGCGTCAAGTGAGCCTGCTCCAACCCAGGCTCCCAAGGAAGGCCTCACCAACGGTACTATGTGAAGGTGAAGATGAAGCCTACACAAGATGAAACGTACACAAGATGAAACGTACATAGCTGACGACGAAAGAAGTATGGAGGGAAAGCATCACGTCATAAGTCGCCTATTTGAAAAATATGCAAACTTTGTGAGGAAAAAAAATGTCTGTTTCTACTGAATTTTACTACTACTTACTGTGACATTGAAAGAAGTTTGACTTTGCTAATTAAGTGATTTCTCTGCTTTGACTTGATATGCTTAGAGGTCTCTTGTACCTGTTCTTGTCCTGTTGTTTGTATTCAGGCTGGCTCTACTCTGTCTGCAGCATTGGTGGGTTCATGCACTAGCAATACTTGCAAAGCCCCTACACCAGCAGTTGGTCTGGCACTCAAAGGGGCATGCTACCCCTGTGTGGGGACTGATAGCTGCCTCTGTGAGAAGGAGGCAAAATCCTATGGAAGTAGCTCGACCATCTCACTACCACCCCTCTTCAAACACCCACCCAAACACTAGTTTGGAGGTGAATAGAGAGGTATCATTTTCATCCGTACATTCAACAAATACTGATATCTATATTAGGTCCATAACTTTGCAGCAAAGAGGCGTTCGGTAAGACCTCAATATGACATCCTGAAAGCCCTCTTTGCCCACTTTGATGTATGAAATTCCTACTCTTTTTTTTTTCATCTCGGAGTCCATAAGTGGAAACAGTGAGAGAGAGAGAGATCTTTAACTGTGTGAAAAACTTGACTCCATAAATGTTGTGCAAGAGCTATGCCAGAGAATTGACCTGAGACCATCCCAGGCGTTGACACCCAGACAGTGTGGAACGCTCTGCAGTGGCTGTCACATGGTCACAGAGAGTCCTAGATAATCCCATTGTCAAATACAACACAATTGATTGCCTGTGGGACTGATAGTGTTAATGAGTAGACATGCTCGGCTCGTACTTCAAGAGCACTTACGCACTGGGCAGGCATACACAGCAGCAGCGAGCTAGGACAGCCGTCTGGATTGTAGGATGAGCGTCCCTCTAGACTAGAGCTGCCTGGTTTCCACATAATACTGTTCCTTGCTGCCACATTTGCCTTTAGATATTGACACGTGCTGGCTGTAGTTGAGAGTATGGTGACGAGTGGTATCACAATAGACTGGGTTTGCTATGTGAGCAAGTACCTCCCAATACCAGGAAACACCGAGCGTCTGGTTTGCTGACCTGTTATACAGGTGGCAGATTGCACCTTGTCTTGGTTTCCCCATCAATAGTTCTTGATGTAGTCCCATCTGTGGTTATTGGTGTAATCCCATTAATGGTTCTTGATGTAGTCCCATCTGTGGTTCTTGGTGTAATCCCATCAATGGTTCTTGATGTAGTCCCATCTGTGGTTCTTGGTGTAATCCCATCAATGGTTCTTGATGTAGTCCCATCTGTGGTTCTTGGTGTAATCCCATTACTGGATCTCGGTGTAATCCCTTGGCCACTGTTGTAGTGAATGTTGACGAACAGCAGGACCGGAAACACTCTTTTGGGGGAGACCATTCTTCTGTCTAAGACTACTCTTTATCCTTACTAAGTCCACCAAGAAACTTCTGGTAGATACGTGGTATGTGACTAGTTTGGTTAAGCCAACATCTCCAGTGAGATCAAATATCTCCTGGGTCAGTATCTGGTAGACGACGATGTGGTCAGCCACAAAGGTTTGCACACACAGCATCTGTGATTGTACACAGTGTGAAACCATCCACAATGAAATGTGGGACATTCAGAGTTAATGTTACGTCAAAGAAGTGTGTGCAACAGCGATAAGAATGCACCCATGCAAACTTCACTGCTAGAGGGCGACAAGACTGGATTTATAGCAGAACAACACCGCTGCACTTTGTTCAATAACTCAACCAATGATAGAGCAGATAGTGCTTATAGTTATGCCAAGAATTCCTAATCACACGCTTCCAAATACAATATGTGTGGCTGACTTTGCAATTTATACTTCATTTTTTACTAGCATCTATCAGCCTTGTATAAATTTTGCTCATGACACAGCAATGTGGCAGTGCTTATACAAAGTAGGACCATGAAATGTGCAAGAAAATGAAACAAGAAAGGGGTATTAGCTGTATCTTTCATTTCAGTGTTTTGTGTTCGTGTGTGTCTGTTTATTCTGATCTATCAGTTACTACTCTACATTGTCTTGTGTGACAAAGTGTATGGATCGCCTTTAAGATCTGGTAGATGATAACTTATTTAATAAAGTAGTCTTTCAGTTTCTTGTACCGCTGTGCTCCTTAGATCTGAAAACAAACCACTGCTTACTGGTATGTTGTGTACCATTCAATACTAGTTTGTGGAATTTATAATACACTGTGGCATTGAGTATCAGCTCGGAAAAAAAAAGAACAGTTGGTAATCGCATTAACATGTAGGAACAGTCAAAAGACATTTTTTACACTAACCTTGACAAATATTGTTTTCTAATTAGTAGATTATTTGTACTGTTTCTTTGATAACAAAATGGGTTGACTTTATATTTTGATTAAAACAGCTTGAGAAATGTACGGAAATATGTTATTTTTATGTGAGAAGATGATAGATTAATGGATACTAGTTGTATCTGTTTTGCCAACAAATTTCCTGTTTTGGTACAGTTTATAGACAAGTAAATTTTGATAGATTTTGTTATTTTGTGATCTTCTACTCTCAGTATGTTTCATGGCTGTATGTTTGCATGCTAGATTAAATAGTATCAAGTATTTGTTTTCTCTACTTCAAACATGACAGAGTACTTAAATGTGCACTTGCTTAACGTTATAGCATTATCAGATAATTACTAATTGCCATGGCAATTGTATGCATGCGATAATTTTTTTTTTGTTAATCTGCTTTTGGTGCAGGAAGAGTCAGCTATGTGCGTATGTCTGATTATTTTTTGTGAGAAATAGTATACTTCTACTGATTGAGATGCTTGTAACATACTGGAGGGATATTATCTCACAAAGGCAGAGATGATAAAGACAAAACGGCAGTGCAAGTGGGATATTTATCATGTATACAACTTACGCCAAATCTGTATTAAGTGCATGCACAGTCGGATGTTTATACTGATTAATGTAAGATTGATGGTGTGTACATGTACAGCGGACTGCTGCGAAACCAACTTGTTTTTATTATATACCTTTCACGACAAAAAGACAATACTAGGACTGTTTGGGTATTGCTTCGTTGGTTTTTCTTCCTCTTTCACTCATTCTCTTTTCTCATTTCTCCTTGCTTCACTCTCTCTTTCCTACTGTCTCTTTCTCTCTCTCTCTCTCTCTCTCTCTCTCTCTCTCTCTCTTGCTTTTGCTTTCTTTCTCTCTATATCCCCTTTTCTCTCATATATTTCTCTTTTCTCTGATATCAGTGCCTACATGACACGTTGGATGTAAACCCATTGATATGTCCATAGCATTTTTGCAGTTTTTGTATTATTTATTTTCATGGAGTGGGAAAAGATTTTGTTTTCAACTTATGAATTCATCCAAATGTCTTGTGAAATACTTTCTTGATCACAATCTATCGTTCGACGAATGGATCAATGAACCAATGCTGATTTTCAGACGATATTGGCATGTTTGGTGAGTAAGACCGACTCCAAACAATATGAGACATAAATCATGAAATACAGACTTCATAGTACTAATTGTATCTCGACTATAAAAACGAAAGATGTAAAGGTCGTTTTCATAATGCTATCACTTTTTTGCAGTTGTATTCAATACAAGTCTGAGAAAGAAAAGTGGTATAACAAACTTAATGTGAGAAAATGGAGCAAAAAAAAAATGAAAAGAATCACATTTTGATTTTGTCATATGACCGAGTATTATATGAAAATATGCTGTATATGTGTTTTAAAGAGTACTCGTTGCTTTTTTTGTGCAAGAGACACAAACATGTATTTGGACAAAAATTAAATCATCAACTTGTCTTTGACATGGATCTGTGTGAGGTGTTCTTCTTTTGAAGTGCGAAATACTTGCGAAATGGTCAGGATTGTCGCAATTTATTAATGATATGTGACTGCGAAATGTACCTTTTTGACAGTATATCAGTGTTGTTCACAATGAGTCCTAGCCTATAGTCAAGGCTGTGCAGTGCGTGGACATCCTGCTTGTATAGATGCAGGACTAGTGGGGATTGATGGATTTAACATACTTCAATCCTTACACTATCACGACTCTTAGCACTGTTCTCATAACAAGGTCTGGATAGAAACTAAACATACTTCCATCCTTACTCTTTCATTTTCTCAAAGCATTGCTATCACAACCAGGTCTGGATATGGAGACTAAACATACTAAACATATTTTCATCCTCACTCTTTCATTGCTCCTAGCACTGCTTCCACAACTAAGTCTGGATATAGACTAAACATACTTCCATCCTCACACTTTCAATACTCCCTGCACTGCTATCATATCTAAGTCTGGGTATATAGACTACTGGAAACATACATTCATCCTCACACTATCAATACTGTAGCACTGGTTTCACAACTAATTCTGGGTAGAGACTAAACATACTTTAATCCCTACACTTTCAATACTCCCTGCACTGCTATCATAATTAAATCTGGGTATTTAGACTACTGGAAACGTACATTCATCCTCACACTATCAATACTCTAGCACTGGTATCACAACTACGTCTGGGTAGAGACTAAACATACTTCCATCCCTACACTTTCAATACTCCCTGCACTGCTATCATAACTAAGCCTGGTTATATAGACTACCGGAAACATACTTTCATCCTCGCACTATCAATACTGTAGCACTGGTATCACAACTAAGTCTGGGTAGAGACTAAACATACTTTGCATCCTCACATTTTCCCTTTTCCTGGAGACAAAGTATTAGTCTGGTTCATCAGCAGTTTATCAACAAAAAGCAGACTGCACAGCCTAGCACCTCGGCCCGGAGGGGTGTTTCACCAAGCCGTTTGTAAGCAACGCACGGCTTTACGCACGACTGGTGACCTATTCTCGTGCTAAATGAGATACTCTATCTGTTCCTGTTTTAACATAGTGGGAATTAATTTCCAACAATCCTAATCAAATTTGACAAATCGTAAACTTTGTATAAAGACGCTTTTTAACAATAAGAATTTTCATTCACATAGATCAGATTTCAACTTTAGCTGATGGGATTCATAATCATTGAAAATCTGATTTAGCACTATGGAGAACACGTCACCAGTCGTGCGTAGCTTACAAACAGCTTGGTGAAACACCCCCCTCTATAAGCCCTGTCTTACACCTCCCCTCACACCACTCAACACCACTCAAGCACAATGACGGCCAACAGCGTAGATATTCCATCGTATTAAAGATGTGTATTGAAACATTTATTCTGCATCAGCACAAAACATTTATTCAATTTAGATGGTGATAGCACTTACAGTAATAAGTCATGAATTGAAATTGAAAGATAAATCTCTGATGATAGACAATGTACAGTATCAACAAATATACATCACGTATCATATATACAGATTACACGTATATACATCATAATATTTCCTTGCATGATTCACAGAAGTTACATATCCCTTATGAATCAACAGTAACATGTTTGTTTTTACTTGATCCAATATATCAAAAAATGAAAGTTAATGCTGTACTGGAGCTTTTTACATAAATACCTCCACTATCTGGACAAACACACACAATCTCACAAGACGATGAAACAATGGTAATTAGGAAACACATTACAAGGTAGAAAACACAAACTTGAGAGCTACAGAATTATTTCATAAATGGATAACAATTTGGCTGTGTATATACCCAAGTAACCTACAATATCAATGATGGTTGTGCCTGATAGGTTATTACAAGTCCAAACACTCCCATTAATTCATAAAGTAGCGCTGTATTGCAACACCCCCCACCTCACTGTGTCGGAATCATCTTTATTTTTCAAAGACGAATATGACAAAATGTTTTTTTTTTTACCAGAGATAAATTGAACCATTACAATGAGGTTATCTTTAATTCCTGTACCCAATAAATTGTTCAATCTTGGAGGGAACATCTGTTAGGAACAAAATTGAACAGGATTTTATATTTGCTAGGGGCTAGTATTTAAAAATGCTTTGCTCCAAAGAAATTGCCTCTTCAGAGTCTTGAAATTTCCTCTATAAATTGAACGTACTGCATTCTTCACTTGTAAAGTAAATAAAACACAACCTGCTCAATATAATCTCTTTCCTAATCATACCTATGATCTTCTTTGGAAAAGAATAATATTCTGTTCATGTTCTGTTTACTATTAAACATAGTACTGATTAATCTAATTACATATGTATAAATACCCCCCTATTGTTTTCTATCCCTTTTAAACATATATCTGAGAGCCCCTTTTCAAACATTTATAAAGTAAAAAGAACTTTTCCTTCACCTCTTTGGGAATATGGTATGTGGACAACCTTCTTTGTGGTCCTTTCAGCTTCTTAAGTATTTTTTTTTTCAATTCAGTATTTTTTCTTCTGCCATTCATAATGCCATACTTTTTTTTTTTTTCAAAATCAAATCTCTCCTACTACAGAGAATACAAGAGCTCTAAGATGGGAAGGTATAACTCATGACGATTCTTTGGCAAAGTGAATAAAAACAACAAGAGCAAGAAAAAACACAAATAATGATCACAAAGAAATGTACACTCTATAATCTTCACTCCCTGGGTGTCAAGTAAATGATGTAGCACTGACTTTGTTCAACGCTTTCAGTACCACACAATACAACGGCACCTAATTCATCCACATTTTGGGGCCTAAGGTAGTAAAAGGTTAGCTGTGTGTAAGTTGTGCTAAAAAAAAAGGAGCTGATGTAAATCTTGAAAATATACAACTTACAAAAAAATACAATAAACCACTCACTAATTACAGTGTGTGTGGCAACTTCTTTACCAGTCACACACATGGGTTCCACATTGCAGTATTTTGTATGGTACATCTATATAAGAGGTTAAGTGGTCCAATTCATTTTCCAGAGACGTATACAATATTCACTGTGACATTCACATTTCATAGTCTTAACAGTAAAAGGACAATAGTGGTAAAGCCCCAAATCTTTCTCATAGCCCCATAGCTTCCTATTTTACCCTACTTTCAGTCAAAAACACTCTTTGTCTTCCAACTTGTCACATGCAAGAATTGGCACAGAATTATATATTACCGGTATAACCACCACCTAATATGATGCTTACAGGCCGTCTTCACAGAAGAGCGGTTAACATGTGAACCCTGGTCCAATAAGGATGTCAAAATTTGTCATGGAACCGTAGCAACCACAAGAGAGATGGCTCCATTGCACCCTATGAGAAATTAAGGCTATTCGTAGCCTGTCGTCTAAGGTCTGTATCGGCAGATTACGCGGGAGTCACACTGCTCAGTATCGGAGTGGAGAAAAGCGAGCTCGCAAATACGCAGACTCAGTACAGAACAGGTAAATATTGGTCTGCCTACTGGGTACAGTTCGATATTTGGAAGGTTCGTTTATTCTGAAGGTTCGTTATTCCGATGGTTCGTAATTCCGAAACATGTTAATTGCCTATACCTCGATGCTCTTTAGTCCGAAAACGAAAAAGGGTTCTTTAATCCGAGCATTTGTCGCGTAACGTTCGGAATAACGAACCTTCAGAATAACAAGTGCTTCCGTAACTACGTAAACATGACACTAGATCACAGCACACCTTTATGTTATGCTGCGGTATTCAATTCAACACCTTGTGGACCTTATTGATTGCACAGGATCTGGCCTATATGCTTTCATTTGTCAAAACAGGCCTAACCATCTACTGTTATTGTGCAATACCTCTTATAAACACCTTATAAATATTCTCTGGGCACATTCTATCAATTTATGGTTGTAATCTCCAAGTTTTCATGAACAGATTTTTTATTGTAAAAAATTATGCAAATTTATGTACATATTCATTTTGTTCCATATAATTCACCCATGTACTTGTTGGTAAGATGTATAGATTTTATTTATTAGTTAGATTATATGCTTGTAGAAGTCACACTCTTTCTGGTTTCACAGCAAACAACATTGTCCTTGCTAAATACCATCTGAAAATGAGAATTCAACAAGTCTTCAGTAGAAAAATGCAATCAAAATCAAAATGGCTGAACTCTAACTTGCACACACAAAAAATTGTTTGTATGTCTGCAGTACAAAATATTCTGGATAAATGACACAATAATTCAACAATTACTCTGCGTATAAATCAGCCTCTCCACAGATTAGATTGTTTAAAGAGAAGCAAGCAAATTCATGTTAAATATTCCATAATACTGATTCATACTGAAAACATGATTGTGACATAATACCAGAGTATGATAATGCATGTACAATGCAAAACATTATTACAAATTTGATTTAAAATCATATCTGAGTGAAGTTTGACAGATTTTATTTGAAACACACGTACACAGAGCAATATTGACAGCTTTATTTATCTAGATTTGTATCACATGTTTTGTTCTTCTTATCAACTGTCCAACTCAGTGAATAAACAAACCCAGGCAACTCTAAAGACTACGTACCTTTGGCCATTACAGTATAAAAAATAAGAAGAAATACTCAGTCAAAACATCATTTAAGAGAGCTTTTCTCATAACTCTGTAACTATAATGTAAATTAATTTGAGTACAAGCCAAAAAAACAAACAGATAAGATGTTGTGAGAAAAATTATTCATTTTTATCATTTCAAAAGTGATTATGGTTGGAAATCACTTTCATAATCAGCAAACTACCGGTACATGGGCAAACTCCACTACTCCATCACATACTGTATACGCCATATATTTTGCGATCGTGGAGTACTAGTACTATGTGCTCGAGCACGTCGTATTCATCATTTCGCGCGTTGTTAAAATCACGAATAGTCCAGACTCGCGAAATTCGCGAAAATAAAAACCCTGTGAAATATATGGTGTATACAGTACTCTACAGAGTTTGCATCGTTCCTGAGTACTGTGCTTTAAACAGGAGATTCCCAGAGCATTGCTAGATAACCTTGAATATACAGACCAAGATTACAGGGCAGGTGATTACTCATTCTTCACACAGAGTACTTCCTTACAAGAAATCTTTTGAAAGCCAATCCGTTCTCTGATTTGTTTGCCCTTTGCTTCAATCCAAACAGCCATCAGGGTTGCCCTTTTTATTTGCTGGCATGGGGATTGAAGAGTGTCGCCTTCCCCTGCCAATGCTTCCATGACTGCTAAACCTTCCTGGTACAACAATACACCACTCACAAAGTTCTCCTACCCTACCAGCAATATCAGACAACCCAACATCTCATGGGTGTCAATATCTAGGTGGAGCACAGGGTATAGGTGAAGTAGCATTCTACAACATGTTTTGGCAAGACACAATGGTCACTTGGGTTCACAATACCGTTTATGTTGACCCATCGATTAGACAAGATAATCCATCAACTCATCTGCACCACAGAGGGGTCCCTTGATATCAGTATGCAACATGTTAGCCCACAGTTTATAATAGATCGCTTCCATCCATGCAGTCAGACTAGAGCGCATGAAAAACATTAGGGTGAAATAAAACTAATTACAGAAAAAATCTTGCTTGGCCTTGTGCTGCTCACATATTGCAATAGGAATCAGGGAGTTGTGCATTTTTGTAAGATTCTACCCAAAATAAACACATTCAATTATTAATATTTCCTCTTTAGGAGGCTCATGACTGATATGAATTATCATTTTCATGTTGCGAATGTTATCAGAGATTTTCAAAACAGTTGATTGAAAATTAACAGCAAATAAGATGAAAGCATCAACATGAAAAAGATTGAAAGAATGGAAAAGAGACATACATGATTGTAGAGAGAGTAAACTCCAAAATGGGCAACCTTTAGTTCCAGAGCTGGCCCTTCTTTAAAAGAGGAACCCGTTTCTAAAGGATCCATGCGTGAGTCGTGTGGGTTAGAATGGGTGCTGATATCTCAGAATGACAGTCACAATGGGGATGCTTCACAGATCTTCAGCATTGCCTATCGATAGCTAACAGCAAAACCTACTCCTCCTTTCACTGCAGAACAAGGGAACATTGCTGTTTCATCCTTCCAGTTGCTGAGCCATATCATGACGAATGTGAATTTGATATTGAAATTCAAATGATTGATAGATTGATAATACTGTATTGTTGTGATTGTCATCATGTGCTGCTGATAAGTATCTGTTATACCTATATGAATAAATAAAATAAATAAATATGATTACTTTGATAAAAGCAACTGGCACCAATGTAGTCATCTTGCCTGACAGATGACATACCTATATAATCAATAAATACATCAATTCCTAAATCATAGTCCAAGCTGACCAATAAGGACCCAATCTTGTTGTTTATCATCATGCAAAAAGAGGTAACTAAATATTACAGAGGGTTGCCAAAGTGTGCTCTCTGTTCTGCTAGAACCTTACACTGAATGTCTGAAAGGATTAAAGAACATGAACATCCATATTATCCTTTTCATTGACTGTGTGTTCTTTGTGAAAAATTATGTGTGCGGCACATACTGGGTTTAACTGAATTGAATCGACTTTGGTTTTTATTACCATATACGTCACAATGCTACATCACACATTTCACATTTATGACATACTTGTGCAAGTTTTCACAGATACATTGCCACATTGTGACCTTCATTGTGTACCTAATGAAAGTCTGTTTGATCGTTACAACACATGCTGTTAGACACCATTCAAATCCTCTCTGTAGTCCCATATACCAACAATTTTGTAGGATAACTAACGCTTCCTTGCCTCTCATTTTTCTGTAGATTTTGCCAATGAGGACCACACTGGTCATGTTTCCTCACGGGCTCAGTTACGCAATCAAGGTTTCAGGTTTAAAATTGAAATTTCCAACGGAAATAAACACACTATTTAGTCAACAGTTCTCTCTGCAAAGTGTTTTAAGTCCAAATGGCAAATTGGAGGAGTTCCAGTGTTGACCTTTGACCTACTGTGGTGACCTTGGTTGACCCTAGGGACCTTGTTCCACCCTCTGCCTGCAGAGGTAGCGCAGCTTCTCTATCGACCCCCTCTTCAGGGGCTGCGAGTCTTCAAACACGTGCTGTAGGGTGCAATGGAATGGGGTGGGTGGGGAGGGGTAAAATTGGGGTGGGGATGGGTAAGGGCAGGGAGGGACAGAGGTGAGACAGGGGACAAAAGGAGTGTGAGATGGGTGTAGGATGGGGATGGGGTGGGGTGTTGGCGGGGTGGGGTGTTGGCGGGGTGGGGCAGGGTGGGGAGTGGATGGACAAAGGTGGAACAGGGAACAGAAAGGGTGTGGGATGGGGGTGAGATGGGAGAGGATAGGGATGGGGGTGGGGATAGGGATGGGGATGGGGTGGGTTGGGGGTGGACAAAGTTGGAACAAGGGTGTGGGATGGGGGTGAGATGGGAGAGGAAGGGAGAGCATGGGGTGTAATGAAGTGGGAGAAGGACAGGGACACCAGGGGCGAGAGATGGGGGCCGGAGACAGATTGTATAGGCAAGGGATGAGGGTAAGGCAAGGAAGGAAAGGGAGTGGGGATAGAAAGACACACAAAATATCAATCATAGCCACAAGTGTTTAGGTGACAGTATCTCAAAAGACCCAGTTAAAAGTAACATGGAGTTAAGTGAAATGCAAGGCATATTTTGCATTACTTACTACAAAGGCTGTACATGGTCTTATTATCATTATTATAACAAAAAATCATAATTGATAATATCATAATTGTCTTTGTTAATTTGTTTGTCTTATCATAATTTTTATCTAAAACTAAATTATGATTGCATGCGTTCCTAATACTATGATTATCATAAGTATTATTATTCTAACCTCTATCCCTTTCTCTCTCTCTCTCTCTCTCTACCTCTCTTTCTCCATCTCTCTCTCATCCACTTCCTCTCTATCTCTCCCTTTCTCTCACTCTCTCTTCATCTCTCTCTATCCTTCCTGCTTCCCTTCCTCTCTTTCTGGTCTACTCGTGATATGCCTCTTTGGCACATGGTGGTCCCTTCACATCGAAATACCATAATATGTAATGTTCTGACCATCTATTTGATATTTTTTTTATCGCTTGTTCTTTTAAATGAATCTTTATGTTTGTTCTGCATTCATTTGTATACTGTTGTTTCACTTTGAATGTGAAAATAATTAAATGAAGTTAAACTTATAGTGAGCATACCTCTAGGAATGTGTGGCAGTCGATGTTGGCGGAGTTTGTAGTGACCTTCTTGAAGACATCAATGAGGGAGGAGATGTTGGTGGCGCGGATGATCTCCTCTTCGTTCCTCTTGATCAGTGACAGACACACTCTGAAGAGGATCTTGGAACCCTCGTAGAACAGGCAGTCCCATATCCGCAGCACAGTCTGCCAAACAAGCGTGTTGATGAGAATCATCACATTGTCATCATCGTCATCATCATCATCATAAGAAAGTGGTTTGGCTCAATAAGGACAGCATTTGGCTATTAATCTGGTGCTCATGGTAAGGATTGGCCATGGAACTGCATTAACCAAACCCTTGGATATGACCAGATTAAATGGAGGTCCCCCCCCCCCCCCACCCTCTCAGGGCAAGTTGTCTCGGAAGAGGAGGAGGCACCTAAACAATTTAGTAGTTAACAGTGACCAAGTTCCTTCTCCATGTGTCTGGCCTTCCTATGGGACTTCTCCTAATCTCCATTCAACCTCTGAATCGTGGGTAACACTGTGTATGAACACAACCCTCACCTCTATTGGTAAGACGTCTAGGAAGAGGAAGATGAACCATTTAGTAGTAGGTAGTGACAACTGAATCGTGGTTAACACTGTGTATGAACGCAAACTTTACCTCAATTGGTATGACGTCTTAGGAAGAGGCAGATGAACCATTTAGTAGTAGGTAGTGACAACTGAATCGTGGTTAGCACTGTGTATGATCACGAGATTGAGCTTCTCAGACTGGCAATGGAAAGGAAAGCCTGGCATTTCATGGTCGCCAACGTCACAAGATATGGCACTTGAGAGAGAGAGAGATGATCACAACCCTCAGCTCTCTTGGTAAGACGTCTAGGAAGAGGCAGGTGAATCATTTAGTAGTCGGTACTATCAGTGACCAAGGAACATGTTCGTTCTCCATCGGTCTGAATCGTGGTTAACACTGTGTAAGAACACACCCTCACCTCTATTGGTAAGACGTCTAGGAAGAGGCAGATGAACCATTTAGTCGTTGGTAGTGACCAGGGCACCTGTTCTTTCTCCATGTGGCGGGCAACCCTCGGAGACCTCTCCTTGATCAGTTCACCCAGCACTTCTTGGTCTGTCTTCAGCCCGCTCATATGGGGCACATAGTAGTCTGGACATTAGAATGGACACGGCAATTTGATAGTGAAGAGATTGCTGGTTGTGCAACATCATTTGAAATGAAATAGGACATTTTAACAAAATTAAAACATTATCTCCAAAGGCCATAACCATTCACGATGTCATCACTCTTTATCTGCTTGCATGTCTAAAAAAAAAAAAGATCCTGCTCAGACTAGTTGAGATCTAGAATGACCATCTGTAACAACAATGGCTTAGAAATAAATGTTTTCTGGTGAGATTGTTTCATCAATACTACCATTTTAAAACATTAATGATTACTTCAAATAGCACAAGGCCACAACAGATTTGTGTTGTGTCCAAAACATGGGGAACACTGATATCATGTCATGATGAAAACATGAAAAGAGGAATTTACCATACCTGGCAAAATATCTAATGTTACTCAAGGAAAGATAGAAAAAACATTTTTTTTCTCATGTAGCACCAGTAACACGAGTGCCACAGTGATGTTGAGGCTATGACAATACCCAACACATTGATATCACATGACAGAGGCTGACCAATAACATAAGGAGAAAGTCATACCTGGCAGGATATCTGATGTCAGTTGAAGTAATAAGAAGAAGCAGTTTTCCTCATCTTGCAGCACCAGAAGCATAAGCGCCACAATAAAGTTAAGGCCTTGACAGTAGCCTACATCCGTCCGATGGTGAGCGAACGCCAGCAAGACATTGGAGAGCGCCGTCTGCTTGCTGTGCTGGGCATCGTTGCTGAAGTAGATGTTGTCTGGGAATGTGCGGTGAAGGTCTGGTGGTAGAGGGAAGAGAGGAAAAATATTCTGATCACTTAATAATAATAATAATAATAATAATAACAATAGCACCATTCTTGTATAGCGCATAATACCCTTGACAGGGTCTCTATGTACCTATAACCTTTCTCTTCTATGGGATCATGACACACTATTGTCGCAGGTTCTTTTTTTGTGTGTGTGTGGTGGGAGTAATGAAGGAAGGGGGAGAAGAAGAAGAAGGGGGAAAAGAAAACAAAATAAGGCCGGGATGGAGTAGAAAAATGTGAGGGAAGACAGAGAAGAAGGCCCCAAAAAAGAGAAGAGGAAAAGAGGAACATAGTCAAGAAAAAGAAAAAGAAATGTGTAACTACATATGTGAATGTGATGTTGCAAAAAATAAGAAGCCATGACAAGAAAGGAAAGGCCTAAAGAAAGAACTGCTAAAGAAGTATTTTCACCTGGAGAGGTTTCTTTAGAGAAACCGTGTCATGATTGGACAGCATAGTACAGCAAACAATACTCCGGCCCAAGCGCTCACAATGTACATACGTTTTTTTACTATCCTTACTTAATAAAATATCTGATATTCATTGCAGCCACAGTACATTTGCATATTCAAAGTCTGTGTTTGTATGACTGATTCCACCTACTGGTGTACCGATCAAAAAGGTTTCATATAAAGACACTGAAATATGGGCGTGTGATGCCGGCCCCTCATGTCCAGCAAGCAGTAACAGCTCAATATAAAAGCAGAAGATCTGTATGTGGAAGTCACAACAAAAGTGAGGGATAGATCACTAGTAGACTATACAGGAGGAAGTCGGCTGGCGTCTGAAAAGGTTGTAATAGTTTGCAGCGGTGGAACCAGGCAGGAGCATACACCCCCACACTCCCCCCCCCCCCCTCAATATTTTTGGGCAAGACATAATATGAATCCTATCGATTATTGCGCTTATCGCTGTCCTAATCATCTTTTCAAAAGGTCTGCACGCCTCATATCTCTCAATTCTGGAGCCCCGCTGGTTTGTAAACTACTGTAGCAGCAGCTAGTAGAGACCAACCCCACCTCACCCGCCATCAATCCTAACCCATAATCAACATCACCTTGTCCTCAAGGAACCCACCAATCTCATCACGGACACGACACGCAGGAAGCAGGGAAACGCAACGGGAGATTTAGGAACAGGTAGCTAAACACACTAGGGGCCATTCACCCCAATGGCTGTGAGCTTACTGTGGGGACGGTTAGGCAGAGTGGCTGAGGCAACCCAGGCATTAGCGGCGTTCAATTTGGATGGGTAGATGGGGAGATAATTCAATGATGGTCTCTCACAGCACACAGCAGCAATTTGATGCCCGATTGGGAGGCTTTCTACTCTTTTCATGGGTAAAAGAACAACATGGCTAAATCTGACGCTGGATTGCGGCATTACTTAAATTACATGTAGCCCGCGTTCACACGGATGAGATCTCCAACAATGCATGGGGCAAGGACAACAATTTGGGTCCTATCAGTTCATCTGTCCACTCCGACAAAATGGTCATCTAACTACCATGGTATCTGAGCTTGTGAAGATCCTGGCATAGAGCAATTCTCTTGCATCGTCATGGTAGGAAAGAAAGCCGCTTCTATGTGAAGGTGCACAAAGGGTTAGGTCACACTGACATAGCACTGTTCACACTAAAGCAGCAAAGCACTGCGTTTCGTTTTGGCATCTGGCATGGCAAGACAATCACATAATGTCACATTCTTAAATGGCAGAGCAAAAATTTGTAGATAGTCTCTAAGGACAGTTATAATTACAAATTGCATTTGGCAGCAACTAACACCTTTCTCGCTCATCTTAATTGACAATGTTTGCTGTTTTGAATAGAAAAAAAAACAGACTGTTGCAGTATTACAATAGAAGAAAATACATTTTAGGCATACACCCAGTAATAAGGATAGCATGTGCTTCATCATGTACAGTATATATGCATGAAAAGCAAATCAGAAAAAATAATTGGAACAACAGGGATTTAAACCTGCATTTCCTGCTTACTGGGAGATACGTTGAACCCCACTGGTTCCAAGAATATTGGTCTATTTTGATTTAAGGAGAAAAGATGCTACAATAAATTTTTTAAAAAGCCTGCCACCAGATAAATATGCATATAATTGACATGGTGCTAGTCTAGACTTTACACTCCAGTCTCACTCACTGAAAAGTTTTGATTTGGAGCAATCAGGAGTTTGACCAAAACAAACCAAGGAGTTTCTAAGAAAATGCTGCCGTTTTGCAACTATGAACGAACTAGCTGGTTTGCATGCGTCTTTGTTCATTCGTCAGTGAGGCATGTTCTTGTCTTTTTGCCATTATAATTTTATCAATTCACGTATGCACGGTGTCACGCAGAGGCTCTTGTTTGCCATGTGAGTGCGTGAATGTGTTGATGGTTGGGCTCGGGGGCTCGCACGTGATGTGGAATGCATGTGTGGTCGTGTGTGTGTGTGTGGATTCTTGCACGGTGTGTGTGATCAGTGTTTAACAGCGCGAAGAAAATTGCTTGTGCTATTGTTGCGTTTCCCTCGCTGGGCGGTGTGGCTGAAGGGTTTGCTTGTAATAACGGAGTCAATTTCCTTTCTTCTTCTTTATTCTTGGGCTGGGAATTTGCCTCGCTATAGCAGAAATTTCGCTATAGCCGATCTCGTTATATGAAAACAGAATACACAGAGGTCTATGTAAGAAAAATCCGGACCCAAGAAATTTCCTCGTAATAACAGAGTTCTCGCTATACCCGTGCTCGTTATAGCGGGTTTGCCTGTAGTAGTTTCACATAAAAATCTGCACACTTGCAGGACAAAATGTTTCCCTGCAGTATATGGTCCTATGCTTTGACTGCATTGTCGACAACTACCAGTGAAAAACAATATGGTTCAGACTTCAGAGGATTTAGTTCCCGAAATACAAGGAAAATAAAACCCTGATAATATTGTTTTATCATGTCGCCTGAAGATTACATAACATTAAAGGCCCCAAAACTGAAGTCTTATGGCGCGATACCATTTATAGAGGGCGCTGCATGCGGCGGCGGTCATATCAGCCTCACAGGTACGTAAAACGTTGACAGTCACACGTTCTTGCACGCATGCGGTATCAGCAGCAATCTTCAATACACTACGGCGCATGTACACACAATGAGTAGTGTGTGCACGTGTATGTGAGCATTGCGCATAACCAGCCAACCCAACCTTCGTGTAGCTCTAATCACTTTGTGGAGTTTGATCTGTTATGTTACCAGGGGGGTGTTTCACCAAGCTGTTCGTAAGTTACGAATGACTTTACGAACGACTGGTGATCGCTTCTTGTGCTAAATCACATTCTTAATGAACAAAGTGTGGTATCGCATTTAGCAAAAGAAGGGATCACCAGTCGTTTGTAAAGTCGTTCGTAACTTACAAACATCTTGGTGAAACACCCTCCTGTCCGACAAACAAGCAATATGTACAGGTCAACAGGCATTTTGCAAAGCCCATCTGCATCTCTACTCCCCATCGATACTGACAATCATGTACTCTTACATGTAATAAGACAAGTGTATATGAGCAATCTACTAGCATGCTTTCTATCTCCATTTCTATCTCATGCACACAGACATGCACACTACATGTGCATCAATCAATCTACTCTACAGCTCAAAGGAATTGGCACGTGTAAAGGGAAAGGGAAGAAAGGGAAGGAGCCGCAGTTTTAAACCGTGGTATATTTTAGCATGAAACAGCATAAAACACGATGCTTTAGCCGAAAAAGCATCATGTTTCATGCAGAACTGGACAAAATATACCACGGTTCAAAACTGCGGCTCCTTCCCTTCCTTCCCTTTCCCTTTACCCATGCCAATTCCTTTGAGCTGTAGTTTATATGCTGCTCTACTTGTAACTTTTCAGTCACCAAACCAAGTTGAATACTGTATACGCCATATATTTTGCAGACTGTTTATTTTCGCGAATTTTGTGAGTCTGGACTACTCGTGATTTGAAAAACACGCGGAAATATGAACATGACGTGCTCAAGCACATGTACTACTAGTACTAGTACTCCACGATCCTGACTTTAACCACTCACGAAATTGTCGAGAAGTCCTGATGTGTGAAAAAATTAGACTCGCGACATTTATGGCATATACATTACCATTGTGGTACAAATCAAGATCCATTATTGTTTGTTGTGGCCACCCAGGTCGAAATTCCCATAGAAACCAGTAGAAACCAGTAGAGACCGTCTACTGGTTTCTACTGGTCCAGTAGAGTCTACTGGTCTGAAGAGGAACTACGAAATCAAACCAGTAGAAACCAGTAGAAACCAGTAGAGTCTAATGTGTTGAAGACCAGTAGAAACCAATAAAAACCAGTGAGATCTAATGGTTTGAGAAGGAGTGTGAAAAAAACAAAGTCAAACCAGTAGAAACCATTAGAGACCAGTGGATTCTAATGGTATTGAAGACCAGTAGAAACCATTAGAATCCACGGGTCTCTAATGGTTTCTACTGGTTTGATTTTGTTTTTTTCACACTCCTTCTCAAACCACTAGATCTCACTGGTTTCTATTAGTTTGTACTGGTCTTCAATACCATTAGAATCCACTGGTCTCTAATGGTTTCTACTGGTTTGACTTTGTTTTTTTACACTCCTTTTCAAACCATTAGATCTCACTGGTTTCTATTGGTTTCTACTGGTCTTCAATACCATTAGAATCCACTGGTCTCTAATGGTTTCAACTGGTTTGACTTTGTTTTTTCACACTAATAGAAACTAGTGAGATATAATGTTTTGAAAAGGAGTGTGAAAAATTCAAAGTCAAACCAGGAGAAACCATTACTAATAGAAACTAGTGAGATATAATGTTTTGAAAAGGAGTTTGAAAAATTCAAAGTCAAACCACGAGAAACCATTAGAGACCAGTGAAACTTAATGGTTTGAAAAGGAGTGTGAAAAATACAGAGTCAAACCAGTAGACACCATTACAGACCAGTGAATTCTACTGGTGGAGACCAGTATAAACCAATAGAAACCAGTAAGACCTAATGGTTTGAAAAGGAGTGTCAAAAATTCAAAGTCAAACCAGTAGAAACCATTAGAGACCAGTGAATTCTACTGGTAATGGAGACCAGTAGAAACCAATAGAAACCAATAGAAATAGAGATGCTCATGAATATTCATGCATGTATTTACGTGTCCTAATTTTGTACTTTTAAATAGATAACCTCCCCCTAACCAGATAAAAGGAATTTTACCAAGTAATGATTTCAAGTTTAAACATAAAATAGTGAATGTCACCTACTTAAGTGAAGAAAATAATGATAATAACAACAAAAATGATATTCTTAAATGTAAGTTGTAGTAACCAATATCTTATGAACCTTATAACCGTACTGCTATATATATGAAAGTCTGTGAAGGAATTACCAGGAATTAGGATAGGTATAGGATAGAATAGGAATAAATGTAGGATAGGATAGGATTAGGTTAAAACGATAAGGAAATATGCCATAAATCGGATTATCATTTACTAAATTTAAATTGATATTTCATCAATATTTTTAATCTTGATTCATATTGGTCTCCTGATGGATCCAGTAGGTATTCTGCTAGTTTCTACTGGTAAGCTTGCGGCAAGCTTGCGGCAAGCTCACTCTGCAAGCTTGCAGCAAGGTTGCAGGTTACGCGCTATATTCTTTGCCCTGATTGGCTAATAAGTTATCTCATTTGCATTTTTGGAACCATGCAAGCTAGCGGCAAGCTTGCAACCAGCTTGCGGCAAGCTTGCGGCAAGCTTGCAACTAGCTTGCGGCAAGCTCACTCTGCAAGCTTGCAGCAAGCTTGCAGATTTTTCTATAAGGGTATACAGTATTACAGTATATTTGTAATGATTTTTTTCTCTGTTCTCCGCACAAACAATACACTGTATTCTCTCTACCCCCCCCCCTCCCCCCTTCACAATCTTCATGTCTCCCTTATTATTCACCTTCTCTTTCATCTTTCCTTTCCTGTCTTTCTCCCATTCCCTTCTTCTTATTTCGCTCCTCTTTCTAGTTCCCCTGAACCCTTGAACCCTTTCATTCCATCCATCTCTCTTAATGCATTTTCTTTCTCTCCATCCACCCTCTCTATCTAGCTCAAAGTTCCCCCTCTGCCCCTTTCTCTCCCTACCTCTCCCTCTTCTTCTCCCCCTTCTCTGTCTCTGTCTCACGTTCTATCTCTCTCTTTCTCCCCCCCCCCCTCTCTTTCTCCCTCTCTCTGTCTCTCTCTCTGTCTCTCTCTCTCTTTCTCCCTCTCTCTGTCTCTCTCTCTCTCTCTGTCTATGTCTCTGTCTCTCTCTGTGTCTCTCTCTCTCTTTCTCCCTCCCTCTCTCTCCCTCTCTCTCTTTCTCCCTTTCCCCCCCCTCTCTCTCTCTGTCTCTCTCTCTCTGTCTCTCTGTCTCATGTTCTATCTCTCTCTTTCTCCCTCTCTCTATCTGTCTCTCTGTCTCTGTCTATGTCTCTGTCTCTCTCTCTCCGTCTCTCTCTCTCTCCCTTTCTCCCTCTCTCCCCCCCTCTCTCTCTCTCTCTCTCTCTCTGTCTCTCTGTCTCTGTCTCTCTCTCTCCCACTCCCTTTCTTCCTCCTCCACTCTCTGCTAGTTACCTTCTACACCTTCACGCCTCTCCTCCCCTCTCTCTGGGGAATCTCACACAGAGAGGTGTAACAATCAATAGAAACTCAATCGCCAAATGCGCTATTTACTGCCATCCTTTATCAGCGGTAGCCCATCAATAAAACGCCCCATTTGACATTGAAATTCTGGGCAGAAGCATGGGCCAAATGTTGAGAGACGAATTATTCATACACATGTACAATGTATATATCAGCCTGGAACTGTCACTGTCTTGATTTCATGCTTAGAATGCTTGCACTGTTTTCGTCCGTGCTGGTGAGAACGCTCTGAAAGGACTGTTCATACTCAAGCCAGGTTTTGAGAAACTTTGAAATGGCTTCAAGTTGTCAACACACATTCTTTCTACCAGGGAATAAAATGAAATGCCATTTATGGTGGTTACTTTTCAAGCCTTATATCTTGAATTAAATGCCCTCTGCATTAATCCTCATTTTAAAAAATGACATTTCACAGTGGCTTCCTTGTTGTCCAGCGGGCTCTATTAAGGATTGCAGGGGCTGCACCACCATGAACCCCCCCCCCCCCCAATGTTTTGTGTCCACTGCTTTCTACTAAGATACTCAAATTGAATACTTGGGTAAAGAGTGTATCAAGACTGCTGAGAACAATTACGGTTTACTGATGAGAAGGGGTGTAAGGGTACTAATTATTACATGTTATAATGCACAGGTGATTAATTAGAGTGGTAATTAAAATCAACAAACCTTTCAATGTTGTAGTTTTAGAGTAGTTCTTGGAATTTCTATTGTGAATCTTCACCCTCCTCCCCAATAGTATCATTATGATTTTTTTTTCATACCTCTTATTGTACCCACAATATTACTGCTATCATTATGTTAATAATGATCACATGTGCATGCACCGCGTCATGATTAAAACTAACTTACATGTATCACAATCACAGCCACACTCAATATCAAAGTCTTCTTCCTCCTCCTCCTCCCTCTCCTCCTCCTCCTCCTCCCTCTCCTCCTCCTCCTCCTCCTCCTCCTCCTCCTCCTCCTCCTCCTCCTCCTCCTCCTCCTCCTCCTCCTCCTCCTCCTCCTCCTCTTCCTCCTACTCCTCATCTTCATCATCATCCTCCTCCTCCCTATCACTGTCATCATCAGCATTGCTATCATTATCGCCACCACTCAAGTTGTTCTCATGATTTGTTTTCCTATCTTTGTTTTGCTTTTCTTTGTTCTCATCCTTCTTCTGCTCCTGATATCTGCACTATAATCTGTCTAGTTGCATTAGCTCACTAGCATGTACGCTAGCCATTGATATCATCATACACCTCCGCATATATATACCCATATTCTGCCCAGACTCTCATCAGTAAACCAGAAACTGGTGCCCACCTACTTAGCCCAAATCAGTCCTTCTCTCGGTATCCCGTTCTAATTCTATTTACCCTCTTAGAACTAAAGTCATCTTAATCTTGTACAGTTGCAGTTAATAACACTCATTACCATTTAAATTGCAGGATATGATAACAAACAAAGATGCATCTGCCTACACAAATACCCTGGCATTAAGTTTCTGCTCATGCAAGTCAGCTAGCTAATAAGCCCAAATTTAAAATTACTGATCAAAATGAAATTTCAGAGTCTGAGTATAGAGTATACATGTACAACTATTAACACCGATTCATCATTGCCATAATAATCAGATTTCCCCCTGAATATTCGGCGGAACGGTATGTATAAACATGTATTTCAAGAAGGGTACAACTAGGGCAGATTTGTCCACAGCCAGTGTAGATTTGAATTCTTGAATAGCTTGAATAAATAGCGGTCACAATCGTGCGCTACTTCTAAATCAAATCTCATTCTCATACCACCATGCCCTGAAGAGAGTAATTGCAGTATCCATGAGCAGTCAACATGTCATTGACTGGGTTGTCATGGTAACTGATGAAGACACAGTGGGTGATTACCGGCTTGGTGTTAGTTAATGTTAGTGTGAAGAGGCATCAGAATTGTGAAGCCACACGTTAAGTCTCTCATGTGTGCTTCTAGATGCAAAGATGGCAAAATTGGCTCAAAATTTTTTAACAAATTGTGCTCTGAACAGCACAAAGTCATATTTTACAAGCAAAATTGATTATTTGTTGGGGGGAAAACAACATAATCATTAAAACTAGGTTACGAATTAGAAAAACAGATCTAATTTCTTTTCAATGAGAAAAATATATGTCATATATTGTCATTTTTAAAGAGAGGAATCAAGTTTTGCCTTTGGCGAGTGAGTGAAATAACTTGAAATATCTCTTATTAACCATCTAGAAATGTTAATTAGAAGTCTGACCGTACCATCAAGGAAAGCGCAGATATGATGAGGCAAAAATGAGTCTTTAAGAACAAAATGGCGTCTAGTAATAACGCATGAGTGATGTTCCCTGTGCATGGCCACTCTGAGTATGCCTATTAAATTTCATAACAATCGATCATCAGGAAATGGGAAAAAAAGTGGCAAGAGAAAATTGTGTGCAAAGTCTATAAAAGAACGCTAATTAATGATGCATGAGTGATTTATGGTGCAAAAACATGTTAATTAAAAAGCTATTTATTCAGAATCTAAATCGATGGCCAATATATTTAATGGTATCATTTGAAAAGTTATTTTATTGTGGTAACTCTGGGATCATTTACAGCGCCATAAATTGAAACCTGGTCATATGATATTTGGTAATGTAATGTATGGTACATTCTGTTTTTCTGGCAATTTCAGAAAGAGACAAAAATGGACATGAATTTAGAATATGAAGATGAAATGTAAAAATATGTTTCAGTTTTGAATATGTAGGATATCTCTTAGACACATTAGCGAAGTTTGTCAGGAGTCTGTAGCATCTCAAACGACAGATATGAAGGAAAACAGAAATGCCTTAAAGACGGCTCAAAACGGAAACAATGGCGCCTGGACAGTCATGCTTGAGTGATTTTGGAAAATGAAGAGTCAGGTGATCTAGATTACTATTAGATGAAAGAATTTTTTATGGAAATGCTCAACCTAGAGGAAGTGACCTATCTATACATACGACCCATAACAATTATGTGTATTTAGTACAGGTACAAAGAAAAAGAAAAAGAAGAGGAAGAATTTTTTGGAGGGAAAGAAAGCAAACCATTGTCTCCGAGTGGCATCAGTTTAATTATCACTCTTGATACAACCACTATATAATCAAACAACAGTTGACAATTACTATACTATATAGTTCAGCAAACTACAAGTAACCATTGTAGGATCACAAAGAGTCAATGAAAGTTTCTGTAATTGGCAGCAAAATAGAGAGTAGGAGTGAAAAAAAAAAAATTATCCGAAAGAATACAACCACATGGTGCTACTGAAAGTTTTACTATTTTCTAAATAGTATTTATGAATTTTGTTTTTGTTCTTTTGTTTTTTAGGGGGGGGGGGAACTAGCACTGATATACAGGCTCATCCAAAGGGGACCAAGAAAGAGAGTGCAGTTGAGTTGTACAAAAGAGGAAAGATGGAGAAAAACCTGAGCAAAGCAGGTGGTTGACAGTATGAGGACAGCCAGAGACGGATAATCAAGAAGTTATTTGTGCTCCAGATTTAAGTGTGACCACTGAATATTGTGCATGTCAGTCAGACCTACCGTACCGTAGACCTTTACAAGCATCCAATGTTATTTCAGTTGAGGAAGAAGATACATGTACTTCACATAATATTTTCTTGAAGGGAGGTAGCTGCATGGTGAGAATAGTTTCATCAAAGTGTTTTGTGGTTCACTGTGTGAAGGCCTGTTTGTTGGCTGTGTTCTTCTAGAATACATGAAGCTCTGAAAAGAGCAACTCGGAAAGTTGATGAGAAATTAGTGAGAATACTTCACAAAGGAGTTCGAGATTAAGACAACGGTTAAAGCAACTTGTGTGGCATAAATAAGCAAAAAATTTAGGGTGCTAAACTTAAGAGCTTGATGAGAAAATAGTGAGAATACTTCACAAAGGAGTTAGAGATTAAGACCACGGTTAAAGCAACTTGTGTGGGATAAATAAGCAAAAAATTTAGGGTGTTAAATGCAAGCGCTGCTATGGTTAAGACCAGGGTTTATTTTAAATAATTTGATTAAATCGTAGTCTAAACATGGTCTAAATGATTATATCTACATGCAGCATTGTTTTAGCCCCCTACACTGAACACTCGCACTCTTATTGGATCTGTTTGAGGTGTACGTACCAAATCAAGCATACTTACTATATGCTATGAATTTTGCTTAAATCGTGGTCTATAATCTAAAATTCCTTTGCAAAATTTGGGCCATAGAGTCCGTGGACAGGGACCACAATGTAGCTATTTAAAACCAAACTGTTGCTTGAAATTTCAAGTAGATTTTCACCCAATTCTCTTCCTGCTCTCAGAGCAACATTTTAGGGAAAAATTCCCAAATAATAAACTATACAGTCCTGTTTTAAAACTAACCTTATTGTTCTGTGAAACTCAGCAATTAAGATACATGCTCTCAACTTGATTGCAATCCTATAATTTCTTGTGAAGGAAAGGGTAACAAATGACTCCATAAGTCAATATATGTTAAGGAAATTATACCAACCTATGTGAATAACTTCTACAATTTCTGGATCTTTTGGGGCATCTAGCAGGTGCTGGTAAAGGCCTGGGTTCTTCTTCTTGAGTTTCAGCGCCCCGCTGACCATCATCCAGACATTACCTCTGTGCTCGCTGGGGACGCCTTTCCTGATGTAACGCTTCACTGTAAACATACAAACAAACAAACAAACAAACAAACAAAGAAACAAATTAAACAAATGGGTAGGAGTTTCAGTAGTAGAAAAAGTTATTCTTCTTTAGCTTCTTTGCGGCACTATCATCCATACGTTTAGTCCGAGTATCAGCTCTTCAAATTATACGAAGTCATATGGAAGTAATCTGACCCAACAAAAGCCATACAAATTGTATCTATTTAAAGATGGCCTGTCCCTTGTACAAACATCTGTAAACTTCATGAAAGTTTGCACATATTTAGCACGTATCTTTGGGAAAGCAACTGTGAAATTTTAGGGTCAGAGGTACTACAAATCCCGTCGAATAAATGAAAATCTAACTAGTTTTTACAGTGATTTGACTATTTTCATGGTAGGAAAAAATAAAGCTTGATCAATTATCAAAGATTTTTCCCTCAAAACCGAATATAGTACGCTTTGTCGATTCAGGAAAAGGTTATTGTAGCCACTATCTGTCAAATGATGAAAAAGTCAGGGAACTTTCAAAATTAGGTCTGCAAAAGGAACGGGCTACCTTTAAAGTGGCTCATTACCTGCAGACAATTAACATGGACATGTTAACGTGGATTTGATCCCTACCTGAGTCTGCCTGTGATTTTTTAATCACAGTGAGTGACTCAAATGCACTGAACATACGGTGCTTATCTACCTCGGTGAAGGACATAAAATAAAGAACATTCTTTAAAATAACATGGACATGTTGTACTTGTCAAGATATAAAACTCTTGAGAAGTGTTTGAAAAATATCATCAATGGGTTTGTGCTCGTCTCCTGCAAACAGCAAAACATGAATGATTGTAATCCCCTTAAACTTAATTGTTAGGTTAAATTGTTAGGAAGTGTTGCACAACTTCCATAGAATGACCCAAATATCACCTGAAATAATCATCATTATCAATAATCCTTTTAAAATACCTCAGAGCTAAATATGTTTTCAAAAATTGGATGATTCATAATGACCTCAAAATGAAATGTCAGAAAAAAATTCATTGATAAACCAAAGAAGGTCTGAAATCATCAATCAGCTGATATATTTCAAGCTTCACATGGAAACCAATAATTTCATCCAGCTGATGTGATTTTTCCCATTGGACACATTGTATTTAATGTCACATCTCCCCCCACCCCCACCCTCCCTATCCTCAGCTTGCTTCTAAGTTATTTTATTCTCACTATAATTATTTAACTTCATTTGAGCCCATCAAGGGACATGCTATCCACCCATAGATGTGCTATAAAAGAAGTGTAACCAGGTGACTGGAGTGAAGACTAGTCACTTGGTAGAGGCATGCCACACCCTGAATCACTAGCCCCTACCCCCACCGGTCAGAACATTCTAGAAGGATAGCCACGTGACCAAATATGTAGATTAATCAGTGTCTTTTATTTTATAAATGTACAACCCATCGTATATCGCCTTTTAAATAATATGTCCAGGAAGAAATAAAATATTGTTCCCTTCATATAAATAACTAGCGAGGAAACAATCAAAAGTCATCATTTATAAGCAGCTTGGACTAAAATATTTCCACCGGATGTTCAGAAATCCTGTCGGTCGGACTACTCATCGCAGTCCGTCCACGATTTCTGACATCTCAACACCATCTTCTTTGCCTCCTCCTTTTACAGGTAAATTATCACCCTTTTTATATTCATAACTTTATATTTCGTATGTATTCATCATGTTCGTTATATAAATGCGGTCATTTATACCCATGAGTTGCATTGTTTGGGTGATTGTGTGATATGATATTTAGACGAAGAAATTCACCTTAGGATATTGGTATTCCTCCTTTGTCTTACCCCCGCTCCGTCAAAAGTATAATACGCTGTCGAAGCTAAAATGAAAGTAATTTGTACTCTCAACAAGTGGTATATATATCTCGCTTATAATGTTAATTTTACTAAGTTCCGTGACAGGTACAAGTGCCGCTTTATTCATATATTGTGTATTATGTATTAAGGATTCAATAGATGTATTTTGCATGATGTAAGAATATATATTTAAGATGGAAATTAGCGATAAATGGTATATAGTTGAGATGGGGATAGAAGGAAAGTTTCTTGTCCGGAGCGCACGCGACTCCGCACCTAGCCTGTGGCGCAGACCCTAAATCGGCTACTACTTTGTATCATGTATTGTTTACCATAAATTGTTCGTTATTAAGTCAGTACGATTATGTATTACTATGTTCAAACATATAAATGATGTGTGCTATTACTGTTTAGTAGTATATTCCATGATAAATTGTGAAAGGATTTCGTTAGGTTAGTGTAATGGTAAAGCGGTCAGATTGACGGTCTGAAGTTAGAACTAGGCCAGTATGATTCATGCAATACGCAGAAATAACCGGAGCGCTCTCGCACAAAGATAAGGCGATAATGGGTGGTCGTTTTGGAAGAAGGAATGTCCGAAGAGTTTTGGGAGAGAACACACGTTCTTTTATGTTTCTTCTCCACTTGGGTAAAAGAGGAATTACGCTCTCGCTCCTCTTTTTCTGTGCCGTATACAAATGAGAGGGAATTACTCAAACTTGTATGAAGAGGGAGGAGATTGTCTTGGTTATTTTTGAGCTGGTACCAGCGATAGTTTACTCGCGTACACCCCCCCCCCCCTCTCTCTTACAGACGACGTAAATCAGTGGTCGCCCTGGCTGTTTATTAGCATGTGTTGTAAAAAGGGGTACAGTTATTTAGAATGTAGTGCGCGCAAGTTTTAGTTCCGTTGTGTTATATTACTCACATATGAATTTATATTCTTTGTTTTACGTTTCGTTATTATTTCTCTGGTATATTTGAGAAGAATAGAATCAGATCAGTTGTCAGTTTATGCTTATGAGTTAAAGGACTAGCTATAAGAATTAACTATACTTTTAAAGAGGATCAAGGATTAAAGGGGCGATATTATAAGATGTAAATTAATGAGATGAACAAAGTGATAACGTGCGAAAGGGGTTTAGCACAGCAAAGGATTGTTTAATTCAGGTTATAGAAGGTAGATGAATAGATTAAAGGGAACAACCTGGGGTTAGTATTATGTTAATATTTGTTGGGTTAAGTTAAATCACGTTCAATCTGTTAAAGAAAGCTAGGGTTGGTTTTACTGTTCTGTAATGTGTGATATTATTATTGTGTTTTATCATATCATATTTGTGTTATTGTTTATTGGTTGTTTATTAAGAGGAAGTTAATAAAGGCAGTCCGTCCACGATTTCTGACATCTCAACACCATCTTCTTTGCCTCCTCCTTTTACAGACTCAGCTCTTGTATCCCCTACATATTTGATGTAAGCACCCACCACGAAAACGGGTTACATTATTGGCGTACTCGGCAGGATTCGGACGGACTGTCAAGAGTCTGTTAAAGCAGGAAGGCGAACGAGAAGGAAGAAGGACACACGACCGTGTTCCACCACTGACAGGCGGCCCCAGACCAGGTGATTTCCGTGACGAATTAGAGCAGGCTTCGCTGGATGCAGTATTATATGTATTTATGTTAATTAATCTAGTACAAGAGTGGTAGGAAGCTTGCGTATTCGTGTTA
Organism: Arbacia lixula; assembly: GCA_963669155.1. Lineage (NCBI taxonomy): Eukaryota > Metazoa > Echinodermata > Echinoidea > Arbacioida > Arbaciidae > Arbacia > Arbacia lixula. Next base: position 1,631,159 of record OZ022590.1, on the reverse strand, counting down.
TATGTTATGATTTATGTGTAAGCTGTTAATCGACAAGCAAGGTTATTGGTTTGGATCGAGCTCAGTATTTTGATAATACGTGATATAGCAATAATCAATTTGTACTTTGTACTGGTAGCACCGTTGTTCACGACAAGAATCGCCTGTTTTGTCTCGTTGTTTATATAATACCGTTACTTCCTTAAACCATACTCCCATACAGTGCCCCTTGGTATATCCCCCTATTTATAAATCTACATAGATATATATATATATATATATACCACATATTGTCAAAAATGTCGACCCATGAAGGAGCGCAGATAGATATTGAGGGGGGACCGGTCGATTCGTCGGGATCCCAGGGGGGCCCCTACCCTACACCCCCACCCCCACCCCACGCCCCCACCTCTTTTACCCAAGTTAGGGGGGTCCAGGTTTTCAATGGGAGGGACTCCAAAGTTGGCGTCGAGGACTGGGTCAGGGATTTGGAGTTCTTCCTGGCCGCGACGAACACCCCGAGCCACATGCGCTTCCCCACCGTGGTGAGGAACCTGAGCGGCGAGGCGCGCCGGCTGGTCCTCAATATCGCCTCGGAGGACCAGACGGTAGAGGAGGCATTCAAAGAGTTGCGGGCGGAGTACGGGGATGCGGAGAGCGTGGACCCCTTCGCCACGTTCTATGAGAGAACCCAACGGGCGGGGGAGAGCGCCCAATCGTTTGGAATCTCGCTGGAGGCGCTGTTCCAGCGAATTCACCACGAACACCCGACGGCGGTACCCGAAGGCCATCGGGACACTGTACTATGTACTCAATTCATGAGGGGCCTGAGGGACGAGGAGCTGAGGTGTCGTCTGGCACTGATGCGCCCTCACCTCATGTCCTTTAAGGACCTGAGGGCAGAAGTGCGGCTGTTCGCCCGGGAACGACCATCACGCCCCCGGAGACAGGCCAACCTCCACTCGCAAGGTGCTGCTGTGCCCTCGTCGACAACATCGAATGATGAGAACGCGCTTCTCATGGTGAGCAGGTCACAGGAGGAGGTTGTGCAGGTGCTAAAGGGGCTCACCAGGCAGCAGGAGGAGACAAGCAGCAGGTTGCTGTCGCTGGAGGCACGCTTGGCGGCGCTAGAGGCCCGGCCACCTCCAAGGACATCCCGCGCGCCTCAACCCCCTATTGGAGACTGCTGGGAGTGCGGCCAACTTGGGCATTGGAGGAGGGACTGCCCAACTCGAAGACCCCGTCCCCGCAACATAGCTACAAATCAAGATGACGCCCTCCATCACGCCCACCATTTAAACGGGCAAGGCCCGCGCCGGATGTAGAGCGGCATGATGCGGGCATATCAAAAGATAAATCCGACCCCCCTCCCAATCCCCCGCCCCTCCCTGTCATCGGTCCGGTAAATGTCGACACCGTCATGGTCAATAGAAGGCCATGTGTAACATTAATAGACTCGGGGTCGCAAGTCACTACCATAGCTGCCTCTTTTGTCATGTCCCACCCCGAGCTGAAGGATATCACCCCTTCCGACTCCAGCGTAGGAATCAGTGGCGCCGGAGGTCATTTGCTCCCTCATCAAGGTGTAATACCCATCACCATTGAGTGCCTCGGCCGCACGTATCATCGCGTACCAGCCCTGATCGTCCCAGCGGGAAGCTACGGCCCGGGAATCGAAGGACTCATCGGGACAAACGTGATACGTGTGGCACAACGAGATGAGAGGTGCGCACACGGGTCCACGTACCTCTCTCAGCTCAGGACGGCGCACAAGGCCTGGTTTGCGGCATGTAGTGCAATGGAGCAGGCGCTCCCGGGTGATGCCCAAGGCTTCCTAGCTTCAGTGTCCTACCAAGGAAAGACACAGATAGTACGACCAGGCGAACGGCTGGAGTTGCATTGCAGGGCGCGTGACCTGCCCAGGTGTACAGCGTTGGTGGAGGAAGTCCACAACCCGCAGTTGCGCTCGAAGCTCATCGTCACCCGCACCTTGGTGGACGTGGGCCAGGGCAAGAGTGTGCCAATCCAGGTAAGCAACCCCTCCAACCACAACCTGACTATTCGTCGAGGTACGACCCTTGCACACCTCTACGTGGCTTGTGCCACAGAGCGTCACCCTACATCGTTAAATGGTACCCAGGCTGCTATGGCAGCGACCCAAGTAGGCACCCCTTCCCCAATCCCCGACCTTGATATCTCTTCCTCCTCGTTTAAGGATGAGTCGGAGCAGATCGAGTTGAACCGGCTGTTGAACGAATATGCTGACGTGTTCTCCAAGCACGACTTTGATTATGGTTGCGCCTCTGGAGTCGACCATGAAATCCCTCTCGTCGATGAAGAGCCCTTCCGCCTCCCCTACAGACGCATCCCACCCGCCCAGTTCCAGGAGGTCCGCCGTCACCTACAAGAGATGGAGGCAGCGGGGGTGATCCAAAAGAGCAGCAGCCCGTATGCGTCTCCCATCGTCGTGGTCCACAAGAAGGATGGCACCATCCGGTTGTGTGTGGACTACAGACGCCTGAACAGTAAGACCCGACGCGACGCATTCCCTCTGCCAAGACTCGACGACGCCCTGGATGCCCTCGGGAAAGCCAAGTACTTCACCACACTTGATCTTACCAGTGGCTACTGGCAGGTCAAAGTGAAGGAAGAGGACCGTCAGAAGACAGCCTTTACGACCCCGATGGGCCTCTACGAATGCGTCCGGATGCCGTTTGGTCTGCAGAACGCTCCGGCTACCTTCCAACGTCTGATGACGGCGTGTCTGGGTGACCAAAACTTTGAGTCTCTATTGATCTACCTCGACGACATCGTTGTGTTCTCGTCCACATTTGAGGAGCACCTGGAGAGGCTCGAACTCGTCCTCAAGCGTCTCCGGTCTCATGGACTCAAATTAAAGCCCAGGAAGTGTCACCTCCTCCAGGAGAGAGTCAAGTACCTCGGTCACATCATCAGCGCGGATGGCATCGAGACAGACCCGGAAAAGACTAGAGCAGTTGAGGAGTGGCCACGACCCCGAGACATCAAGGAGGTTCGTCAGTTCCTCGGGTTCACGGGGTATTACCGGCGCTTTGTGCCAGGCTATGCCAAAATAGCTGGTCCTCTGTTCCACCTAACTGAAGGTGGCCCAAGAAGGAGATCCCGGAAGCCTCCCCCTCCCTTCATTTGGACAGACGAGTGCGAGCTGGCTTTCACAACACTTAAAGCTCGTCTGACCAGTCCCCCTCTCCTCGGCTTCCCAGATTTCGAACAACCCTTCCAGCTCGAGGTAGACGCGTCTGGTTTGGGGCTAGGTGCAGTACTTAGCCAGACACAAGACGGGACCAAGCGGGTCATCGCGTACGGCAGCAAGAGTCTCACAAAGTCGGAGATGAAATACCCTGCTCATAAGCTCGAGTTCCTCGGGCTGAAGTGGGCTGTGGTGGATAAGTTCCGGGAATACCTGCTGGGCCGCCGGTTTCACGTCCTGACAGACAGCAACCCCCTGCTGTATGTGACCAGCTCGGCGAAGCTGGATGCCACGGGACAACGATGGGTATCTGCGCTGGCGGACTTCGACTTCAGTGTCGAATATCGAAGTGGCCGGACAAATGCTGCTGCAGATGCGCTCTCTAGGTACCCACCCCCGGAACAAGACCAAGAGCACGACGGAGGACATCACCTGCGGTCCGAAGTAGTAGTGAACGCCGTTTTCCAAGGTGCTCAGATTGTAGAAGACCCCACCTCTCCCACTGGCCCACAGCTAACTGCGACCCTTGTTGCTGACAGCTACAGCACATCCTCCATCGACACCATGTCAAGTGAAACCCTGGCACGCCAGCAGCGTTCAGACCCCGACATCGCAGAAGTAATCTCTTTCGTTGAGCGTGGGGAAAAGCCTGGAAGGAATGACCTCGTTGACTGCACTCCCCTGACTCGACTCCTTGCCCGACAATACCACAGGCTGACGATGAAGAATGGCGTATTGCACCGGCGGAGCCAAGAACCAGGAGGGAAAACAAGACTTCAACTAGTCCTCCCACGCAAACACCATAAACTCGTCCTGCAACACCTCCATGACGATATCGGGCATCCAGGATTTGAGCGGACGCTGGACACCGTCAGGCAGCGGTTCTTCTGGACGAAGATGGCTGGTGACATTCGAGCATGGTGCGTGACATGCAGAAGATGCTGTCTCAGGAAGACGCCGACTTCTGGGAACCGTGCGCCCCTCTCCAGCATCCACACAACAGAGCCACTTGAGTTGGTGTGCATCGATTTCTTGAAGCTCGATAAGTCAAAGGGTGGGGTTGAGAACGTCTTGGTGGTGACTGATCACTTCACGCGGTATGCGCAGGCCTATCCCACGAGGGATCAGCATGCCGCCACTGTGGCCAGGACTCTTTGGAAGCATTTCTTTGTGCACTATGGGTTCCCCAGACGGATCCATGCGGATCAGGGCCGGAACTTTGAGAGTCGGCTGATTGCCGAGCTCTGCAAAGTGGCAGGGATCCAAAAGAGTCGGACCACCCCCTACCACCCGCAAGGGAATGGCACCACCGAGCGTTTCAATCGCACTCTGATTGACATGATCGGAACCCTCGAACCGTCGGAGAAGGTGGACTGGAAAGAACACTTGGGTCACCTGACCCACGCCTACAACGCCACCACTCACGAATCGACGGGGTTTGCGCCCTTCCATCTGATGTTCGGGAGACACCCAAACCTGCCTGTCGATGTCATTTTCGGACTGGGAGTGCCGACAGAAGAGGAGCAGGGGTACGATGACTACGTGGCTAAGTTCCGTTCGGACCTGCGGGCGGCATATGATTTGGCAGCGGGCCAATCCGCGGCGGCGAAGCAGCGCCAGAAAGCCCAATTCGACAAGAAGGCGAAGGTTGCCCCACTGCAACCGGGAGACAGGGTACTAGTTATGGACAAGACCACGGGCGGGCGTAAGCTGGCCGATAAATGGGAGTCAACACCCTACGTCGTTCTTAGTAAGCACCCTAACCTCCCGGTGTATGTCATTCAACGCCCGGATACCAAGAAGGAGCGGACTGTACACCGCAATCTGCTTGCCCCCTGCATGTTCCTTCCCATGCCATCAGACGAAGAACCCACACCCTCCGTCATACCTCAACCCAGTGACACAACCCCTCCAGGTAATACCCCCGCACCTCTACGAGATGATTTAACGACCGGCGATGATTTAGTACTCATCCCAGAGGACCACAACATCTTTCGGCAGAACCCGGAAGGAGCTCGGGAGCGAGTTGTCTTCAGGAGTGAGGACGAATCACTATCTGACGTTGGTCCAGCCACACCCACACGATTAGCTAACTCTCCCTCGGTAACCCCACCCAATGACCCCACTCGGACGGAAGGCCCGATCGACGCGCCCCACCAATCGGACGACGAGCTACAGGCCCTGGAACCGCGTGTTGCCCAGGATGACCCCGTCTCTGACCCTACCTCTGCCCACGTCCCTACCCATGTCCCCGACCCGACCCCGGGAAGTGTCCCAGACCCCGTCCCAGTCGAGACCCCAAATAGTCTCGATGATGAACCCCCGCCGCGTAGGAGCTACCGGACGCGACCCCCAGTCGATAGGCTGAACTATGGGTCTATGGGTAATATAAATGCGTTAACGGTATACCAGCGTAAGCTCGCTGCCGGAAAAAGGTTATGGGCGCGGTGGAAGAGTCCTGCGATGGCAGCGGCCAGAGCGAGGTTAGGCATGGTGTAGAGGGTTCGGTCCATATGTATATGTAAACATGGTAGTCTAATGATGAAAATATTAAGTATGGTGATTATGAGTATCGAAAATTCGATATTCCAATATGTTCATTTGTATATTATTACATTATTATGTTGTTTTAATGTGGTGTTATGCCGGGACGGCATAGTTTCAAAGGAGGGGAGGGTGTAACCAGGTGACTGGAGTGAAGACTAGTCACTTGGTAGAGGCATGCCACACCCTGAATCACTAGCCCCTACCCCCACCGGTCAGAACATTCTAGAAGGATAGCCACGTGACCAAATATGTAGATTAATCAGTGTCTTTTATTTTATAAATGTACAACCCATCGTATATCGCCTTTTAAATAATATGTCCAGGAAGAAATAAAATATTGTTCCCTTCATATAAATAACTAGCGAGGAAACAATCAAAAGTCATCATTTATAAGCAGCTTGGACTAAAATATTTCCACCGGATGTTCAGAAATCCTGTCGGTCGGACTACTCATCGCAGTCCGTCCACGATTTCTGACATCTCAACACCATCTTCTTTGCCTCCTCCTTTTACAGGTAAATTATCACCCTTTTTATATTCATAACTTTATATTTCGTATGTATTCATCATGTTCGTTATATAAATGCGGTCATTTATACCCATGAGTTGCATTGTTTGGGTGATTGTGTGATATGATATTTAGACGAAGAAATTCACCTTAGGATATTGGTATTCCTCCTTTGTCTTACCCCCGCTCCGTCAAAAGTATAATACGCTGTCGAAGCTAAAATGAAAGTAATTTGTACTCTCAACAAGTGGTATATATATCTCGCTTATAATGTTAATTTTACTAAGTTCCGTGACAGGTACAAGTGCCGCTTTATTCATATATTGTGTATTATGTATTAAGGATTCAATAGATGTATTTTGCATGATGTAAGAATATATATTTAAGATGGAAATTAGCGATAAATGGTATATAGTTGAGATGGGGATAGAAGGAAAGTTTCTTGTCCGGAGCGCACGCGACTCCGCACCTAGCCTGTGGCGCAGACCCTAAATCGGCTACTACTTTGTATCATGTATTGTTTACCATAAATTGTTCGTTATTAAGTCAGTACGATTATGTATTACTATGTTCAAACATATAAATGATGTGTGCTATTACTGTTTAGTAGTATATTCCATGATAAATTGTGAAAGGATTTCGTTAGGTTAGTGTAATGGTAAAGCGGTCAGATTGACGGTCTGAAGTTAGAACTAGGCCAGTATGATTCATGCAATACGCAGAAATAACCGGAGCGCTCTCGCACAAAGATAAGGCGATAATGGGTGGTCGTTTTGGAAGAAGGAATGTCCGAAGAGTTTTGGGAGAGAACACACGTTCTTTTATGTTTCTTCTCCACTTGGGTAAAAGAGGAATTACGCTCTCGCTCCTCTTTTTCTGTGCCGTATACAAATGAGAGGGAATTACTCAAACTTGTATGAAGAGGGAGGAGATTGTCTTGGTTATTTTTGAGCTGGTACCAGCGATAGTTTACTCGCGTACACCCCCCCCCCCCTCTCTCTTACAGACGACGTAAATCAGTGGTCGCCCTGGCTGTTTATTAGCATGTGTTGTAAAAAGGGGTACAGTTATTTAGAATGTAGTGCGCGCAAGTTTTAGTTCCGTTGTGTTATATTACTCACATATGAATTTATATTCTTTGTTTTACGTTTCGTTATTATTTCTCTGGTATATTTGAGAAGAATAGAATCAGATCAGTTGTCAGTTTATGCTTATGAGTTAAAGGACTAGCTATAAGAATTAACTATACTTTTAAAGAGGATCAAGGATTAAAGGGGCGATATTATAAGATGTAAATTAATGAGATGAACAAAGTGATAACGTGCGAAAGGGGTTTAGCACAGCAAAGGATTGTTTAATTCAGGTTATAGAAGGTAGATGAATAGATTAAAGGGAACAACCTGGGGTTAGTATTATGTTAATATTTGTTGGGTTAAGTTAAATCACGTTCAATCTGTTAAAGAAAGCTAGGGTTGGTTTTACTGTTCTGTAATGTGTGATATTATTATTGTGTTTTATCATATCATATTTGTGTTATTGTTTATTGGTTGTTTATTAAGAGGAAGTTAATAAAGGCAGTCCGTCCACGATTTCTGACATCTCAACACCATCTTCTTTGCCTCCTCCTTTTACAGACTCAGCTCTTGTATCCCCTACATATTTGATGTAAGCACCCACCACGAAAACGGGTTACAGAAGCAAGCATTATTATTATTCTCCTAATCCAACCTTCAAGCCAGAGAAAACAAGATACAGTGCTGTTAGTCTACTGCAGCCAGACCCTGTGTATTGTAGAGTTTGGACCAGAAATGTAGGTTACACCCTGGAAAGGCCTGGAAGCAAGGTGATTGTTTGAAGGCACACTCCATGTTTGCAGTGTAGCAAGCACCCCAGCCAAAACAAGCAGGTCCGCACAGTAGACACACCACTGGGAAATCACACTGGCATACATCCCCCTGTCCTCCTCCCGGCTATCTCTGCCTGATAACCTCTTATTCCCTCTATCTTTCATCTCTACCTGTCACTTTTCTCACTCCCGTGTCCCTCCCCCTACAGTAATGTTGTCCAAGGCGCATAACTTGCCCACTTGTACTTTATATTTCTCCCCCTTCCCTCCTCTGAGAATGAGAACTATAAAACCAATCAATGCCTTAACAATCATAATAATGCACATGTACAAGCATTCACTTGCTACCATGTTTCCCGGATCCCATCAATCTTCCCTGTCTTTCCTATATGTCTATGCACTTCCATGAATGCTTTCCCTCCCCCGCCCCTCATTTAAAAAAAAGTGTAGCCCCCACAATTCCAAAAAAAAGACCTAGTGCACTGTTTTTTCTTGCCAGGTGCTCGTCTCGTAAAATAATGCCTCAAGAGCAGCCCCTGTAGATACATGTACAATGTAGATGTATGCTCTGTACACGGAAGATGTCTTTTTCTCTCCCCCCCCCCCCACCCTGAAATTGTCAGTTTAGGCTCCCAGATCTACATCTAATTTGCCTTTTCCATGCATGTACAGTTACACTGTCCATTCCGTGGTAAAACAGATATAGTACATGTACTATCGACCTCCCCCTTCCCCCCCTCCCCTTCCCCCCTCATCCATTCTTCTATAAAGTTCATTCATCCATTATTATTTTATCTGTACATGGCATCTCTGAAAAAGCCAGTAATTTGTTACTTCACTTTCAAATTCCCCCTGCCCCCCCCCCCTCCATAATAACCCCTTCCTCCACCTTTACTAGAAATTCCCTTTAGGCCCTCCATCACAATCGTGGTAGTATCCATACTCCAAGTATTCTTTAGATAATCAACCACCTCTCCCCTGACCATCTTCCATTCAATTCAACACCCCTACCCCCCACCCCCCACCCACCTCCTCCCATACCTTCATTACCACCACCACCCTTAAGGTTTCCCCACCCCACCACACCCCATTAATTTCCCACCAACTGCAGCAATCGCAAGCCTACGGCACCCCTCCCATCCCACCCCCCACGCACACTGGCGCCACGATACGAATCTCCGCAAGCTTGTCTCTCTTCTCTCTCCCCTCCTCTGAACCACGACCTGCCTGGAGGCGGTCAAGCCAGGAATTGAATCTTCTGAAATGACACACGCTAACTTCAAAGCTCAAATGAGTACACTGTGTGTGACAAATCATCTCTGCATATATGCACAATATTCACCGGTATGATTCTTTCTCTTTGGAGTGTTCCGTGCAAACCCATCAACTCCCCCCACGCATGCTCCAGGTTAAAAAAACTGACTTCTCCTAGCTCGACATGCTTGTGTAAAGTTCTCCTGCAGCGTATCAAGGAAATCAATTTTAGATTGATTGTCAGAGTAGAAAGGGCAATGAAAGGACTGACAGATAATTACCATAAATATTCCCCTTATTATCCCTGAATTAAATCTATTTTGTGGTCATCATAGTAAACACGCTGTGCTTGCTGAAAAAAAAAGTATATTTTGTCATGTAATCTTACTCAAAACAAATAAGAGAATGCTCTACAGGTATAACCTTGTAGCAGTGTAGACATGTCGTGGTGAAAACACCTAAGATTCCGATGACACTGGACATTAATGACTGAATAAATTCATACACATTATTCTGTGAGCTGGTTCTATGACAATCTTCGTCATCATTGTAATAGAGATAGACACAGTCTATTATGTAGAACCTCCAATGGGCCTTACATTCTACACAGTATGCATACAAATGTAGTACAGTATACACTACAAATATTGCTTTAAAATGGAATAAACATAACTTAACCATTCACAATATTTTAATCAAAACTGGGTTATGTTCATACTCGCATCCCTCTGAAAATAGACAGACCTTGTTTCAGAAAGAAGAAATTATGAACTCCAATTTTTGCATTTTACAATCAATAGAGAGTCCCAGTCAAATATCTAAATTGAAGTAGTGACCTTAATTGCAGAATCCAATCTATCAAATAATGCACACTGTCCATTGACACAGGCATTGTCCTTTCCATGATAAAAACAGCATGAACAACTGGACACGTTTGCCATCTAATTAATGTGTAGACTGCACAACGCTATGCAAACCTCTGCAAAATTGTGTTTATTTAAAGACAGGGTGTCCCATTTGCAATAGCCGTGAAACTCGGCAGGAATCAGCAGTATACCCAACAATAACGAGTGTGAAACCTTACAGTCTTAGCCTCAAAAACCTTTTTAGGAAAACTGAATAACTATCCAGATTCCATGTTTACGTCTAAAACCTACCGGCCACAGTCTACATTCATAATCATATTGCGCCTGTCAGTGGGCGGACCACGGGCATGTTCCCATTGAACGCATGTACTGTGGTGTAGACTATAGTGTATCACGATCTCCAGAGCTAAGATTTATACGTTTCGGACGACCAGCCCAAAACCTCCTTAAAATCTAGCAATCGCTATTATTTCAGTATTAATCACTTTCCATCTCTGTTATTGAGAGAAAGTCTGATACGGTATATTCTTTACTTTCAGTATTTTCTTTCACATTTTTTTTTACATGCAAAAGGGACACCAGTTTTATCAAGTCATTTGGAAGTACACTGTACACATAAATTTGTAACATTCTGTATAAGTCTTGTGCACAATATGTCCACATCTACCTTAGATACATACATTATGTACATGTACGATGCAAAGTTTCAAATCTGCACTCAGTATTTTTTTCATCACCTACTGATTACATATTGTACCCTTTTTTTGTAGCTCATAGAATTATGTGCACACTTTGGCATCCATGGTAAAAATACACTCAGCTGTTCGTGTGTGTTTAAACCATGCAAAGTTACCTTGTGCACATCATTTGTACCGACCCACTCAAACCTGTGCATCTTTTGTATACGGATATATTTCATCAGTATATAATCAATCATAGAGGCCCGGAGGAGAAAACTATTCTCAACAGGCAAAACTCTCCTTGAGTGACAAATTTAAGGCTAGAGAACATCTTCTCTTAAAATCATTGGCTTTAGTCTGCTGCCTGGCTAGTATACCCAGTATACTTACAGTAGCTAAACTATGCAATTGAATACCATAGTAAATCGTAGTAGCGATTAAGCATATTGCATAACAATTTTGGCTACGGGTAAATACATGTATTTTACATAAATGTACAACAGTCAGAATGTACAGTGTAGATGCCTGATATACACTTCAGCTCAAAGGAATTGGCATAGAGAAATGGTAAGGGAAGAAAGGGAAGGAGCTGCAATTTTAAACCGCAGTATATTTTGTCCAGTTCAGCATGAAGCATGCTGCTTTTTAGGCTAAAGCATCACGTTTCATGCTGAACCGGACAATATATACCACGGTTTAAAACTGTGGCTACATGTACTTCCTTTCTTCCCTTTCCCTTTCCCTATGCCAATCCCTTTGAGCTGTAGTGTAAGTATTTAATGGACTAGGTCCAGGACTTTACGTCAAAAGGTACATTGCTTTACACTTCAATATTCAAGAAATCGTCTAAAATTACACCTTTTTGGTATTCCAACTTTGTGTACATACATACTGAGCCATTTTGGCCTTCATACTTTTCAGAAATAATCCACAATGTAATTCAAAATTCATCTCCAAGGTACAGCGTACCATAAATCTGAGCTATAGAATCCGTTCCTTTTCATATCCCGTATTCTTGTATCTACTCGTTTCCAGGCAAGTTTGTCCTTGCTAGAGCTTTCAAACATTGGACATAGATGCATCTGCGATCGGAGGCGGACGAGCCACACATGTCACTTTATCTGTGTTTGTTTAGGGCTACCTTACCACTTCCATTAGGACTCGGCGCAGCATACACAAAGCCACCAAGCCTGCTTTCACTACCTCACAAAAAACAACGTTCAAGTAAGCTGCACATCAAGGGAAAAATAACACAGTTCTTTGCAGGACATTGTTGGTGCTTGACGTCATGAAACCAGCACACGAAACCACACTCGGTCCCAGGGGTTTTCTATTTGCATTTCAGGGGCAACATGGCCCTACAGTTAAGCACTGGTATGGTTATGATAAGCCTCAGATGAAAGGCCCATTTACACTGGCCAGCCAAAATTGTGATTTTTCTAAGATCGCAATCAACCAAAACATCGCGCCAGAAAAATCACTTCCCAGAGTGTGATTTTTTTCAACTTTGCGTGAAAAATCGCGTAGTTTGCCAATGTAAGTGGTGAGGGTCGAAAACTCATGATTTTTTTGCCACGTGACTTGCAGCACTCCCGTCGGGTTGAATTTGATCTTTCTCTGTAAAATTACGCATGCATTTTTGTCATTGTCAAAAGGCGCTCCACCTATGACATCACAATAACCATGCACCGCGCCGGTCTCCTTTGGATGACCGGTAGCTATGCGCAGTACCTATCAAAAAATTGTGATGTTTCAGATCGCGTTTTGGGGGGGGGGGGGGGGCAAGTGTAAATGGCGAGACATAAAATCACAATTTTAAAAATCGTGATCTCAGCAAGTGTAAATGGGGCTAATGACTCACTTTTAGAAATGTTGTAAATTACTCTTGATCCCTTTTGTCAGCAGTGAGCACTGTCAACAATGTTGTGTTATGTAATACTTTGTTTTCATGGAACGGAGCTGTAATATCAATGTTACACAATAATACGTATCACTTTTGTATAGTGATAATGAGCTTTCACATCAAGACATATGGATACAGAAAGAGATTTCTGGGTATAGACATTTGTGTGTATTTATGTATAAAAAATATAAACAAGAAAATCAGTTTCCTTGACTGTTTTCTAAAATCGTTCTTGATTTTGCTGAGGAATGTTTCCAAATTTCTTATGCCGGCACTGAAACCACAAATGAAAATTATATTTTGAAGAGGAACGTCACTTAATCCCTTACACCCGCACTGTGCATACAGTTACAGATGGCAGTTTTCTCAAATGTTTTAATCCATGTATTCTATTGACTTCTCAAATACCTCAAATGAAAATTCAATTTTGACGACCAATGTCTCTTAATCCTTTACGCCAGCACTGTGCGTACAGACTGTTTATCCATATTGTCTAAAAAGTCTCTTATAAACCACAAATGAAAGATCAATTCTGATGAGCAATGCTTCTTATCTTTTTCGGTATTGCCACAACTGCACATGCAGACAACATATTTTGCAGTTTTCTCGAATATTGATCAATGTTTTCTATGGACTAATGATAGCTATACAACCACAAAATAAAACTCCATTCGAACAAGGATCGACTCTTAATCCCTTATGCCAGTACTGTACCTACAGACAACATATAGTACCCCATGCACGACTGAGGCCTATTTATCATGTCAAGGCACTGCCACGCAATGCACATTGATCATTCAAATGGCTTCATAGCTTGGTGGCTAATACCATACAAGACTCCACTGGGCAAATAAAGCTCCTATTTGTTCGTCGGCGTACATGTATGAAGCTCTTATTTGTTCATCGATCTGTTATTCGTTCAATCTGGTTGCCGATTTTTTTTGCTCCATTTTTTCAAAAATAGAACTCACAGATCTCTCTCCTCTTACAATGTTATGGCATAATGAAAGTGGAAGGTAAATGGATAATAAACGCATCTAGAGCCCTTGTCACAATGTATACTATGGACCCTGTCTATAGAGACCACTCTGAGGAGGGGTAGTAAGGCTGTCTTTATGCACAGGTGGCCCCTACACACAGGTGAAATAAGATTCTAGTTGAGAGATCCTTGCAACAGGTGTTTTGTATATACAGACAATGGGCTTTTAAAACAGTTTTGCTGTACAAGAAAAGGGAGTCAGTAAACTAAAACAATTGGCATCAGGGGATGAAATAATCTGTATAAATGTTCAATAAAATGTTCACCTTGACTTCAAGATATTCAAGGTACATGTGTACTTCCAAACCATGATCCTACTTTCTTCAGAATAGGCAAACTAGGCAAAGCTTGATTACATTACAAACAAATGTCTGAGGATTCTATCTTGATTTTTATAGAGCTGTTACAACACTGTGTTCATTTCTGTTTACGTGGTGAAGTGATGCATAGAACAGGTGACTTGTTTTTAAATAGTATCATCAGAGGATTCCTAATAATCAAAAAATCATATCATAAAGATAAGATTATTCAAACAAGTATTTCTTGAAAGGCACGTTTGTAATTTTGGACTTTGGAATTTTGTTGAAGAAAGAATTCCCGCCCAGATATTTGATGAAACTGATGTTGCTGAATTAGCAACTTGTTAGGCTCAGTAATGTTTCATGAATATGAACTGAGGTTCCAAGAGTATATCCCTACTATAAATATGTTCATCTCAATTTGTTAAGGGAAGCCATGATCTCACAACATCATACACAAGAACACACTATCAAACACAGCTATTTTGATGATATAACAATTATTCATTTTCAAGTTCAAGTTTATTTATTTAACTCACTGGATAAAAATACAATAACAAAATAATTAATTCATAAATGAGTGCATACCAGCCAGGTAGGAAAAAAAGCAACAACAAAAAAGCGGACCCTATATGCATGATATTTAAGATCGACACAAATACAAACCTAAAACAACTAAAACAACAGACAACTAACAATAGAGAAAAGAAAAAGAAAAAGAGAGCCTTACCTAATATAATGAATTAAAAAGAGTAGTTCTTCAATGAGTACCTTTTTAGATTCATTTTTAAAATCATTGAAAGAACTTTAATTTTGATATGAGGATGAAATCATTCCAGACCTTCAGCCCTTGAAATAATATTGATTTTTTTATAAGAGGTACATGTAGCAAGTGATGTCGGCAAGTGATAATTCGAGGCATTAATAATAAATGTAATAATCATAAATGTGTACCTTTTCTTGATTTCTTGACTTTCTGGCTCCCTTTGATCATGGGCTCCCATTTGCGTGCTCTCCGTGATAAGACAGACAGGTAGTGCTTCATGAAGTCTTCGTACGTCTCATAATCAAAGTCAGCAGGCCGCTTGAATCCATAGCCGTCTATCTCACTGTGAAGGTGGGATTAGGAAAGTGAAACTTTTATGATTAGATTAATTACTTGAAGTACGATCATAAACTCACAGTACTTAAGTTAAAGAGGAACTAGAAGCAAAAAACCTCAAAAGGCGAACAAACGTTTTTGAGGGAAATTGGACAGTTAAAGACACTAGGAACATTTTAATGATACCAAAAACTATCACTTTGGAGAAGTAAAGTGGCAACTTGGTGATAAGACTGTGATATTACAGGCATTTCAGTACTAATGAGTATTTCATAACACATCCTTGCAATGACCTGGATTGGATTGTCAAAATGTGTATAAAAATGTATTTGATTTATTAATGAAGTAAAGAATAGCATTCCCTTACTTCCAGACAGGTGCTGTTGCCTCTGAGTCACTGCAATGAGTGGCAAAAGGATTGAGGTAACAACCTTTTGAAGTGTTGCTGATATTGTGACAAGTTTATGAGTTTTACAGCAAGGATATATATCTTTTCCATAATTTCCTCTGGGAATACCTGTATGCATTATCAACCACACTGACCACGTTGTGTAAATAATGCTAACAAACTTCCCTTTTTACTTGCAATCAATATGACTAGCGCCGCATGATGTGATCCATCAAGCTTGCCATAAAAGGCCTCAAGTGTTGTTTCTTTCCGCTTTCTGTCCTCTCATCAGACATGATGTAGGTTCAAGGTCTAGAGCATTGTGTGTCTAGACAAAGAATGTGAGAATTTTCATGTGGTGAAACAGATGGTTCACACCACTGGAAATAAGCACGGGGAGGGGCGAAGGGGCAAATACCCCCCCCCCCCCCCCATTTCCTTTCCGTACGATATAGTATATACGGTTTATCTTGAAAAAAAAAAGGCAAATATTTATTATTTGTGATGGAGCTTATCACTACAAAAGCCCCCCCCCCCCTCCCCGAATATTCAACAATACAGGTAACTTCCAGATGTACACCACAAAATGAAAGTGTAATATTTTGCAAATTATCCATTACAAGCACTGAAATAGTTTATCAGGAATTAATGTGCATATCATTCTGTCTCTTTGATATAGTCAATGTTAACAACCTGCATTAACTACACTGCACTTGAGTTTAGAAACTACAATACAGTCCCGCCAGTCCTTTGAAAAGCCTGCAATCCTAAATTAATTTGCAGTACCATTATAGCTGTTATTAGTAATGTTGTTTCTGATGGCGGAACAAACTCAATTCTTTTTGTTACAGCCAATGTTAATGAGCACCGATGCTTCCATATTGAGACAATTTTGTATCTTTGGCTTTGGCAAAGTGCCTCCTTTATCAGCCATTCTGCTTGAATGTTCTTACTCGTCTTGTTATCGTCTTGATTTTAGGATTAAATTCTCCTTTCAAAGTTTAAATGTACAAAACCACTTGGTGTGAAAGCAGCAAGCATAGTACAGTAACTGTATGGATGCTTGCTAAATTAAAAGAATAATATAGCCAAGACTAAATTTACATTTCCCCTTGTTACGAATGGACCCGATTATTCCTCATACATCGTCTTATCGTCTTGTAATTGTCTTGATTTTAGGATGAAATTCTCCTTTCAAAGTCTAAATGTACCAAACCATTCAGTGTGAAAGCAGCAAGCATAGCACAGTAACTGCATGCATGTTCGCTCATAAAAAAAATGTGCCAAGACTATATAAAACATTTCCCCTTGTTACGAATGGACCCCTGATTATTCCTCAAGCAGCGTCTTGCCTCGGTATGAAATGAGGCCGACGTGAGACGACGACTGGAAAAGATTGACCCCCCTCCTGCTCCCTGATAGCGGAAGAACTAGGACATTGCCAATTTGACTTGCTAAACAGCATCCATAGTATATCGCTCAGAGAAATCACCAAAAACTTGGTTTTTAATCGCAGCCTGGAAACAACATTGTACAAAAATTAAGCATTTTTTACTATACATGACTGCATAAACTGATTCGTAAATGTTCATGTACATGTAGCAATATCCAGAAGCATCCTTGCATAACTACATGCAGTTTGTATAATAGCCCTGGAAAGATCACAATGCAATACAAAACTTGTTCAAGTTAATTCAAACCTTTGACAAATATTTCTCAATGGCCATCTGATTCAGTTTATAGTCTTGACAAATTCAAACAACATTTTTACAGCCGTCTATGTTGAAATTATCATTAAAGTGTTGTCTAGCATTTTTACATTTCATTTTTAATCAAACAAATTTCTTATCCAATCTGCCTTTAAGAAATCATGTTAACAGTTATTCAGTACCTCAAAATGTTACTACTTTTATGAAGAAAAAAAAGGAACAATACTTTAATTTTCTGAAAAAGACAATGCACATCAACAAATACACTGTTTGGTGGTGTGACACAGAGAAATGTGAATTAAAAACTTATTATATTAGATATGTTTCTAGTTGTATGAAATGAAAGTGTACATCTAAAATAAAAGGTCCATGGATCTGGTTGGAATGTTTACAAGCAAGATGGAGCCGAAGCTTTATCATAGCGGTATTCTTTACATGTTCTCGATCAATAACAAGGTTTATCGATGGAAGGAAAATAACACCTTTTCCCTGGCAGCAAAATGAATGTGAAATCCACAATCTAAAAGAGACTGATGGCATCTTTCAGACTGATTCAAGCATAGTATCAAAAACAAAGAGAGCTTTCAATATGACAATCATTAAATGCATAGCGTGTTTATAAAAGTATCCAGTTTTCTGAACTAGTATCAGCATTTCTATTTGTGATTAGTAAGAATAAGGTAGATACATAATCCACACAAAAACAATCTCTGATGATTCACTACATTGAATAAAAACACACACACAAAATATGTGATTAACCAGAATGAAGAAATCACTTACAATGTCTAGTAGCAGTATTTGATGCTGAATGCTGATAAAATGTGGACATGTGCATACATGTACTAGTACACTGTGAACAAACCAACTGAAAGCTTTCACAGAAAGAGCTATAGTATGGACTCAGAATGGCCAACCCTTTTCAGACATTCTCTCTTGTCTTGTGTCTCTCTATCTTGTCTCTCCCCCCACTCTCTCTCTCCCGCTTTCATTGTCTTTCTCTCTCTCTCTCTCCCTCTCTCTCTCTCTCTCCCTCATCTCTCCCCACTCTCTCTCTCTCTCCCCCCCTCTCTCTCTCTCTCTCTCTTTCTCTGT
Source organism: Arbacia lixula (assembly GCA_963669155.1). Classification (NCBI taxonomy): domain Eukaryota; kingdom Metazoa; phylum Echinodermata; class Echinoidea; order Arbacioida; family Arbaciidae; genus Arbacia; species Arbacia lixula. Next base: position 1,612,715 of record OZ022590.1, on the reverse strand, counting down.
CTCTCTCTCTTCCCTCTCTGTCTGCCTATCTGTCACACATACACACAAATCTACTTCTCTCTCTATCTCTATCAATCATGACCCATCTGTCTAGTCTCTGCTTCTGTTTAGTTGTCTCAATCTCTCTCTTCTTGTCCTTCTTTCTCCCTATCTCTCTGTATCTAATTCTGTTTTCAGTGTCTGTCTTCTTTATCACGTCTCCATCTTTCTACATTTAATGCCCTCCCCTCCCCCACCCCCCCCCCCTTCTTCCCTTCTTTCTTCCTTCCTTTCATCTCTCCATGCCACTCTTCCTCACCTTCTCATTCCATGTCTCTCTCTCTTTCTCTCTCTTTCTCTCTCACTTTCTCTCTCTCACTCTCTCTCCCCCCCCCCCTCTCTCTCTCTCTCTCTCTCTCTCTTTTTCTCTCTATCTCTCTCTCTCACTCTCTCTCTCTCTTTCTCTCTCTCTCTCCCTTTCTCTATTTCTCCATCCCTCTCAACTCCCCCACCCTTATCTCTCTCTTACACACTCCTCCAATCTCCCGTGGTCCCTGTGGCATGCCAAAATGTACATATTGAACATACCAAGTTTAGTTTGGGGGCACAGCTGGTTTAACATGCCTCCATGAATTTGCTAGACTTCGAGTCAACACAAGAGGACAAAATTTACTTGGGTTTCTTCTCAGCATTCATAGCGGGGAAGCGCCGTCGCTGAGATAAGAGAGGAGTGGAATTAAATCAATGAAAGCTCTGTGCATTCAGACATACAGGGCTCCAACCTGCATGGGAACAAGTACAGACACACATGTGTAGACTCCCCTTACACATTGGTATTCAATCAATAAATCTAAATACACAATTTCCCCTGTAATAATTAACTAATGACATTAAAAGGGTCAACCACATGGCATTATATGTTCATGTAGACATGGGTCTGTCTACAGTAAAGGGATAATTTGTGGCACAACTGAATCATTTGAAATTATGACTACTTTTCATCACCAAAATATGACAGGGTGTTGAATCAATTTCCTCCAAAATAACTTCACCTAAAGTCCTGTTCTGAATGTTCATTTATTATATATTTCTAAACTAAGCCTGTACATATTTGCCATATCACGTAGGTAACGGGACAGACGAGTGTGTTACAAACTCATCTGTCCCGTTACGAAGTTTCTGAAGCGTACAAAACCTTGTAAAGTGCAAATCAATACATTTCTTTGATATTTTATTTTCATTGGATGGTTTATATAAGAGACAAAAAAAAATACTTGGGATTTAAGAGATTTATGCAAATGTTACAGTAAATGTAACAAAAATACACCCATTACTGTAGACACACCCACATGCAAACTGTTTCTGTAGCAATTTTTTCTGCATTCATTATTCTGATGTAGTCCTAGTTTCCATTGCCTGATCTTCCCAAGGCCTTGCTTCATACAAATGTGTTAATGTGTTATCGTTCATGTGTTGTACATGTGCTGATGTACACTTATAATAAGTGTAATTTGAATCTTACCAAAGTTATACAAATGCTGTGAGACATCTAGTGTTTGAAGATTGGCGTGTGCCTCTGTGTGTTCACATCTTCCTCTGATCACTGATCTATTATGAATACACCGTGCCTAAAAGTCCTCCCCTCTGGTCCCCAAATGACAGCGGCCTCATCAAAAATGTATGATACACAGGTGTTTTTAACAATTCCCTGCATTCCTAATTAGGCAATGTCCTCCCGTCCGTATTGAAAGAGTTTGTCCGTGAGGGTTGTTAACCTTGCAGCTTTTCCTTGACAGCCCATCACAGGATGCATAATAGATGGCATATTTCACGGTGTTTTCGTTTTCATGAATTTTGCAAATGGGGCACACGCCGCAAAAATGTAAAAACAAAAATATTTTGATGGTTGCCACTGATTGTTGTATCAATGAATCCAGCACGCATGAAATTTTAGGGACAGCAATTTATGCGTTGTGATTTTGTGGACTTGTGCGGTATGATTTGGTAAGCCTGTGTGTTGAGCCTGAGATATGGGTCCATGAAATCAAGTGCTCAAGAAATGGTGGAGGTTGTCAGAATTTGCAAAAATATATGGTGAGCAAAGGGAAACTATAATATATGATAAAATTAAAATCAATTAATCATTTTTATGGCCACTATCAGACAGAAAATTGAGGTTGTATCCATGAAAATAAAATATTCCCATCAATATTTGGCAGGAAATTGTAAGAACTTTTTCAAAAACTGTATCATCGCTGGATGTCCTTCTCTGCACATATAAAATGTAAATTTGTGGCTACTCATTCCAATATGTCTTGCCTGTTGGACGGTAGGCAAGATAGGATGAAAGAGATGAGCAGCTGAAGGACAGCTGTAAGAATAAATTATGTGTCTTCCTCCTTTTTCACTACTTACATGTACATCGTCCTGCAACATGTTGTATTTGACATTTAGAGAATGAACAAAATTGGTTTACATGGACAGTATTTGCAAGGGAGACACAGAGACAAAAGCGAAAGGTTTACAGTAGAAATGTGAGACAGAATACTACTTAAGAGGAGATGACAGAAAATAGAAAGAGCAAAAAGAAGAGGAGAAGGAGAAGAGATGAAGGTGAAGAAGAGAGGAAGGGGGAAGGAGAAAAGAGGAAGAACGGAAAGGAGAAGAGAGGAAGGAGGGAAAGGAGAAGAGGGGAAGAACGGAAAGGAAAAGAGAGGAAGGAGGGGAAGGAGAAGAGAGGAAGGATGGAAAGGAGAAGAGAGGAAGGATGGAAAGGAGAAGAGAGGAAGGAGAAGAAGGAGAAGAGAGGAAGGAGGGGAAGGAGAAGAGAGGAAGGAGGGAAAGGAGAAGGGAGGAAGGAGGGGAAGGAGAAGAGAGGAAGGAGGGGAAGGAGAAGAGAGGAATGAGGGGAAGGAGAAGGGAGGAAGGATGGGAAGGAGAAGAGAAGAAGAACGGAAAGGAGAAGAGAGGAAGGAGGGGAAGGAGAAGAGAGGAAGAACGGAAAGGAGAAGAGAGGAAGGAGGGGAAGGAGAAGAGAGGAAGGATGGGAAGGAGAAGAGAGGAAGGATGGGAAGGAGAAGAGAGGAAGGAGGGAAAGGAGAAGAGAGGAAGAACGGAAAGGAGAAGAGAGGAAGGAGGGAAAGGAGAAGAGAGGAAGGAGGGGAAGGAGGGGACTAATGAGACAAATGAGAAAAAAGAAATCAGTATCAAAAGCAAAGTAGCAAGAAAAGGAAAAGAAGAAGGATAGGAGAACAGAAACTAGAATGATTCAACTGCTACAAACTTGGTAGATATATTCATGCGCTTCTTTGTTAGCTCTATTTGGTTTAACTTGGTAGTCTTCTAAACTCAGAAAACCTGTAGCTTGGGTTTAAAATGCACCATTCAATCCATAGTAGGAATCAGACCATTCAATTTCTAGCTATAGCAAAAGACTATCATTATGGTGACCATTTCAAACCAAGTTTGGTCTCAAGTGAAAAAGAGCAATAAATTAAGATATTGGTGAAACACACAGGTATGAATAAGATTGTCTTTAAAGGTCCCCTGTCATCAAAATGTATGTCGACTTATGCTGATGCAACATAATATAACAAAATCACTAACTGTTCAATGGAAATACATGTATGTGTCCTATATTTTAAAATAATTTTTCTATATTTTTTCTCAGCACTGATAAGCCCCGCCTCCAAAATATCCTCCAGCTCAAGATTCCTCTTGTGACATCATCAAAGGTGGAAATTAGCAGGATAATAAGCAGAATTTATGCACAAACTAAACATTGCAATGACTACCTCCACCTGTCCGCACGATCACCACATGTCTTCACACAATACCATCTAACAACCTTTCATGTGGGAATAATCGTTTCCTTATGTCAGAAATGTGCGAGCTATGTGATGCTATTATAAGGACTTGCAGGTGGTCATTGCAATGTTTAGTTTGTGCATAAATTATATCTATTATCCTGCTAATTTCTACCTTTGATGATGTCACAGGGGGAATCTTGAATTGGAGGATATTTTGGAGGCGGGGCTAATCAGTGCTGAGAAAAAATATAGAAAAATTATTTTAAAATATAGGACACATATTTCCATTGAACAGTTAGTGATTTTGTAATTTTTTGTTATATACATATTAAGTTGCATCAACAGAAGTCAAAATACATTTTGATGACAGGGGCCCTTTAAACAAACACATTGAGCCAAGCTGTGCATTATACATAAGGGATACACAGTGGCACATTTTTATTTGGCAAGTGGGGGAGGGGGGGGGGCTTTTTTTTGCATTACAGGGGCTTTCTTGCCTTGAGCCCCATGGGTTTTTTTAATCACCGACTAGAACATCTGCTGCTACAGGGTATGATAACACATTATGTTGATTTAAGTGAACATGTGGTGGTAAGACAAAGGCAAACACGACTCCAATTAATGGAAATGGGGAATATTAAAAGCAAGATTGACTAATGAAATTCAAATCTCCTCCCCTACTGTACCAACATCGTAAACAAAAAGATCACCCTTGTCATTTATCGCTCCATCTACTCATAAAAAATGTTTTGAGTCTACATATTGTTACTCGAGGGGATTTTCTTTCGCCTGAAGTATAGTAGATGGAATAAAAGCAGGATTTCCAAATCTGAAATATCAATGCTCAGGTTGTTCTACAATGTATAGACAGAGAGAGCAAATTTGCTCTCTCTCCCTCTCTCTCTCTCTCTCTCTCTCTCTCTCTCTCTCTCTCTCTTTCTCTCTCTCTCTCTCTCTTTCCTGTTGCTCTTGTTTTTTCACTCTGCTGGACTGTCTGTTTTTCTTTTTTTACTCTCTCTCAATCACTCTCACTAGAAACTCTTTCTTTCTCTACATGTCTCTCTCTTTTTAAAGTCTCTTGAAGTCTCTCTTCTCTCTCTCTCTCTCTCTTTCTCTCTCTCTCTCTCTCTCTCTCTCTCTGCTTCTGTCTATTTCCCTTGCTATGTACATGTAGATCCTGTTCTCTATACCTCTCTCTTGCTATCTGTCTCTATCTTTACCTTTATCTCTGGCTGTAATATCTCTGTCTTCTTTTCTTTTCTTTCCTTTCTTGTATTTTCTCTTTCTCTCTCTCTACAACACACAGACACACACACAGACACACACAGACACACACATACACACACACACACACACACACACACACACACACACACACACACATAGAGACACACACACAAATATGCTTTACTACATTTCCAACAATAATTAATCCTCCACTCCTTTACACTACCCAAATCATGCATTCAAATCCCTCCTCCCTAAGAGTGAAACACAGAACAAAAATAATCAACATACGATGCTTTGAAACGGTAGAGGGGATCAAAGCCCTGGAGGCGTAACTCTGGACTCGAGAACCGCTCCTCCACCTCCTCCCTCGCGCCGGGAAGATACACCGAATGTGGCACACGGCGCAACGCACGGCTCCCAAGCGAGTCGTCGAGGGCCGGCCTCCCGGAGAAAAAATGATACGGGCGTTGACGGGGAAACGAGCATGATAGCAAGTCTGTTGACCCTTCAGGCCGGAAAAAAAAACTTTCTCGAAAACAAGCGGCGAGTTCGTCATCAGCACCATCATCGGAGCTACTTAGTTCGTGGTAACTCGACTCCATGCTTGACATAGATTTACATGGTAATCAGGTTAGCGGTCCTCACAATGGCGTCAGGCTGAATGGAAAATAGTGTCAATGTAGACTGGCTGCGCGATATGACCCAATTACACAGATTTAAAATTAGCAAGGATCCAACATGGATGATAGATGATTCCTGCTCTCCTAAACTGCATGTACTTGCAAGATATACATTTCAATACACTTGCATCATTTGTATTTCATGGAGGACTTGAGAAATCTAAATTGAGGAATACAATGTTTGAGGAGACATTTGAAATAAAACTTGGGAATCAAATGTCATGTAGTGTTTTTAAAATCGAAATAGAACAGAAACTTGGGTCTTCCTTCCGCTTAGCAGAATGTTCTGTAGCAAGTGAAATATGAGAGTCTGTGCTGATGGCAATACTGCATAGCCAATCTGTGATATCCATTCAATGACTCGTTGACATGTTCATTCATTGATCATTGTCATGCACTGTGGAAATGTAAGCATTTCCATTTTCTGGCTCAAATTCAACAAGCTCTGAATTAAAACACTTGTAGAATACATGTACATCAGGACAGGCTGTGAGAGTGGGAATCCATAGTGCACAATGTCAGTTCTTGCAGTAGTTCAGATTTTCTGTCATAGAGGAACAGTATGCTAATGAAACAAAGAGTCTGTAGAAGCTCAAGATCACATTTCCTGAGCGCCCCACAAAAAGAAAGGGGAAAGATGTTTTCCAGAAGTATGCAAATGCTAGTTCAACCACCGATCCATTCCATGATCACAAAACTTTGCAGAAAGCACTCACAGCTGCTCTCACGGGGGCACTTCATTCAAGTACCACAATACACGGCCCACTACCTCGCACAGTGCACGATACAACAATTCAGCGCAGCCGTAAAAAAAAACGAACATTCCGGCGGCACAAACCGGGTATCACATTTTTCAAGAGCCCTACTTTACGCCGACATTTTCCCTTTGAGGTTTTATACCGCATTCACCCAATTCTCAAGTGAGAATTTATTGTAAGTGGTAGACGCATCATCCACCGTTGTCCGAAGAAGCTAGATTTGGTCGGAATCAGACACGAGTTGAGAACCCGCACTCCATGCACTACATACATTGTATGCATGCCCATAACATGTACAGTACAGACTACACAGCGCCCTGTACTTGAAAACTGGGGCATAGAACAATGCTGGAAAAATGCATTTGAACCAAAGACGTGTTAAGCACATGTGCTCCACTCCTATTGTGTCTAGCCTGTACAGGGATACTATTAAAACAGAACTGACAGATGCTTTTTTAGAATAAATCAATCACATCAATTATTTTGTTTTTTAAGTTTGTAATAATATGAATAAACCAAACAGGCTATGACTTTTGTCATGTGTGATATATTCTCATGCACCAACAGCGACAGAATAGGCCTACTTTGTCTTCACACAGATCTTGTGAGAGCACAATGTAAGTACTGCATTAGGCTTATTATAGTCTGTACAAGTACTACATACTGTACATATATTCCTTAAAGTTGATATTCATTGATTTTAAATACGGTTGAATTTGATATCATTGTAAAGTTTATGACTTGATGATCATTATAATGCTAATCCCAAATTTTAAAACAAACCAGAAATATCCAAACAAAAACTACTCAAATTCCCTCTCGAAATCTGCCCAATTTACGTCCCGTAAAATAGGCCACTATGCATGACGTAACTGAATGTCCATGATTTCATTTGACAATCGGTCACCTGCAGCTTTCGTGTACGTACCGAACAGCAAATTACGTTTTTTTTTTAGACTTCAACAATGGATGAGTTGGACCTCGATTTAGATTTTCAAATTGACAATTTTGAAGAAAAACTTGAAGACGAGAGTATAAGCTCTAGTAGTGGACCAGATAGTGAAATCGATGAAGGTGAAGTGGGAGATTTTGATGATGAATCAAACGCTCCTCAGGCTCAAGCTGCGAGTATATGAATGGTGTTGTTACGGACGATAGATATTGCTGACCGGCAAGAACCAGAACCTGAACTTCAAGAAGATCTAGATCTACAAATGGAAAACTACGGGGATGCTAGGCCAAGGGGCAACCAGGATCATGCCAGGCTTGATCCAAACAGCACTGAAAATTGGTATGTAGTTGAAATGATTTAGACTAGAGGTATTTTTTCCCAAAACTTAGTGCGCGAGTTTGCAATAACCGTGGGCCCGATCCGTGCATTAGCTCAGCGTAGCCGTAGCAGTAGCGCTAAAGTCGAGCTAGCTACCCGTCGGCCGGGACGAAACAGAAAAAAGAACAGGACTCGATTGTTCTGTCAACAATCCTGATGAAATTGTATAAGATTAAAACTACGATGCAGACATGTACATGTACTATGATACCGTTCATGTTGACAAACCAGTTTATATTTCGCGCAATAAGAGACCACAAGTATAGTACACAATGTACATGTACATACATGCAAAAGTTGTTGTCAGTCGAAGGTTGCGAGCAGAAATATCAACGATGAGCAGAGTGTTGATGAAAGGAAAATGCGCAATACCCATACATGTGTACGTACGTGTGCGATCGCGAGCATGCATTGTAATCATGGAATGCGAATGCACCAGTAAGGCTATACCATACGATATGCAGTCGCGATATGCATGGGCTATAATGACGTACGCGCGCGTGCATAATCGTACTGCAGTATGTATGACGTTGAACGTCAACAAATCTTTCGAGAAAAATATAAATGGGTCTATATAGTGTTTGACATCTAGATTATATTATCTCAAGTCTTCTATCAACATTATTTTAGATATCTGTAAGCCTTAATTGAAAGGTCGTTAGATGGCATAACCTCTAGAAAACGTACAAGTGCAATTAAGAAAACTAACTTTTCCGAACGACAGCTCGTATTAAATTCAGTAGACTCGACTTCGTATTTCAATGTAAAACCTCCCGATAAAGGTCAGAATATTTTCATTTTTCTTACTTTATTATTGTTGAGATTATTTTTCTTAGATTTGTGCAAGACTTACTCAAATGCTACTAACAAGAAAAATCTAAAAGACGGTGAAATATAGCCTTAAATGGTATATTTAGTTAGGACGATATACTAGAGCTATACGTATAAAACACGTAATGTAGCGGCTGGAGATGGCTTACGTGCCCATTCACCTTACGTCACAAAAAATCGCTCTTTTCGCGGACGGCAAACGGCACGGTTCGTAGCATTATGAGATGCGTTATAAAAACTGTTTTTATTTCTTTTGTGTTATTTTATAAGCGAAATAATGAATTAATTTGACTTCTACACACTTTCAGCTTTCCATCGATATATGGATCGCTATATTTTTGGATTTTCTATGAATATCAACTTTAAAGAATCAATCTACAATATAGAGTATCCTCTCATACAGGAGAAATAAAACCTACACCTAACTTATTTCAGTAAAACAAGAAACATCATAGATGTAGAAGCACAGTCATGAAAGCTCTGACTAGCAACTTGATAAGACTAACCCTTAAAGGGCATATACTGTACTGGGAAGACAAGAAAGCCTTCAAAAGGTGATCGTCAGCAATCTTCTTGCGAATGGTCTTAAAGGGCATATACTGTACTGGGAAGGCAAAAAAGCCTTCAACATGTAATTGTTAGCAATCTTCTTGTCAATGGTCTTAAATTCATGTATTGTCTATTTTAGAAGCTTGCTGAAAGTTATTTGCCCTCAAATGATCTACATTTGGAGTAATATGTGATTAAATCACAAATCCTCAAAATGTTCAGTAGAACATACCAGGATATCATCACTGCTATTTAAGGAAATACAAGTTTTCACATCAGTAGGAGGATCGAGGGAGTACAGGCAGCGAGAAACAAATATTCACTGGTCGGGGCTACTTTTCAAAACATGATGTTGTGAAACAAACACCCAGTATTAAATTTGCATTTTACCCTAGAAAGGAGAAAAAAATCGCCATGGGTTATCTTGCTGCATTACGGAGGCAAATTGCCTTGAACCACCGTGTCAGTTTTTACTGGAAAGAGTACTAATGCATGTATCTGGATTACCAACTGCTGCATACAATACACATGCAGCTGTATACATGTATTTACTCAAAAGGTAGATCTCATTCAAAGGGTAATATGGAGAACACACACACAGACGATCTGGAATGAATCGCAGCTCACATCAATATGCTCCAATCTAGGACAGAGCTGGGACTGGCCAGCTTGGTGTTCAGGCTGATTGATATTCCAATTCTATCCAGGTGTGGATTATATAACAAGCGGGTCTTGCGGAAGTACACTAATTGCTACGCAGTTCATCCCCAAACTGTGTACTACAAGTAAGGAGAAGAGGTTCTGTAAATTTAAAGTCTTATTGGTACTAAACCTTCATGTATCTGTGATCTAGATGTTTGGAGGATATTCTCCCCAGTCTGGTAGGAAGGCTAGCTAATGTCTGCCAATCTATCTTGTCACGTTTGATTGCCTCCTATAGCCAGACGTCTTCATCAAAATGTCGAGGATGAGCTCACTATCTACGAGGGTCATGAAGTGCTTCCCCACTGCTCCATTCTCATTGCTGACTTCCCGGTGAAACAGCCACTTGTATGATGCGCAACCCCCTTCTTGCCATTAGTGTGCACTGATTAGTAAGAGCTAGCCTACTTTGTAGGCTGAGGTTGAGATTTTTTGTTCAATACTGCAATCATGATCAAGTCTAGCACACAGACTGATCTCATCTCACTCTCTAATGAATGAGTGCTGCTGAATCTGTGTCCACACTTCGTACATGTTGGTGTGATCTCAGGTATGTGAGCAAGACACCTGCACATGTACATGTACTGTACATTAGACTAAGCGAAAGCTACTGTAACTTAATAGTCAAAGTCCACCCTGAATAATAAGGTTTTATCATAAAGCAAAACAATTAAAGAAACCTATCAGTGAAGGTTTGACAAAAATCTGTCAAAGGATAAGAGTGTTGTGACTTTTTTGAAGTTTTTATTTTGTGATGTCACTTGCAGGCTGCTGTCCCATCTATTGTGTGTTGTATAATTCATAAATTGTCCATTTTCTTCTTCTTTTTTGAGGTACATACATGTACATCAAAGAAAAAAGTTGCTTTCATTTTTCTGCTTTATGGTAAAAAAAAACACAATTAACCTGTGTATTTGATACATGTTTATAACCAAAAAAATATGTGTCAAAAACATGTATTAAATGCACTATATGCACTACAGCTCAAAGAAATTGGCAAAGGGTAAAGGAAAAGGGAAGAAAGGGAAGGAGCCGCAGTTTTAAATGGCGGCATATTTTGTCAAGTTCAGCATGAAACATGATGCTTTTTATGCTAAAGCATCATGTTTCATGCTGAACTGGACAAAATATACCGCGGTTTAAAACTGCGGCTCCTTCCCTTTCTTCCCTTTTCCTTTACCCTTGCCAATTCCTTTGAGCTGTAGTGTATATTCTATTCCTTCCTCCGCTCCCTTTAAGAAGCATAGGCGTACAATGTAGCTTGTGCTGGTGACGTCAGCATGCGGCAGTCTGCACCAAGGGTGAGGACAGTAATGGGAGGAAAATGTCAATTATGAGAAACGATGCACTTGAAAGTTATGTCTCATGTCTCATCCTACGACTCTGAAGGGGGGAATCTCCTTGATGTGGTTCACAGACCTTTAAAGGTGCTGAACGGTATCTCGATTTACCAGTCTAAAAAACAGTTGTGCATTTCCAACTTTTCAGGACAATTTTTTCTCAACGGTATCTCTATTTACCAGTCTAAAAAACAGTAATTTTGTGCATTTCCAACTTTTCAGGACAATTTTTTCTCAACGGTATTTCTATTTACCAGTCTAAAAAAAAAGTTGTGCATTTCCAACTTTTCAGGACAATTTTTTCTCAACGGTATCTCTATTTACCAGTCTAAAAAACAGTTGTGCATTTCCAACTTTTCAAGACAATTTTTTCTCAAACTTTTGCTACAAATATATTTTCCTACCCGGTACTAAATTCGACTAAACGTCAGGGTTGCCTTCCCCTTTAAACCAACCGTAAGGACCTTCACATTGATGTCACAAGTCTGTTTCAATGAGAAACAAATTTTCTAAGTTATATGAAAAGCCTACAAGTCTGGAAATACAATATTGCTGCAGTCATTCGAAACACAAATTGGTTTAACAGAGCACTTTAATGTGCACATATTACACTCTGCAACATAAGTTTACATGTAACAAGGAAGGCTCACAGACATACAATGTACCCGTAGTACGACGTGTAGTACTCGTATCATCACAGAACAAGACTTGGTGAGTTGCCAAGATGTGGGGGAAAAGCACTTGCAAGAGATTTACAGCATGAATGGCTTACAAATGTATGATTTAACATTGTACATGCTGCAATGTTTAATTCATTATTCCTATTTGTGTACAAGTATTTAGATTTGGGGAAGGAGGGGTTGATAGGGGGGGGGGGGGTCTAATAGGAGAAGGAAAATTCAGGGAGATGAGGTTCTAGTCTGCACACACAGACTTTATTGTGACACCATCTCAAAATATGTGTCTGGTAGTAAAGCTACAGCTTGACTGGCTGACTACATACCGGGGGGAAAATAAATATGGGGGCGGGGGGGGGGGGGGGGGGGGGGGGGCTTAGGGCGAATTTGGACCTGAAATGCTTCAAAGAGCCCTGGAAAATATTTAAAGAGCCCCAAAAATTCCTTTACATGTAGATTCAATGTAAAATTGCAACCAAATGGCCAATGTACTCAAAAAGTAGCCCCCGAAAATGTTTTATTATTGTTTCCCTGCTACATACGTACTACAGCTAGACTTTGTATTCAGACCCCTTGATTCAGACACACTAACTGACTGACAAGGATCTGTGTTTGCAAACCAGTGAAATGCTTGTGAAACCAACACTAACTCCATTATGGTATAGGTTTACAAATCGAAGGAGCAGGTCTTCAAATCAAGAGAAACATAAAACTGTACTCTCTTTTTCTCTTACCTATTTGGAGAAAACATGCATTTTACAGTGCCTCAGTTAATGTGCATACATGGTTCATGTTGATTCAAGTCAAGAAGGTCACAACCTTCTTTTATGACTGAGCACGTTTCACTTTCACTTTTTAAACAAATCACAGTAAAATGTTATTTCGTTTTCATTTTGGGTGATTACGTACATGTACATACTGTACACGATGTAGGTCATGGTGATATTAAGTCATGCTGCATTGGATTACAGTTTTCCTCCACAAAATATCAATTATCAGCCAGTAAATTGTCCTGCTTAGCAAAGATTTTGAAAATTCTCAAAGTAAATCTTCTATTGAGTGTCTACAATAGTATCTGGGAATTCTCTATACAGAGAGTCCATCAGCTTTGTTTGGTGTTGCTCAGAATGGAACAAATCAATTCAATAATGATAAATATGTTATTAATTGCGGATAAATCGCCAGTGGTAATCGTTTGTATCGCAACGTCGGGATTCCTTGTTGACCATACATTGTGAGACAAACGATAATTCAAGTTTCAACATCCACCTCAAGTGTAGACAATTTACAGAAAATGTGAAAAAGTGAGAAGAGAATGCCAGTCGATGATTTGTATGTGAGTTTTTTTCATGTCATTAAAACAAATTGTTACTAATGGTAGCCCCCAAGCTTGTCCGAGGTTTGCCAGAGTAGCGACAACTAATAGATTCAGAGTGCGTTCCATCCAGTGAAACTGAATCACACAAAAAAAGTGTCAATGTAATATAACGCGTCACTGGGGAGTTAGGGGAAAAGTGGTAAATACATTAACAAAACAACTTGTTAAACTCTACATCGCATTTTCACTGTAATCTTTACAAACAGAATTATGTTGTTCTTTTGCATATTTTCCCCTTTAGGTGCATTTTTTACATTCTTGCATCTGAAATACACACAAATCCCATACACAAGCATTTCACATGGTGCAGGAAAGGTTACTAACCCATCTGAGAGACATTTCTGTCTTTCCTGAAGACAATACTTATTTAGTATCATATTTAGCAGTGTATATGTAAGTGTACCCTGCATGTACAATGTAGATTAACAATGTGTCTGCACACGCCAGGCCATGAGACACAACTGCAATCATGATATATTATGGATCGCCATCCATAACAGATCACTAGTTCCTGCCTCTCGGGCATTTTTGATAAATTATTCATTGTTTTTCACTTCTGCCAGCATTAGATTTCAGTTTGGGCCAGATGATTGTTGACACGTGAACCCGGCTAAAAGCCAGAAAATGTCAAATAAAGTTCACAAGACGGGCAGCACCAAGGCTGACTTGAAAGCAGACAGACATGCAAGCTTTCACAAGAATTAGACTAATCTTTCAGATCACAAGGACAAATGTTACAGGTGCATTTTCTCTGAAAGACTCTCACTAACTGTTCATTGTTCGAGGCGTACTTGTATTCTCAATGGTGAACATACTTGGTATGAAGGTTTTCACAGATTACATTTGTTTGCTAACTGGTGTTGTAATTTGTTACAAACAACTAAAGAGGTAAATTATTCCCTGATTTACAGTGTGGACATCCTTGCAATTATCAAGCCCTGCATAATATTTAAGGGCAACTAGATAAAAACTCACTTTAATTTTGATTTTCACATCCTTCTATCTTCAAATCCTTATACTACAACAATATTAAAACAAATAATTTCATTATGGCATGTTTATGTAATGAATTGAAGAACAAAAATCTTATTTAACCCAGCTCAGGGAGGGGGGTTGTATTAGCATACACTGTATCTCAGGAACATTCACAATTAGGAAAAATCTAAAATTGGTATTCCTAAAAGCCAATCAAGAATAACAGGTACATGTACAATTCTTAAAGGTAGCCAGTCCCTTTTGCAGACCTAATTCTGAAAGTTCCATGAATTTGTCATCATTTGAGAGAGAGTGGCTATACAGTAACCTTTCCCTGGAATCGACAAAGCATAATATTCAGTTTTGAGGAAATAATCTTCAATAATTGATCAAGCTTTCTTTTTTCGTACCAAGAAAATAATCGTAATTTCAAAAAGTCAACGGTCGGCAATCAATTGGAATCAAATCTCAGTGTTAGATTTTAATTTATTCTATGGGAGTTAAAGTACCTCTGACTTAAAAATTTCACAGTTGGTATTCCAAAGACACATGCTAAATATGTGCAAACTTTCATGAAGTTTGCAGATGTTTGTAAAAGGGACGGGCCGTCTTTAAATATGCAACTGGAGCTAGAAATCTGTATTCTGAAATGTTCTTAGGAGGAAATTAGGAAGAAAGATTCTGAAATCCATCTCAACTTTTCTCCTAAATACCCATCAAAGATTTCTTGAACTTTATTGACACTTATGCAAGTTCGCAAGTTCGAACAATTGGTATTCCAGAATGCCCGCATTCATGAAAGGATTTAGGAAGATATTTACAAGAGCCACCAAATGTTTTTCATAACACACACAAGCAAATAAAGAGCCACCATCTGCATACAGTACATGTTCATAATGTGTATGCACATACCATATTTGCACGTCCACACAGTTAGGAGGAAACCTAGGAAAAAGTCCCAATGACATTTATTGCTTGTGCTTGGCTCTTGGTCTTAATAAATAAAACACTTCCCTCCATTGGTTTTGAAATACACTTAGGGTATGGTCAAACCCTCCCTTATTTGTGTTGATATTCTGGAATATCAATTTTGCCTCTTTTAGACACCTCCTAACCTGGGGCCTAAAGTGAAAATAGACCATTTTTGTATTCAAATGTTATGCATGTTGCCTAAACAATAAACTTATGATAACCCCAAAGCTTGTTAGAGTACTTAGCAACAATCAATAGATTTAGTGCACATTCCACCAATCAAAACTGAATCACAAAATATGGGTGAATGTAAAAAAGTATGTTGTATGCAGTTAGGGGAAAGGTTGTTAATGGTCTCTTTTATGAAGTCAGTGTCATGTCATGACAACATCTCAGCTACACTACAGCTCAAAGGAATTGGCATAGGGAAAGAGAAAGGAAAGAATGGGACATCTCATATGATAAGATGGTCCAGGACATGAAGGACACTGATTGGAGTAGTGAGGCTGGCTTAGGCAGTGAGTAGAGACTAACATACACTACAGCTCAAGGGATTTGGCATAGGGAAAGGGAAAGAGAAGAGAGGGAAGGAGCCGCAGTTTTAAACCGCGGGATATTTTGTCCAGTTCAGCATGAAACATGATGCTTTAGCCTAAAAAGCATTATGTTTCATGCTGCACTGGACAAAATATACCGCGGTTTAAAACTGCGTTAGAATTTCCCTTCCACTAATAGAGCTGGAAATTGACTTTAGGCAAAATTATAGCAATCAGTAGATTTTGAGGTTTTGGGCTGGTTCATACGAAACCTACATGTACACCCTAGAGACCAGTGACCAGTGTGCCCTATGGTTTAATTCATGGTGCACACGTTCAAAGGGAGCAATTGTTTGCATCGCGAATTGAAAGGGACAATACGATTATATGTAGACTACGCTTGCTGCGATTCAATGTAAACAAGGATAGTTTTTCATGTTTGTGAAGCTACATTATTTTACAGGCGTATGAATGTGAAATTACATACTTTTGTTAAAGACAGCCCGTCCCTTTTTCAGATCACCACAAAACCATCGAAACATTGGCAAAACATATAGAGAAGTGAAAGCAAGCTGTATATTCATAATTTGAAACTGATACGTAGTGTAAAATTCAAATAATGCACGTAAACAATGTCTGATGAATAGTCTTTACCTCAGGCTCTTAGCAGTTTGTGTTGAAATATCTGCTTTATTGATTAATCTGTTGATTAAATTATAAAACGCATTATGAAAAAAATTGTTCTATAGAAGGAATCATCTCCGAAGTTTGGTAATTACTCATAAAATTAAGATTTCACATACGCATAATAAGTATAGATACTGTAACAAAGACTAATACTTTAGTACAAAAAAAGTTGGTTTGAAATTTAACGGCTGAAATTTTTTACATATACAGAAAGCTTCAACATGCTATATTCTTAGAAATAGTCTTGAATCACACTTTCTTCAATTTACGATCGTGATAGACGATTTAAAATTTTAAGCTTGCAAAAGGGACGGACAATCTTTAAGGTTACATACATGTACATGTAACTGCTGATTCCTGTTTCATGACTTTTGCAAATGAGCCACCCTGTCTTTAAAGGTAGGGTAGGCAAAAAAGTTAAATGTTGTAAAATGCACAGAAAAAGAAATTATCACAGCTTCCCTCACAATATAAAAGCTAGAAAGTGACTTTGAGTGGAATTATGTTGAACAATAGATTTTGAGTACCGGTGAGTAATTTAACAGGTCATCCAAAGTTCTAAACCCTAGAGGTTCCTGTACTGTAGCCCAGAGAGCAAGACTACAACAGCGCACATTGTGATTCTCCGTTCCAAGGGCTGCATTGATGTAGTAGAGCTCCGCTGTCCACCGCACTGACACTGGCCAGGGCGATATGGTATTTGAATGGAGATGAAGTATTTAATGGAGCTTTCAGTTTCAACAGGAAACTAATAAACTGTCAACATGTTGTGTTTCCTGTTTGTGAGGTAATCAAGATTGTATGAGATGTTTATTTTTTTTTTTTTTTTTTACAGCAGTATGATTTGGAGTAGTTGTCAAGTATAGTTGATAAGATATTACTCTTACATGTCTAAGAGATAAGACTTATTGTAAATACATACATGTACATACTTCTTTCTATATATTCATTATTATCATTACATGTATTAGTGTTAAGCAGTCATTAGCCAAAGATAATTTTGATACCGCCATACCAAAGAATTTAAGGAATCAGGCTCGACTAGCACTTGTGCTAACTTCTGATTCACGTTAACAACTTCATTATCAACGTTTTCACTTATGTACAAAATTGTGTACAATGCTGCATCATAAGTATGTGCTTTATTTCTTCATTCATTGTTAGAGTCATGACAGTTTTTTGTTTATTTGTTTCTTTCTTTCTTTGTTAATTCACTCATGTATATATATACAAGTTTTTGTATTACTATTGTAACTGTTGTTGTTGTTGTTAATAATAAATTCAAATTCAATTCAAATTTAATAAATTCAGATGTATACCATCATCGCTGTGAAACAGGGGGGGGGGGGGGGCGAGGGGGCTTCAGACAAACCTAAGGCCAAGGATCTCGTATTTCACTGTTCCTGAAAAGGTTTGTGGAGCTTGAAGTACTAGGCATTAACAAATAAATTGGCACTTTTGAGAATAACAAAAAAATAATTATAACTCAAAAGTCAAAGCATTTTTAGAGGGAGGGTACATGACACTTCTGCAATTATTGTTCTTGCAATAATCCTTGAAATATTCAATGAGAATTTTCCGTTTGGACAAATTTGTACCTAAAAATGTGTTTCACTATTAGAAAATTGATTCAGAACACAACCACGACCATTTTGTGTCACACCTGTTCCCAACTGACATCACAGTGTAATCAATAATGCATGATGCGTCTGGCAGAAAAGTAGTGGTCAACTGTAGGTTGACATGTGTGATGCACAATGTCCATTGTTGAGTTCAAAATAAACTACCTGATACACAAACAATTTCAGATCCAAATTTGTCCAAAAGTGAAAACCTCATTAAATATTCAGAGGATTATTACAAAGTGATTGATGAAATGTCACAAAACCTACTTCAAATAATTTGACATTCCTTGACTTAATGATGTGTCAGTTTCGGGTTGAAATGAATTATAACTTACTTCATGATTATTTTTTTAAATTGTCAGTTTCTTTTTAACACCTGGAATAACTGAGATTACATACAATTGTCAGATACATGTAATGTTTATTGATAGCGCATACTGACGATGCATGTCAAGTCATGACTTTGGTGAGTGCTACTCTACCTTTATCGTGACTGTTAGGGTTACACTGATGGTGGTTCCATTTCCTTTAGTTTTAATGTCTATCAGTAAGTTTCAAGATTAAAGAGGCACCCCTGAAAGCAAACTAAACAACAAAAACAGCACCCCATCCCCATAAACATTGAAATAAAGTTACAATACATTTAGTTGTTACACACAAACCATGTCTACTAGACTTATTTCTATAACCCAATCCAGGCAATCAAAATAAAATTGTGAGTTACACTGACAAGTGACAAAGTCAGAAAAACAAAATGTAACATTAAGTCTTTATAAAAAATAACCAAAACAAATTCCAACTCAGCAATTTTCAAAGACAAACTAAACATGTCATAAATCTATGTGTGTGTGTTGATTTAAATTTTAACTTTCATCACAATATGAATTCTTTTGTATATTCCTCCTCATAATATAATACGTATAAAGACACAATCAAGTCTCGAGAAGGTATGATTTTACTTCAAAAGTATCCTTACCTCCGATATAATTCTGAATCCCGCGAGTTATTTTCCGCTGCCTGTGCTTGAGCCTGTGGCTGTGATTGTGCAGCGAAGGCCGGTGCCTCGGCCATCTTTCCCCAGCGGTACACGCCTACTTCACACGGTGACGTACCGGCACACGAGGTGGGAGGTGGCCGCTAAAATGCCTCGACTTCTCCCGAACTTGTCGACTTGACTTCCCGTCGTTCTCGACTATCCAGCTCTCCTATCTCCGAATCTACCAACTTGTTCTGTCTGAATGTTCAAATCTCAACGAGCGTTAGTATATGTCTAACAGAGCCCGAATTGTTTAATAACCTTAAGAAAATTAATTATCAATCGTGAGCAAATGCGGCATTTCCTTGGAGTAATCGTCTCCTTCTTCGTTCCGTCTCTATCCTTTCTTTTTTGTACCGACTGTACAGAAATAACCGCAGAGGGCATACAATCAAAAAGTCATAACGCTCTATGGTGTCGTAATTATGCAGAAACAATTCAAAGCATTGAGGAGCTCATCGATAATGTTATGTAAGGTTATTTTTCCATAATTTTCTCATTCAGTTCCTGCCAGTCATGTCAGTTTTGTTTTTTAACTGTCAATACATTTTCCAGGAGGACGGCTTATTCATCACTGCATTGCATATTGAGACTAAAATCACAACCCATTTTCTCCACAAAAGAGATATTCAATAAAACAAAGCAAAGGCCGGTTTATAAAAAGAAACTACCCCATAAAATAAAACGATAAAAGGTAAAGACGAGACCTTTTAGCGAATCAATAATAAAGACCTATGATATCATTTATCTCCAAATGGCAAGGGAACACAGCAACTGTCATGATTAATACATTGTGCTAGCTTCGTGCTACTGGGTTCAGATTTCACTCTCTCCAAAATTCATAAAACGCATGAAGCATAAACCAATTTGGGGAATGTGAGAGTTAAGTATTCTGTATGTATTTTATCGCCAAACAAGGATGATGCTAAATGTATTAATATTCACGAAGGAATCAGGACACAAACCCCCTGATCAATCTCACTTACAGCTCGATTTACAATTTGCTAATTACATTCTTTTTTTTGTCTCACTAATATTCGTTCAATGCATTGTTCTATGTGTAGGAGCCTAATATAATTTCAATACGCAATGTAGGCCTATATGATACAAATCTGTCATTATTGTAATATCCATTTCTAGTGGGCCTATAGTTCATATACATTACTTTGTGTCAATATTCACGATGACTTTGTTTAGAGGTTGAATCCATAAAGAAATAAATTGACAAATAGGTCTCAATGATATGTTTTAAAATAGAGCAATCAATAAAGAATCAATAGATCTTTATGCATTCATTCGTATTACAAAATACATGTACGTGGATTTCATTTCTTTATATTCATAGTTATGTTTGATTGATGTTCATGATTCATACAAAACAAAATAAAAGCAATTACAATGCCTGCATGTATCGAACGAAAAACAAAAATAATCATAACGCTAAAGTAGTTGATCTTTTCTGGCATTAATTTGCGACGTCGCCATACCAGTTTGCCTTATCGTGAGACAAAAGATCAACTACTTTGGCTTTATCTACTACCACGATGATCAACATCTTCCGTAAGAATAATCACAATACATGTAACAAAAATAAGTTTGAGAATAAAAAGAAAAGTACAATAATCAGAAGTGGTACATTGAACCTAGAGGTTTCCTTAACGAATAAACAAGGGGTGACATCCTTCAGTAAAAATTTACAAATCAAATAAATAAATATGTGGATTTCATATTGTTTGGAAACGACTCTTGTGAGGCAAACATGATTTCAGAAGATTTCGTTTGTTGATATCGGTTAATGATGTTGTGAGGTGATGTTTGATGATGCAACTTTCCCCAGCCAGTTGAAGTACGTTATTATACAACAAAAAACAAAAAAAACAAACAAAAAAAAAACATGTAGGCCTACGACTCAAAACAAATGGTTGTTTGTCTAGTGATGATATTTCCATTGATAGATTGTCAATATTTAACCACCTGCGGAACAAGAATACTTGTAATTAAAAAAAAAAAAAGAGAAAATAGGCATAGGCATACACCCAGTTGTAAGGATAGCATGCTTCATCCTGTCAATGAATGAAAAAGCAAGTCAGAAAATAAATCTTGGAACCAGACGGTATTTGAACCTGCAATCTACTGCTGACCGGGCAGCGACTTAACCACGCAAGCTATTTCTATATGGTTCAGGATACGACAACATGGAAACAAATACCGAAGAGTCTCATTTAATCAGACTTATTAATATTCATGAGTAGTCCGCGCCGTATAAATTTCGGCAAGATTCTAGTGAAAGCCCTTTTACTAAAATCTAGCCAAATGCGTGGCTAAGTCGCTGCCCGGTAAATATCGTTGGCATTTTGTATGATCATTTCAAGTTGTGAATTGATCGTAACACATTATATATACGGAGAAAAGAAAAGCAATTCAAAAGTCAATCTATTTTTTTTATTTGGGGGGGGGGGGGGGGGGTGAGCTCAATGATATAGGCTATTATATTTAAAAATTAGTTAAACACGTGACATCTGTAGTTATCGTGTTGACAAAACTTTGTTCTTCTTCCTCACTGTTTTTTTTTTTTTTTATAGGCTTACTAGGCCTACAACCAAGTTAGTAACCCGGGTTGTAATTGTGGACAATCGTATAAAATATCATTTCCTCACCATGCTACCTCGTAAAAAAACAACAACGATAAGTCAGAGTCAACACAGAGGGTATTCCTTTTTCTTTGTTGGAGGGGTGGGGTGAAGGGGGGGGGGGGGGTGGGCAGTGAACTCTATATTCACAGATGATTATAATTTGAACTCCCAGTTTCCCTATTTCTTAATATTTTTTTTAGTGTATTCATTAACGTAGATCATGCCATATTCACTATTCATTACTCTGTATTTTCTTTATCAATCCGTTATCTTTTTTTTTTTTTAATGAACCCCCCGGCCGGCGGCTTCTCTACCTTATTCGTTTGTCACAGGTGCAACCCGGTTTTATTCAATACTAGGCCTTAAAGATCTATTATTGTTCTGTTATTAAAGATCTGTTATTGTTTTGTTGTGCTGAATTGTTTTTCATAGTTATCTTTTATTTTGGTGGGATTGGGATGCGTTGGGGCTTGCCAGGGGTGGGTGGTGCAAGATACGTGAAACACATCTCGCGTCGTGTAATCACATGACTTCTGCTTGGTCAAGTCATATGATCAATAATCACGTGATCTTCATAGGTGCCTTCTTCGTATCAACATGGCAGGAGTAATCCGAATCTCAGCAGTTTTAGCGTTGATTTTGTTGCCATTTGTGGCAGGTCTTCCAAGATTTTTCCTTGGTAGACCAAAGCATGGAATGCTTAGAGATATACCGAACAGAAACAATGTTAAACTTCCGCCGGACATGTGGTTCGAACAAAAATTGGACCACTTCAACGATGCAGATTCGCGGACCTGGAAACAGGTAGTAGGATTTTAATTCGTGTGCTGCCGAAAGTTTCGGCGTGTGTTGGTGCGAGAGTGCCGCTGGGCAGAGGCAGTGCCTGTGAATAAGCTCTCCAAGAATTACATATCCATGCACAGCTCGTGTTCAGAATCAACCCATATTAAGTCATGTGGCATGTTTATTCATTGCATTATATTATCATTTTATCTTCACTGTTTTCTGACACTTGACTTGTGATATTTTTCAAATTGTTTTTCTGTTTGAATTTCTCCCTTTCCTAAACATTTTATTTACTTCTTTTTACCTCTATTTTTTTTTCTCTTTTCTCTTTTTGTTCTTTGTTTCTATACCTCACTGCACCCGTTTCTCTCAATTTTTACTTTATGATCTTATGACTGTTTCCCACTTTCAAATTTGTCCTTCTTTCTCTTCTTCCTTCCTCCTCCTTCTTACACACCGTTTCTTCACAGCTTCTTCCTGCTCTTTTTTACTACACCTCCTGTTCTCCTGTCCCTTTTCTCTTTCCCCTTCTCCTTCTTCCTACCTCCTCATATTAACCGCCTTCCTCCTCCACCTTATTCTGTCCTATCTAGAGGATATTAACACTTGATTCATACCTGTCCTGCTCTCTACACAGAAGACTGTGAACATTGCTATTCCAGCGTCTGCTGATCCCGGCAAACAGTACAGGTACTCATTTATGTTCACAGTCTTCGTAACTTTCCCAACGTAAATCTTGACTTGATGTAGAAGAAGCAGACTTTTTGTTGTTGTCCCGTCAACCGCGGTGGGTCGTGCTACTCCTGCTGTGGTTCCCTCTGGTTCCCTCCTCCTGAGGACAGCGTCATCGCTCCTGCTACCGACCCAGCCCCTTCACCTAGGCGTTCTCTTCGTCGGGCCGGCAGACCTGCATGGCACTCAGATTATGACATGTCGCCCTAAGTTACGGACGACATTTTCCTTGTGTTCTTGTTTTGGAGTTCCTGTTCGACGAGTTTAGTGTTTTACAAAGTTACCTGTTATTTGGATATTGGACGTTTTCCTTGAGTTACCCGTTATTTGGATATTTGACATTTTTTGGACACACCTTTCATCTTCGACACGCTTCATTACTTCTCATCGTGCCAAAGACTTGGGGGGAGATAGAGGATATTAACACTTGATTCATACCTGTCCTGCTCTCTACACAGAAGACTGTGAACATTGCTATTCCAGCGTCTGCTGATCCCGGCAAACAGTACAGGTACTCATTTACTATCCTATGGTTCCCCCACAGCGATTCTTCGTCAATGACACCTTCTACACCCCTGGGGGTCCAGTCTTCCTCATGATTGGTGGAGAGGGAACAGCCAATCCCATCTGGATGGTGGAGGGTACTTGGATTGAGTTTGCCCAAGAGATGAAAGCTTTCTGTATCATGTTGGAGCATCGGTTCTATGGCAAAAGCCACCCTACAGAGTAAGTCGCAGAGTTGTTATGTTTCCGACAAGAAGGTTAGAAGTCAGCTCTTTGCACATTATACATCGTATTTTGCCCATAGGTTAGGCCGTTTCGAAAATATTGTAAGGCCAGTTTTAGTTTATTCAGTGGATAATTACAATGAGATTAATTCACCTCTGTGGTATAGTCGTGAGAGTCCTTGACTCTTGCAGAGAGATCCTGGGTTCGAGCCTAGCCCGGTGCGTACACCCTTGGACAAGGTGTTTTGCTCGTTTTTGCCCCTCTCAACCCAGGTGTAGTAAATGGGTACCTGGCAGGAAATAGTGTTCCTGATCTAATTAGATCAACTCGCTTTTAGCGCTACATACTCGGCTGCTTTGCCGAAGCCAGGGTAATAATGAAGTGCTTTAATTGGGTAATACTTTGTATTAGGAAAGTGCTTTATAAGAACAGATTATTATTATTATTATTTAGTGTACATTCATGTACATGTTCTTTTTGCAATGGACAAGCACTTTATTTAATTTGCGTCTTACGTTTGATGTGCAAATGCATTACAAATTCATTGCAATTTATGTCCGTGAATTCCATGGAAAGTATGGTGCTTCCTGCTGTATGAACAACATTCTATTTTGCCTATGGCCATCTTCTCACTGAGTAGGTCTGTCGACATGCTAGTCAATTAATGCTCCTATCTTTTCCAGCGACATGAGTGTGGAGAATCTGCAGTATCTTAACAGCGAGCAGGCGCTAGCCGACCTGGCCCATTTCAGGACGGTCATCGGTCAAGATATGAAGCTGGACACTAACCGATGGATCTCATTTGGAGGCTCCTACCCAGGTAAGTGAGAGAAGGGATGAGGACTGATATCTTCAGAGAGCTTGATCACCTTGAAAGTAAGATGCCGTCAAAAGAACCAGAATGGACGTTGTAGTCAAACCTTTCTTCAAAGCTCACTGTCCACTTAGACCACCTGCCTGTAAAGACAACACCACTTGATTTCCTTGAGAGTAGTTTGCGTGTAAATGCACCTGTCCGTCAAGACTAGGTACTACTTTCATTTGTAAGGGGTGGCATTTAAAGATAGGTGAATGCTAATTAGTTATAGTAGTAAGCGTAGTATTAGTAGTTGTAATAATGCATGTAGTAGAAGGAGTATTTTTGTTAGTTGTTGCAGGTTGTAATATGTTTTGCTTATCTGATTATCTTATAAAAATTTACATACACGGCGCATAGAGAGTGTTCACACTATTACATGTATGCACGATATGAATATTCTTCTTCTTCTTCTTCTTCTTCTTCTTCTTCTTCTTCTTCTTCTTCTTCTTCATTTTCTTCTTCATCTTCTTCTTCTTCTACTCCTCCTTCTTCTTCTTCTTCTTCTTCTTCTTCTCCTCCTCCTTCTTCTTCTTCTTCTTCTTCTCCTTCTTCTTCTCCTTCTTCTTCTTCTTCTTCTTCTTCTTCTTCTTCTTCTTCTCCTTCTTCTTCTTCTTCTTCTCCTTCTTCTTCTTCTCCTTCTTCTTCTTCTTCTTCTTCTTCTTCTTCTTCTTCTTCTTCTTCTTCTTCTTCTTCTTCTTCTTCTTCTTCTTCTTCTTCTTCTTCTTCTTCTTCTTCTTCATTTTCTTCTTCATCTTCTTCTTCTTCTACTCCTCCTTCTTCTTCTTCTTCTTCTTCTTCTTCTCCTCCTCCTTCTTCTTCTTCTTCTTCTTCTCCTTCTTCTTCTCCTTCTTCTTCTTCTTCTTCTTCTTCTTCTTCTTCTTCTTCTTCTTCTCCTTCTTCTTCTTCTTCTTCTCCTTCTTCTTCTTCTCCTTCTTCTTCTTCTTCTTCTTCTTCTTCTTCTTCTTCTTCTTCTTCTTCTTCTTCTTCTTCTTCTTCTTCTTCTTCTTCTTCTTCTTCTTCTTCTTCTTCTTCTTCTTCTTCTTCTTCTTCTTCTTCTTCTTCTTCTTCTTCTTCTTCTTATTATTATTATAAGTACAGTAGAACTAGAAAGTTTGATATATGACTAGTATTGTTATTTTCATCATCACTTTCCATCCCATTGTTCCCAGGAGCCCTGTCGGCATGGTTCAGACTGAAGTACCCCCATCTGGTGGCGGGGGCCGTCGCTACAAGTGCCCCTGTGCAAGCCCAACTCAACTTCCCAGGTGGGAACAAGTTCTTTAGAGAGGGACCAGCATATCAATTCATTTCAACTCTTTATTCATTTAACAAACAAAAATACACAAGTTTTCATGCACAATGAATACAAGATATCACCAGAAGCCGATTGCTTGTGAGGTGTCAAACTTGTTGAACTTATTCAACAGATTGTTAAGTTGAGATAGTGCTTTATTGAGGTTGGCTTATATCATTTATCGAAGTGTATCTATCTGGTGGTTTGGGATTACATCTGTTATAATCCCCCCTCAGGATCATTTAAACTCCAATTCTGATTTCACTTTGTGTTGAAATATGAATTTGGAGTGCTAAGGTCAAAGTTCATGTCATGGTCAATGTTGGTAACTGGCCGTGAAAGTTTTTAATCAACCTATCACAATATACGCAAAGCTAATTTTGCTTATTTTTCCCTCACCCCTCAAGTATGTTTGCAATTTTGTATGTATGTCATTAGTTGGTTATTGGTTAATGTATCTATTACTGTATTCCAAATGCACTTTCCTTACAACACACTATGGATACAGGTTTTTAGAATAATTAAATGATATAAAAGTGATTATTATAATGATTATTATCTTTAATAGTAAATGAGGATGAATAATGAAATTAGATTTTTCTCAGTGTATAAAGACACAAAGAACCCTTCCTTTGATATCATGCCTTCTCCTTGCAGAGTACCTGGAAGTTGTTCAGGCATCACTGGCAACAAGCAGTGTGGGGTCAAAGTGCAACGATGCCATCAAGGCAGCGTCACATGACATCGATCTGCTCATGATGCACATGACAGGATGGCAGACTCTCTCCTCGGTCTTCAAGTAAGAGAGCTATCAGATGCTGCTTCTTTCATTTTTAATGCTATGTTGTATTTTGGCATAAAATGTCTTAACATGTTTTCTAGAAACTACCATTTAAGATATGCCATTACATGGTATATCATTATTTTTGGTATAAACCTGAAGAGATGGTAGCTATAAAATATGCTTCTCCTAGTTTAGTACCAAACTTATTTGATTGCATATTGGCTTTTAACCCTAATACTGTCGGGGTATTTCAAAGCTTTGGGGGGGGGGGGGGGGGGGGTTGCCCGATTGCCTCAAAATTTTGCACAAGGGTCAAGAATTATGTAATCTACAAACTTGTAAAGCTAAATTTACGAAAAATCCTTTCATTTGTTTAAAATTAATGAATTTATGCTCATTTATGTGAGAAATCATAGATTTTGGTATTTCTCACTACATAAAGCCTCTGGAATAGCAATTTTCCTGATTATGGCTTGTAATTTTTACTACTACTACTACCACCCCAAATCCTTATATTTGTGTGTGTGCATGTGTTGTCTTGCAATAGCTTGTGCACTCCTCTGAACGGCTCCAACATGAATGATGTGGCCAACTTCTACCAGACCCTGGCAGGCAACTTCATGGAGATTGTGCAGTATAACAAGGACCACACAGCATTTGAGGTATGGTAGGAGTATAACAAGGACCATACAGCATTCGAGGTATGGTAGGATTCACAGTATAATCATCACTGAGCATTTTGAAACCTGCATCACATTGCCAGAGCTGCCAACCCGTTATAGTGCCCATGTATCTTAATCCGCAAGGTGGCACCTGTGGGGGAAAGTATTGCTAGAGGGGTAGGAAAGATACACTACAGCTCAAAGGAATTGGCATAGGCATAGGGAAAGGGAAAGGGATGAAAGGGAAGGAGCCGCAGTTGTAAACCGTCCGTTTTGTCCAGCTCAGCATGAAACATGAAAGCATCGTGTTTCATGCTGAACTGGACAAAATATACTGCGGTTTAAAACTGCGGCTCCTTCCCTTTCTTCCCTTTCCCTTTCCCTATGTCAATTCCTTTGAGCTGTTGTGTACATTCATGGTAGCCCATTACTACTTATCCTACATGTGAGCTGGTAACATGATATCGCATGCACATACCTATATAAGATGTGTAAATCGTTTGATAAACACGAAGTGATGAATAAAGTGTATATTCATAACCATTGTCTCTGATTTTTGCTTTGGTTTCTGACATTCAGTGTTTGGACAGTAGTGGATCTTGAAAATATATTAGTATTTTATTTTTGTTCACTAACACATTCATCTTTGAGTATAAAACACATTAATTGTTTACTTTTGGGCAGACTTTTTGCCATTAGGTTGGCATCCATGCATTACCACTCGTGTGGACGTGCATAGTCATTTGTTGTTATTGACACAAATTATGTTAAATATGAGGGTTAATAGTGGTAAAGACTATGGAATCTGTAATCAATGGTGTGCCATTATAGCATGACCATGGGACCCAATCTTACTTGACTTCAGGATATCAGGAAGGAATCATCTCATTACCACAACAACCTCTTATTTTCAAGAGCATTTTGTGTTCTATCTCAGGGCCGTGTGAATAACATCACCATTGACACCATCTGTGGCATCATGGGAAATGAGTCTGCGGGGACGGAGCTTGCGCGCTACGCGGCTGTTAACACCCTCACTCAGGGAGGGGAGTGCGTGGACATCTCATATGATAAGATGGTCCAGGACATGAAGGACACTGATTGGAGTAGTGAGGCTGGCCTAGGCAGTGAGTAGGGACTAACATACACTACAGCTCAAAGGAAGTGGCATAGGGAAAGGGAAAGCATGACTTGTGACCCTCTCTTGTGCTTAATCAGATTCTCAATGATAGTGATTCCCATCAGCTAAAGTGGAAATTTGATCTCATCAATCAAAATTCTTGCTGTTGACAAGCGTATGAATAGTTTATGATTTGAGAAATTTGATTTGGATTGTTGGAAATTAGCTCCCTCTATGTTAAAATAGGAATAAATCTCATTTAGCACAAGAAAGGGTCACCATTTGTGCACAGAATCATTCATGAACAGCTTGGTAAACCAGATATTTTCGTGGATGACAAGGTCACATAATTTTTTTTGCGTGATGTTCTTTTTGCAATTGCCACCGTGGCTACTTCTGTGTACATGTGCATTGCCCATAAACAGTCATGAACACCCGATACTCATTGCACTAGTATAAACATGCTACGTAGCCTGGGAGAAAACATACATCCACTGCTGTGTGTTACATTGCCATTTCTATTGGTGAGGAGAACATATCTGAACCGCAATTGCATTTAATATGATGTGTCAATATTTTTGTTAAATTTGTGACCCTGCAGTGATTCATGAAAATCACGAAAATGCAATTCTTTGAGAAACAACTCAAACAGTATATGGGAATGTGTGCAGTTATGTGGAGCACTACTGTATGTGTCTTGTTCATACCAGACACATAGGTAGGAGCTCATTAGCCTGATCTTCACATTCACTCACATTCAATGGAGAGGACTCATAAGCTTGTCATTGGCTTGTGAGTATGAGAATAAGCACCAGTGACAAACAATGTATGGTCAGCAGTAACGTTTAAGTGTGGAGAGTTTCTTGCCCCATACAGGGTCTGTGGATAAGAGGATTAGGCTATTCACTAGCTCCTGGTCTAAGCTGACCATCGAAGTGAATAAGATATCAAGATTCGTCCCCATTCAATGTCATAAATGCTATGTTTATTGACCGTTCACAAGCTCCTGGTCTAAGCTGACTAGTAAAGTGAATACATGTACAACATCAAGTTTCCTGCCCATTCAATGTCATGAATGGGAAGATTTTAGGATTTTCACATGATATCTGAGCTGACCAGCAACTTGAATACAATGGTCAAGTGTCCTGCCCATTCAATGTCACGAAAGAGACGATTATAAACTATTCACTTGATCCTGGTCTGAGCTGACCAGCAACTTGAATACAATGGTCAAGTTTCCTGCCCATTCAATGTCATGAAAGGGATGATTATAAGCTATTCACTTGACCCTGGTCTGAGCTGACCAGCAACTTGAATACAATGGTCAAGTTTCCTGCCCATTCAATGTCATGAAAGGGATGATTATAAGCTATTCACTTGATCCTGGTCTGAGCTGACCAGCAACTTGAATACAATGGTCAAGTCTCCTGCCCATTCACCTTGAAACTTGAAGAAGTAATCCCTTAAACAGGGGATGGGATGTGTTGTGACAGTAGGTGGTGATGATGAGGACAATTGTGTTGAATTTCTATTTACCAATCTACTTCAAGGTCATGACCTGATGGATTACAGGCTTTCCACTTGATCTCGACTGGAGCTTGCTAGCAATGTGCATACTGCATCTCCTTTCTATAGGGGGGTCTTCATTAGCTTGATCAGACGAAATTGCGAGCTATTTTGCTGATCCGGGGAACTAGCCTTAAGTTGCAATCGCGTCTTCATTAGCTTGAAACTCGGGATGCATAAATTATATCGATGTTCGCATATGCGCAGTGTGAGACTGGAATAGACCATGACCGCATGGCTTCGGTTGTGAGCTCGCATTCACGCACGTACAAAAACCTAACGTAAACAATGCCTCGTGCGCGCTGATGCATGCCCATGTCGCGAAATTTTAAGGCTAATGAAGATGCTCCGAAATAGCTCGAGCTAAATCGCGAACTAGCTCGAGCTAGCTCCATCTAGCCCAAGATTTCTTGGGAAATTTTCTTGACGAAATAGCTAGCTATCTGGCTAATGAAGACACAAATAGCTAGCTATTTCGTGATCTGGCTAGCTAACCCGATCA
The DNA here is from genome assembly GCA_963669155.1 of Arbacia lixula. Classification (NCBI taxonomy): domain Eukaryota; kingdom Metazoa; phylum Echinodermata; class Echinoidea; order Arbacioida; family Arbaciidae; genus Arbacia; species Arbacia lixula. Next base: position 1,581,954 of record OZ022590.1, on the reverse strand, counting down.
GAACAAGCTCGCTATTTCGCCCTCATCGGGCAATTGAAGACACCCCTTATGGGTATTTTGTATTTATGAATGGGTCCTGGCCTGCATGGCCTCGTTTGGCCTGCTGGCCAGCAACATGATGGCAAAACTAAGTTTCCTGCCCATTCAGTACAAGGAGGGATTAGGCTCTTCCCTTGAACCCGACCAGCTGGTGAAAGCTGCAGTGGGGATTCACATCTCTCTCTTAAAAAGAACAAAATTAACAACTGTTAACAAAAACATTCTCAAGATTATTACACATCACTCTGAACCAGGTAGAGGGTGCACATGATAACCTGACCCTGTCCCAGTAAACTGTACTAAAAAGTATGCCCTGTTCAATTCTTTTCACATATTGTATACTCCATATTTGTATTCATGAGTCATCAGTAGGACAGGTGTTTATTCAAAGAAATTGATTGAATTGAAGATTGATAATTTGTTTTTGTTTATTTGTTGCATACAGTGCGTCAATGGACTTACCAGACCTGTACAGAGTTTGGATTCTATCAGTCCTCGGACACCGACAAGCAGCCATTTGGACGTCATTTTCCTCTGAGGTACATTCAAACATCTAGGCAGCTTTGCATGAAGAATTTTCATGAGTGTTTATGAGCAATTAATAGCTCTTTCATATATTCCTGCAATCAAGCTGAAATGTAAGTAACTGAGCACATTATAAACAGGACTTGATACTTCCCGGTGTTCATAAATGAAAGAAAAGGATTGAAAGTGAAAAGTCTACATTTTGTCTTTTATAACTCTCACATGAAAGAAAAGCACCTTTGTTGAAGACATTGTTCATTTGTGTGTTCAGGCTTGAAAATCTCTACAATTCAGGCCTAAAGTATGACAAAATGATCATGTTGTAAAACAGGTAATTAGAGTGATGTTTGAGAACTGACCTCCTAGTTGTATGTTGATTGATTGCAATAATTGATTCATGGTATGGACTGCTCTCAGCTGGGAAGATGATCTGCTTTGCTGGAGGTATGATATTCCTCGTTAATCCGAGCATTTGTCGCATAACGTTTGGAATAACGAACCTTCGGAATTACGAGTTCTTCTGGAAGCACTCGTTATTCCGAAGGTCTGTTATTCCGAATGTTATGCGACAAATGCTCGGATTAATGAACCCTCGGATTAATGAACGAGCATCGACGTATAGGCAATTTACGTGTTTCGGAATTACGAACCTTCGGAATAACGAACTGTAACCATTTCTTCATGCAGTCATTCTCAAACAGAGACTTGAGTATTTAGTACACTTTCCCTGTTGCAAATACTATCAGTTTTAAGCAAAATACTTCAAAATACTTGATTTCTTTTGGATCATATTGTGAACACTTCAACTTAAAAACATTGATAATACTGTCTTTTAAGTCAAAGTTTCCTTTTTGCAGTCTTTGAAATACTTGTTTTCATGAGTAAGAGGCTGACATCTGTGCTAGAATAGACAACCATCCTGTTTACTTCTTTTCAGCTTCTCCATCCAGATCTGTGAAGATGTGTATGGAGTGCAGTTCAACAAAACGACCAACCAAGCAGGAGTCAACTTCACCAACACCAACTATGGTGGCTGGAACATAGAGGCTGCTAAGATTGTCTTCCCCAATGGCTCCATCGACCCCTGGCATGCACTGGGCATCACCAAATCTACTGAGATGTACACAGCAATCTATATCAATGGTAAGGAATGGCTGTGCCTTACTGGCTCCCGTGAAGCTAAGTGACCTTTTTGGATTGGGCAGGTGTCAGAAAGACTTACAAGCATCTGACAACTGGGGTGATAATGACGAAGAGCACTTAAAGATGAAGCTGTATTACGTCATGCGGTATATACATCCAGACTATCATTAATACCATAATGAGCATACTTAAGCTTGACAACTTTGATTTTATTTTATTTGATCAAATAGAATGTTCCTTCATATTAGTTTTGGCATTCAACGCACTTGCAAAATGATTTATCTCGAAGTGACTTGGAAGCAAAAATGATTTCTACTACAGCTCATTGGTGTTGAAGCATTATCTGTTTATACCTCCAATACCTGGGCCCTGTTGCATAAAACTTACCATTAATGGTAACTACCATGGTAACATCGCTTAACAGCCAATCAAATTCAAGGTTTCCTAAGGAGTTGCTATTGGTAACAAAGTTGCCATCAATGATGAGTTTTATGCAATAGGGCCCTGGTGGCCATCAGTGTTGTTTGGAGTACTGCTAATTGTTTAGCCGTCCTCACTGACTATGCATCACAAAATCTTGAGAGCAGAGATGTTGACTAGAGTCATGTGCTTTTTACTTTGTATTCATGTTTATCTACCGGTTCTTGATGATTTTCTATTTGTATTTGATGCTTCTTTTTATCAATGTTTATTTATGATCCAAGTTGTGGAAATAGATTAAATAACATGAATGACTGACTCAAATTGCTGTATTTTTAATTGTGACTCAACTTGACAAAACTAGAACAAATTTGTGACTTGAGCCAGTGTTGCAAACAAACATTGACCCAATCATAGTTTGAGTCACAAGTCATTAACTATTCATTTTTTGTTATTCTTTCTTCAACTCCTTTCCTCCAGGAACGGCTCATTGTGCCAACATGTACCCACCTTCGCCCAATGACCCCCCGCAGCTGACTAAAGCAAGAGCAGAAATCAAGAGCCTGGTGCAGAAATGGGTTACCCAGTAGGGCCATCCACATCAAATATTATCGCGATATTTCCCATTTGAATTACCACAATATTTGTCACTGGAATCTAGAAGGAGGTGCAGAAAAGTGGTTACTCAGAAGAGCTGTCAAATAAAAAGGGCGAAAATTAGTCGCCAACTGCATATAGGAATTATCGCAATAATTCCCATTGGCATTTACCATAATATTTTTCACACAAATTATCGCAATGTCTCCCATTTGGATTTGGTGGCTGTTGTCATAAAGACATAAGGGCTGTTGACACAACTCTCTAAAGTCTGGATAATTTCACCAATATAGCCATCCCAGTTACCACAATGTTTTTCTGTTTTTGCCATGACTTCATTCTTCATTTTAATGATATTGCTCGATTGGGAAAACACCATGCCTAGCAAGAAGTGAAAATATTTTAATTTTGTCCAATTGGACAGAGGAATGCCTTTTGAAAATTGTACATGTACTATGAAAAATTGTTGTGTAAAGAAAGCTTCTTACTTCATTGAAAAGTAGTACGAAAGACAGTAAAATTATGTAGTGTGTGAACACCATACAGTCAGTCTGATTATTCCTGAAAGGAAAGAGTAAGATCACTTAAATATATTTTTGTAGCATTTGTACTTTATTGAAATTGTTTGTGTTTCATTGTATTTCTGTCTTGTGATGGAATGTTTGTTTTGGTATCAGGAATTCATGTTTACCCAAGGTACATAACATGTATGTGTTTGTTATATTTGTGATATTTGTTGTTGTTGGTTAATAAGAGGTTTTTGATACGATCAAATAAACTTCGTCTGAAATACTTGTACAGGGATACTTAAGTATGTTGTTACCATAAAAAATAGTTGCAATGAGCCTTCTTTATCAAAGCTTAATACAGTATCAGTGTAGGAATACATTTAAGTGCACTTTCCAACGAGG